>JAHTLZ010000015.1:30052892-30077861 GCA_023846285.1 Phrynocephalus versicolor | reverse complement strand
TGTCAGGAATAATTGGGATTTTTCATGCGAAATTTGTTGTAGAATTGAACAAGCTAGGCATTCATTATAGAAAATAAGCCAAGACTTATCTATCAGACTTTGTAAACAAATACTTTGATTTTATGTAGATACTTTTCTATGGTGTTGAAACTTGAACCCTTATGGATGCATTATGTAGGAGGCTGGAAGTATTTGAGATGTGGATGTACAGACAAATTCTGAAGATACCTTAGACAGCAAGAGTCAATAATGTGGCCATATTACAGCATATGAATAAAAAGCTGGAAATTCTCAATACCATGAAGAGAAGAAAATTGCAATATTTCAGTCACATAGGGACAAACACTAAGAAAAAGAAGATAATGCACAATAACAAATGCCATCTGCTTCAGGTTATCCTTCAAGGAAAAATAGATGGAAAGTGTGGCCCAGAGGGTAGAAGAACATTCTGTCTTATGAATTCAAGCCAGTGGTTCACAGTGAGCACAGCTTCTTAATTTAGAATAGCTTTGGATTAAAAACCAGAAGAAGAAGAATGAACAACAGCTATATGAACAGCCGGTCCACATTTATGAGAAACGAGCAGGGAAACTGCTGATTATTGCAAAGGTTACAAAGTCAAATTGGAAGTATATGCAAGCCACTTGGTTCACACTTAAGCCACATTACAGTATTTGTGTTAGAGTTAATTGATTAGTCTTTGCTTTTCTCCTTTCCACAAAGATGCTTCCCTAAGGGGATTTTTGGAAAGCTTAGTCAGCTGCCAATGCACAGTATGTGACTTGGGAACATAAAAGGTAGTTTGTTTTAGCAGTTTTCAACCTGCAAGCACTTCTGACATGATGACTAATTCAAATAGTAGATCAAATACTATGAGGCAGAGAAAAAAGTAGGGATGTAAACCATAAAGTTACAAAACAAATTGTAATAGCAGTTTATATAGGCTTTGGATTCACTGGGCATGAGCATAGCCTGGTAAAAGATGGTTTTCCCTCAGAAACACATGCATGGATCCAGATGATCTCCTGACAGCTCTGAAGAATTTTTCTTGCTCCAGGGCTGCTAATTCTGTCAAAGGCTTGTTTGACCTCTGGAATGGAGAAATCATTTAGACTGGAAGCATGTTTGATTCTAATTGGCTGATCTGCCTCAGTCTATGTTGTTGCCTATGCGTACACACAAATGTAATGGAAGACCACACAGGCATTAGGCTGAAGATCTGTCTACCTCTGCATCCTGTTTCTTGTAGTGATCAACAGAAATTCGATGAGAAGTCTTTAAAAGAGAACAACGCAAAATAGGCTCCTCTCCTATTCAAAGGCATACTCCTTCTGTTCTTGGAGGCATTGCATAGTCATGACTAGCAGCGGTAGATAGCTTTATCTGCAATTGATTTAATCTCCTTTTAGCCATCACACCTAGCAGCTGTTGATTGTTTTGTCCTCCATGACTTTGTCTAATTTTCTTATAAAGGCAAATACACAGAAGTGGAGGGATATTGTTTCATACATACACTATGATTTCTGAGTTACGACTACAAGGTTCTGTAGTTGCATGCCTAAGTCTGCTTTGCCAGGCATAAATTGATGGTTGTTGTTGCTGACTTGGCAACTATACTTATGGAATCATGGCCCCAGGAGACTAAGTCTGTTGGCCTCCATTCTGCAGAAGGACCTGTCTTTGTCCTTAGGTAGTACAAGTTATATACTCCCAGGAAGAAATACCATGCTACTATGCTATGCTGTTAGAATACCATGTATAAAAAGACAACATTGGGGTGCTATTGCATACCTAGGAGATGTATTATTGTTCTGTTTCAGAGCTGTGCAGCTTTTTAAATATGCAACATTCTTTAAACGCCTTTGGCCAGAAAGTGACCTGCACCCAAACTACAAAGTTTATCTTTTTTCAGGTGAAGGGGCACATTCATGTTCAAGTGTAACAGTTAAAGTTTCAATGGGATTTGATAGAAAAAGGGAGACCTTTTGTAATTGCCTCCACCCACCATTGTTTTCATCTCACTGCTGAGATGCAGCTCCCAATATAATATTTCTGCAGGAATATGGCTTTCAATGCCCCAAATGCTGTTAAGTACTATTTTGGGGAAATAGTTCTGAGCATTAGCTCCTTAGACTTTTTGCTGCCTACAGTTTTTGGGTGGAATGTCCTTTTTGCATGCAGGGTTTCAGACATGAAGTGAGAAAAGGAGTTGGTCGTTGAGAACTCCCTTCCTCCTTTAGTATCCAATTTGATCATTTCCCATGCTTGTTTTATTTATAAATCCCTGTGAATGAATGATTTCCAACACATTTGGTAATCAACAGCACTGCTCAGCTCCTGCAAATGCAAATTTATGCTTATTCTCATAAAATCTAGAGCAGTGTTGGCGAACCTATGGCACGGGTGCCAAAGGTGGCACTCGGAGCCGTTTGTGTGGGCACCCGACATCGCCCCTTCACAGCCACCTGTATTCAGGTTAAATTACTGTATTGGCACTTTGTGAAAAAAATAGTGGGTTTTGAATGGCAGTTTGGGCACTCAGGCTCTTAAAGGTTCGCTTTCACTTATCTAGCGTGATATGTTTATTTTTTTCTTCCTTTTTTGGTCATGTGAACAAATATATCTCTAGGTACATTAATCTGCTTTTCTTTTCTTTTTAAATGTTATTTAATATTGTTCTGCACTTGTTTTAAAAATGAAGCATCCTCAGGCAATTTTCAAATCAAAAAATGTGAGCAATACAGTGAATTAAAACAGCAGATGGCTGTTCCAGTACAAATTGAAAAGATATATTAATTGCAGTTTTAATGGCACATGGTTTTATGCATAAAATGTAAAATACATATTAGAATTGTTGGTAACATATTTGGAGCCAAGGAGTAGGGTGAGCTAGCATTCTAAATAAGCCTAAAATATTTTCATAGAACTTCTTTTTGAACATACTGTATCTTAACTAATATTTTCCCTGGAGTGTTTGCAAATGTAGAAACTGTACCTTCAAATGCATTGCTGGGGGGTTGTTGAAATGGCAACGTCATAAATGTTACACAATTGTTTTTGCCTTTTTTTACTACATTTTGATTATTGTTGACATATATATGCTTCCTTTCTCTGATAAGTCATGTCCATGGCAGCTTATCTGACAATTTAACAATAGCCATAATAAAATAAATGGTATTAAAAGGATATTACAGCTTTGTGTAAAGAATATTTATTTATTATTTATTTATTTTTCACATTGCTATACCGCGCCTATTTCCCTCATGGGGACTCAGGGCGGTTTACAGCATAGGAAAATAAAACAGCTAAAACAGCTAAAAATACCCAAGGATCCAAAACAGAAAATGGCAGCGGCGGTCAGGCGGGCCAGGCAAGGGAGAAAGGAAAAAAAACACACACACACACAACCTGTATCCCTAATCAGCGCCAAAAGCGTCCCGGAAAAGTAAGGTCTTATTCCAAAGAGTTGGCCCCACCACCGAGAAGGCCTGTTCACGTGTGCTCGTTTTGCGGGCCTCCCTCGGGGGGACCGTCTGTAGCGAGAGGGCCAATGATGAACGGGTGGGTCGGGCCCGATCTGATTGTCGGGGGAGACGCTCTGCCAGATAAGCAGGGGCCAAGCCATGGAGGGTTTTGTAAACCAAAACCGACACCTTGAACCTTATCCGGGAGGCAACGGGTAACCAGTGTAGGCGAGCCAGGATGGGGGTGGCACAGTCATAACGACGCGCACCGACCACCAGCCTGGCCGCCGCATTCTGGACCCACTGCAGTTGCCGAACAAGGTTCAAGGGGAGCCCCATGTAGAGGGCGTTGCAGTAATCTAGCCTTGACATGACCAGCGCCTGTACCACTGTCCTCAAGGAGCTCTCATCAAGGTACGGGCGAATCTGGGCGATGAGCCTAAGATGGTAAAAGGCCGACCTGGTCACGGCTGACACCTGGGGTTCCAGGGTCAGATCCGGATCCAGGACGACACCCAGATTCCTCACTCTTTGCGCCAGCTGGAGGGCGGACCCACCCAGACTGGGAAGAGGGCCACAGTACCCCTCCGAGCCACCCCCGAAGAACGGAACCTCGGTCTTTCCAGGGTTGAGCCTGAGTCTGTGAGTCCTGGTCCAGTCCAAAACCGCAGCCAGGCAACGATCAAGGGTCCGGACAGCCTCCACTGCACAGGTGGAAAAGGAGAGATAGAGCTGCGTGTCATCAGCGTACTGATGACAGCAGACTCCAAAACTCCGGATATAAACCTGTAACCAATAATTGTTTCTCTTTAGTGTACTTTTTGTTATTCTTAGATTAAATGTTATGCTTCTCAGAATTTCTATTAGAGAAATGGAAGCAGGATGTAACGTATTTTTTGCACTCCCCCAAAAAAGTAAGGAGAAATGTTTGTGCATCTTATAGGGCGAATCCACCCCCACTGGGAGCCTCCAGAGTGTCTGCTTCGGAGGCCTCCAGGCACTGTGCATGTCCCAGCCCCAGCTGCGGCCCCAGCGGAGGCTTCCTGACCTAGCTGTTAAAAAATACCTTGCATGATAGATTTTTTTTTTAAATGTAGAATAGAATAGGGAGAATAAACATCCCTACCAGAAACCATAGAGATCAGAAATGGGCTGGAGAGTAACCACCCACCATGATGACCATAGAGCCATTCTTCAAGATGGGCAGAATGTGAATCCAGGAGAGAGAGCTCTCCCATTCAGCCTGTCTTGAAGAGCAGCTCTATGGTCATCATGGTGGGTGGTTACTCAATAGCCCATTTGTCATCTCTATGGTCACTGGTAGGGCTGTTTACTCTCCCTCTTCTATTCTGTGGAACAAATCAAAGATGTAAGGTAATTTTTTTTAAACAGCCGGGTCGGGAAGTGTCGCTGGGCCTGCAGCTGAGGCTGGGAACTGCACCGCTTCTGGAGGCCTCTGCAAGGGGTGGAGGCTTCTCAGAATAGCTAGAGAGTAAACTGGTCTGGAGATGTACCAGGACCATGGTATGTATGTGTGAATATTTTTTCACACATACATACCTCTAAAACTAGGTGCATCTTATGGTCCAATGCATCTTATGGAGCAAAAAATATGGTAAATAATGTTTTTGCAATCTCAGACAGGCAATTTTAGAATTCACCCAGTCTGAGAAATTTTCATTTCACAAATTTGTCTCCTTTTCTTACTCATTTGTTTTAGCTTTCTGAAGATGTGGTAAATCGAATGAAGGAACCTTCCCAACCTAAAAAGGATCAGAAATCACCACCCTTGTCTTCTGTGCCCAAGTCACAAGCAGCAGAAGAGAAATCTAAGGTTTCTTCAGGTATTTTATGGCTTGCTATTTAGGGTAGGCATTTATGATCATCACCATATGAATGAGTGATGAATGCAGTACATTTGCTTTAGTACATTTTGCTCCATGTGTGCATGCAAAACCTCTCTGTAACATCACCTCGACTCTGAAACTGATTGTCTCGGAATAAGTCTACTGGTTTTTCTTGGTCTTCTATTCATATAATAAATATCAGGTCACCTGCCATTGGCTAACAAAGGGATACAGGGATATTAAACCTTTTGGACTGTATATAGTATATATGTATCCTCATGCATGCATCAAAATTGCTTTCAAGAGTGGTGCACACATTTGTTTGTTGCAGGTATACCCAGTTACTAGACATCACTTCACTGATGGAAAAGTGGTGCAGCTGAGACAAGTAACTTGCCCAGGAAACTGGACACAAGGCAAAAGCTGAACCAAATGCTAAGCCATATATGCCCCGTGAAACCACTTTTCTCTTTAATGTTCTGGAGTTCTGGGCAGGAACATTGCTTACAACCATCAACAAAATACGAGCTTCTCAAAAAGTGACATTCAGACAAAAATCACATAGATAAGATATGGATAGTCATTTTGCTGTCTTTCCCTGTCCCCTAGTGCCTCTGCATTGGCTTAGGACAGCAGGTGCTGGTTCATATCATTTTCCTAACCCCCACCATCACCACTTTACTAATTTATGTTGTTGCTGCTGCTTTAAAAAACAAACAAACAATGGGATTCCGAAAATTAAAGTATTTGGCCTTACCCTCTAGGCCTTTTATCACCTTACTCATATCAGCAGTATGAGACTACCACTAGCTAAACATACATTAATATCCATTAATGTATTATTCTGGTTATTCTGGAAAAGCAAGCCAATATATGATAGTTAAATTAAGGATTTTCAAATTATTTTTATATCTGGACAGGGTTCTGTGAAATCTAGTGTTTCTACAGTATTTTCCCACTGCTATAATCCAAAACAGTTAATGCCACTCACAGTTTTGCGTCAGATAAGAGTTGTTTGTTATGGCTCCAAACAGAACTTGCAAAATAGTTTGATGAGCACAACTATTGTGGCTTTTTAAAATAATGTTTTTGACAAAAGATAGAGTGGCAGGAAAGGGGACAGAGAAAGATATAACTTTTAGTATGGATTCATGGTAGTGGGTGGGGTAGGGGAGAAGCCAAAAGTACATTGAATCTTGTGAAGTGGATTGGCAACAGCCACAAAGGATAGTGCAGGTTAGGGTATTGATTTTTTCATATTTACATTTATAGTTAATCTGTTTCCAACATCCTTTCTTATTTTTCAAACCATTTCTAGTCGTGGGGCAGTTAATCATGCCTCAAATTACACTTTATTATTGTCATATTAAAAACACAGAGCAAAATCCAATTATTAGTCCCAGGCAGAGCAGATTTCACAGCCATGTACCTAAACCATGGTATGAATGTGGATTCTAGCCAATTTCTTTTGTGAGTTTTGGCATTTTGTGTTTACAGTATGTGGTCTGTGGGTCCCAGAACGAATTATCTGAGTTTCCATTATTTCTTATGCTTTGTTATTCAAGTGTTTTGGTTTACAAGCATGTTTCCAGAATGAATTATGCTTGTAACCCAAGGCATTACAGTACGGTCATTGAGTAGGCTAGACTCAAGCCATATAGGACTTTATATACAGTAATCAGCACTTTGAATTGGGCCTAAAAGCAGACTGGTAGCCACTGCAGCTGTTGTAGCAGGGGTGTTATATGCTCACTAGAACTGGCCAGGGTTAGCAGTCTGGTTGCTCCATTTTGAACCAGATGAAGTTTCTGAACTGTCTTCAAAGACAGCCCCACATAGAGTGTGTTACAATTATTCAAACAAGATTTAGCTAAGGCATGTGTCACTGTAGCCAAATCAGAAATATCAAGGAATGGGCACAGCTGGTGCAACAGTTTATTTAGTCCCATTTCACAGTGCTGACCACTGCCAAACTCTTAGCATCCAGGCTAAGTGGTGAACCCGGGTTTTCATGGGGAGTGTAACTCCGTCCAGCACAGGTTGTAACCCTATTCCTCAATCTGCCTTCTGATTGACCAGGTGCACCTCTGTT
Organism: Phrynocephalus versicolor; assembly: GCA_023846285.1. Classification (NCBI taxonomy): domain Eukaryota; kingdom Metazoa; phylum Chordata; class Lepidosauria; order Squamata; family Agamidae; genus Phrynocephalus; species Phrynocephalus versicolor. The sequence goes on along the minus strand of JAHTLZ010000015.1, from coordinate 30,070,458 downwards.
CTGTTTGGATTAAGTTTCGATTCCTTTGCCCTCATCTAGCCCATTACTGACAATGGGCACTGGTTTAAAACCAAAACAGCTTCCATGGAATTGGATGGAAAGTAAAGAGATAGAGTTTGGCTTCACCACCACACTGGTGACATCAGACCCCCAGACAATGCAGACAATCTCTCCCAGTAGTTTCATTTAGGTGTTAAGAAGTATGGGGGACATAACCGAATCTTGGGGGAGATTACAGGCCAATGGCAAGGGCACTGAGCAGGAGTCCCGGAGCACCACCTTCTGACTTTACCTTTCCAGGAAAGACCAGAGCCACTATAAAACTCTGCTTGCAAGTTCCATCACAGAGAGTTGGTCCAGAAGGATACCATGGTTGATGGGATTCAAAGCTGCTGACACATCCAGAAGAACCAACAGAGATACAACCCCCCCCCCCCGTCCAGTTCCTCATGTAGGTCATCCTTCAAGGCAACCAAAGCAGCCTCTGTCCCATAGTCAGGTCTGAAACCAGATTGAAATGGGACTAGATAATCCATTTCCTCCAGTAATCCTTGGAGCTGAGAAACCACCACATACTTCAGTACCTTGCCCAGAACTGTAATATATGAGACTGACAGATAGTTTGTCCAGTAAACTGGGATCTATGGAGGACTTTTCATAGATGATCTTATGACTGCCTCCTTTAAACATGCTGGGAATCTACTGCACTGCCAGGAAGCATTCACTGTTCCCTGTGCCCATTGAGCCATTCTCTCTCTGGGTGCTATTGTAAACCAGGAAAGGCAGCAGTGTAGCAGACATGTGGTAGCATTCAACAACCCATCCCTGAAGTGCCTCATACAGTAGGCTAAACAGCCTATGTAGCCAGCCTCAGTGTTTTATTTTTACATTTGTCTGTATGTTTGTGGATGTGGACATGATTAGATTTCTATCTAATTTAGCTGATCAGCTTGCTGAGAATTGGTTTCTCTGCCATTTTATGCGTCTTTAATTCTCATGAAAAGAAGAGATGAGTGATAAATCTTTCTGAGTTACTGTTTTCTTCCCATTTCTCCAGGGATCCCTCCTCCAACAGCTGATAGCTTGGGTCAAAAGCCTTCTGAAGCAGAAGAGGATTTGTATAGGAGGTGGGATATTCTTGTGTCATAGGATTGTCCTCTAGGACGCTCTCTTTGGAAGACTATGTGCTGCTGTTTCGTGGTGGTCGACACAGTGGGCATGGTCCCCTCAAATATTTCCTATGAAAAGCTTGACATCTGTTGCTTTTGGAATGCCATATGCTTTAAGTCAATAAACATGATTCTTGCCTCTTTTATTGCTGAGTATCAAACTAGATAAGATTGTACAATCTGTACAATCTATAATATGCCTTACTACATCCTTGAAAGATAAATGAAAATTTTAATATTAAAGTCATTGATAATGAACGGTCTTTTTTGGCTGTCATCTTCTGATTGGGGTTCTCATTGTGAAACGAAATCCGTACTTAAGAGCATTATACTCAGGAAATAACAATAATCACTTGATGCCTTGTACTGTTGATTATATCTGATAGGCCTTTTCCTGTTAATGGTGAAAAGCAAAAGAGCCACACCTTTTTTGGGGAGCCTTTAGAAAAAAACAGTACAGTAGCTGTTCCTTTTCTTGTTCTTTAGGTATGAGCAAGAACAAGCAATGGTCCAAGAGGAGCTTCTCCGGCTGGCCAGAAGGGAGCGGGAGGCAGCCAACGAGAGTCTGAATGTGACTCTGCAACGAGAGAGGAACAGAACCAATGAAGAGAAGCAGAAAGCAGCTCAGCTGGTGAGCAACACAGACACAAACAGCCCCGTAGGGTCTTCCCTCTTTTCTTGCCCCACCCTGGGGCACAAAAAAGAAGAAGTTTTACTGACATAATTCCATTTTCTCCACCGTGCACATTAAGATAAGGTGCAGCAGATAACGTCTGTTTCGACATATTTGAGTGATTCCCTTCATTTCCCTTCCTTTGTGTCCAGCCTTTATGTTGATGTGGTTTTCTCATGTGCATTTTATGCTTTGCCTGTGGTTTTCTTTTTTCACTGGCGATGGCAGCAGGGATGGTTGTCCAGGGCAGCACTTGGGATAGAAATCTCTTTTTTTTCCCCTTGGGAAGGGAAAGCTCCATCATTCTAAATGAACAACGTAGTATGGCAAAATTCAATTTCTGAGCCTTATTTTCTGTGTCCCTGGCTTCCTGATCACCTTGTATGCAGGTGACATACAGGTGAAACTTAAAAAATAGAATAGAAAAAAATAGAATATTGTGCAAATGTTCATTTATTTCAGTACATCAACTTGACATATGTTGCTTTGCATGTAATGAGTCTATCTCATATATTAGTTTCACCTTTTCAGTTGACTTACTGAAATAAATGAACATTTGCACGATATTCTATTTTTTGAGTTTCACCTGTATGTCACCTGCGTACAAGGTGATCAGGAAGCCAGGGACACAGAAAATAAGGTAAAGTAAAGTAAAATAAAGTAACATTTGCATGATATTCTAATTTTTCAAGTTTCATCTGTAAAAATGAATTGTCTGCCAAGTCCAGTGTCTCCTGCTGACACTTCATATATGTGGTGGAGGTACAGACTAACTACCATGGGAGACTGTACTGGAGGTAGTTCAGTTCTGAACAATACAATTACATTTTTTATTGATACTATGTTACGATAGAGTCATAGGCTTGGTAGTTTGTGATGTGGAGTACATTTTAACATACTGTAGTTTGTCATTGGCAGGAGATGTGAGCAAGTCCTTCTAGAGGAGTTTAAAAAATCAAATTGTGCAACTGTACCATTTCTTGTCTACATTTGGGTGGAAAGCTGAAGGAGAAATAGTCTGAAAGCAGTATAAAGTGGAATGTAATTGCTATAGAAATGTTTCTGAGTAGGTTTGTTGCCAGTCCTCTCTATTTACTTTCAGTCCTATCATATTTGTTTAGCTGCATTCAGTTTGGTGGGGATTAATCTTTAATAGATTGTAATAGGATTAAAGTCTATACTGAATGCATGTGCTCTGATAGGTCAGTTAGCACATTTTTCTTTAAGAGCATATCTTTTTTGCCTTTAGGTTATTGTGCATATTATCACATTTCTAAATAAAAGCATTTCACCTCTGCTCCAGGAAACAGTTCCTTTAAATATAGGGTGTTTATACACGACCCCTAAACTCCGGGGCAAATGGCTCCCAGCTCCGGAGCTTAAAAATGTTTCCCCACCAGCTCCGGAGTTTACAGGAAATTGTGCGACCACGCCCACTTTAGCGCGTCCCAGCGCACATTTCAAGTACCTGCTCTCTGGAGGTGGAAATTCCTTGATGCGGTGTAACGATAGTGAGTGCGGGGCTCTCCTCGCTTCTGTTTGTTGTTTTTTTGGCTCCCGCCCCTTTAAGAGCTACTTAAGAGACTGGAATGCCGCGGCAAGAGCGAGAGGCAGAACGGAGGTGAGCCACGTTCTTTTCTTCCTTTTTTCTCTCCCTCCCCTCACACAGACAGGAGCAAGGAAGTGCGGAGGGGTGGGGACACAGGAAGAGCGACAGGCCCCTAAGATCTCTGGTCCGAATTTAAGTGGCCAGCGGATCTTAGGGGTCGTGTAAAAGCTCCCATAGTTTTTAGCATCTGCAGATTACATGGTGATATAGATTAAAATAATAAAAGTTAAGAACTGTCACCTATTTCATTGTAGGCATTTTGTCTACAGTGTCTAATTATCTAATTCAGAAGGACTTTAAAGCAAGCAGAAATCATACTTGTTTCCTAGTCACTTTGGGAAATGGTTCTTTCAAAGTCCGGGTGAACTTTGAAAGGGGAAAAGTGCCAAGATGTAGGAAGTGGTCACTCCTGAGCATCCCAAGCTGAAGAATGGGAGTGGTTTACTGGGAGTTGGCAGTGAATGAATGAGTGGCATGGAGATTAGAAAGACTGTAGCTCATGTGATCAGAGATGGGCTACAGACTGTTGAAAGGCATACTCCATGGTAGTGACAGTGGTAAATAAATTGTCTGCCAGCCATCTCTCTGCAGGGAATGGCCCAGTGGATGCATCTTGAGTGGCTAGTGGCCAGTTATGTGCCATCTTACAGGAAAAAGCAGACTGCTCAGTGGCTCACCAAGAGAAGTTTTTGTGGCATGTAGACAAAATCACTTGTGTCCACTCTGACTTCGATGCTGCAGTTGACACAGGTTGACACAGGTCTTGTAGCTATAATTTTGACCTTCACTTTTCCCATGGTAATGCATATGCTTATAATGGTTAAATGGTTTACAATTGTTATATTAACGTTTTAATTGTTTTAATTGTTGGCAGTAAGCCACCAGAGATCTTTGGGTATTGGGTGGCATATAAATTGTGTAAATAAATAAATAAATAAAGCCTGATGATATAGACAGAATCCTGGGGAAGCGACAAATCGCCATGTGTGTCCTTGATTTTTGTTCTTCTTGTTCCTAAAAGTAGCTGGTGGGAGAGGGGCTTTTCAAGTGGATAAGGGGAGTGATGAGTGCCTGTATACAACAGGTTAAGTTCTCACATTGTTTGAAAGAGGTAGTATTAAAATCCTTACTGGGAAAATAAATCCCAATCACCTGCATCTCACCATATTGGAGAATGGAAATCTCCGTTGTGTATTCTTTTCTATTCTGGGAGTATGTGAATGAGTGGGAACATCAATTTCAATTTGGCTTGGGGCATGGTTATTGGGTACAGACCTTGGTAGCTCTGGTGAACAACCTATACCAGAAACCAGACAGGGGAGTGTTCGTGGGTGGTTCTTCTGGACCTCTTGTTAGCCTCATATATTAATAAACGGTCTCCTTGTGAGTTGCCTCTATGGGATGTGACTTGAAGGCACTGTGGTTCCAGTCCTTCCTGGAGGAGCAAGCTCCAGCTGATGCTGGGTGACTGTCTTAGACGTCAGAGCCATTAGTGTGTGATTCTACCTCCCGCCCCCCCGCCCCATTATATGTAATGCTTACCTGAAATTGCATGGAGAGATTGCCTGTGGGATTCAATGCTGTCAGTAGATTGATGACAGTCCACTCTATCTTTGTCTCTCTTTTCTTTCTATCTAAGTGCAAGTAAACTATTTCTATTCCAAACCAGTACTTCATGTCAATAATGGGCTGGTTGAAGGCAAGCAAACTGCAACATACTTCATGAAAGATACAGAGGTCTTGTATAGTTAAAAAGCAGATCAATGAATGTGTCATGGTGGTTCCTGGGTTATGCTTAAGCAACCAAAGAGTTCTTCTGATTTGGAAAATATTCTATAAACATTAGTGAGAAGGGAGCTCAGGAGGAAGTGATGTGTACTTGTATCTGAGATGGCTGTGGCGGCACCTGGACCATTGATACTAGTAGTAGTATCCATGCTTTCCTTGGAAGGAGATTTGTTTCTAAATCCTACCCGTGTTAATGTTGCAATAGTATTTAAGAGGTGTAGCAAACAAGACATCTGAATTCATCTTCATAGATCAAATAGAGGCCTTCGAAATCAGAACATAGTTTGCTAAAAAGCCACAAAGAACTTAGGCCTTATGGGGACGTATTATTTGGCATGTTGTGGAAGAACTTAGGTACAAGTAGCTGAGTTGTGGGTACAGAGTAAAAAGACCAACAAGATCAACAGGTAAGTAGCTGTGAGTAGTCAAGCATTTTCCTGAGGAATTTTCAAAAAAAATCTTCTTTAGAATGTATATATGCCTTCCATCCAAAGACAAGTTTTTTACACACACGTCATAAATCTGACTCCAAATTTAAACACTTTCAGAATTTTGTTATTTAGTGCTTGCTAATGAGTAGTAACAATAGTAAGGGCAAGTGTCCTTTATTTATTTATTTATTTATTTATTTATTTATTTATTTATTTATTTATTTATTTAAAACAAATAAATAGTGCAATATATGTTTTACATGTATTGTCTCAGTTTGCAGTTGCAATTTTCAATAAGGTAGAAGACTAAAGAGGCAGACCCTTGTAGAAGACTGAAATTTAGCATATCCAAGCATGTAGTGCTGGCAGTAGGAAAGCAGTACATTGGTACGTCGGATAATGATGGTAATTCGTTCGCCGAGGTTACTCTATCCGAATCTCGTCGTTATCCGAAACACGGTTTCCCATAGGAATGAATGGGAAACCTATTAATCCATTCTGGAGTCTAGGAAAAAGGCACAGACACCTGTTTCTTTGCTCAAAACTCTTTATAAAGTGCACTATAAAGGTACAGATGCAATGCCACCCGGGATAACTCTTTTTTACTGATGCATGCTGGAAATTCATTATCCGAGGCAGCCCATAGAAAAATTCGTTATCCGAGGCAGCCCATAGAGAAAATTTGTTATCCGAGGCAGACCTATACCTAGAATTGCGATTCGTTATCCGAGGCAGCCCATAGGGAAAATTCATTATCAGAGGTGGTCCTATACCTGGAAATTTGCAGTTGTTATCCAAAACATTCGTTATCCAGGGCAGTCGTTATCCGAGGTACCACTGTACTTTGTTTATAAGGAAGGTATCACTGGCATAAATGTAAGGCATGTGCTAGAATTCTATATATGAGCTCTGCAAGGCACAGAAACTGCTCTTTCACTGTTGATAGACTGTCTTGTGCATAGATGGTGTCATCTACATAAATAGTGTTGATGGACAAGAAGAAAATATGCTCAACTAGCTGCAATCGTTGTGTCAGTGTACAGATCTTGACACCTCAGAGGGCCTTAATTAGCTCACTCCTCTCCCTGTTAATCTGCAGAACCTAATCCATGTATTTATTTTGAGGCAGAGACGTGGAGGCTAGAAAGTGAAATGTCGGGACGCATGTTAACTTAATCTGCCTTAACTAGAGCATTAACTGTAAACTCAACTGACTAATATGGCTTTAGCAATTCTCCTATTTGAGGATTTGTAATACATATCAAATGGATTTTAACTTGACTTAGAAAAAACAAACAGCCACACTCGGACATTTAAAACCTTTGTTAAACTCTGTCCACAGGTGCCTCTTTGTTGTGGAACTCATTTAGGGAAGTGACATTGATGATAATGGAATCTTGATGCACGCAGTATTCAGACAAGCTAGCACTGATGTTGTTCGGACCTCCTTCAAACATTGCTGTTATTTGTTAAGCTGTTAAAGAGAGCTGAGTGCTGCTGGCTAGAGCTGTTCGGAAAAATGGCTTTTCAGTTGGTTGTGGAGCATTACCCTGGGGTTTAGTCAGACAGCTTTTGCAGATATCGACAGCAATTCCAACTGCAACCTGTAGACACAGTAAGATGGACAGAGTTGCAGTATATATTTTGACAGGGCTGTCATGGCATGCTCTTTAAAAGATATATCTGCCTTCCAGCCCGAGACACAAGTTTTTGGGACTTACGTCATACACTTATATTTCCGTTTTGTTTTGTTTCATTTCTCTTAGAGTTTGTTACGTAATGAAATGAATAACGAATAACGAAACGAACCAAAACTTCATTTTGCCCCCATCTCTAATTGTAAACATTCCCACAGGAGTCAGAGAACAGAGAACCAGGCAAGAGCAAAAAAAGAAGAGGGGCATTGTGATGACAGATGGGAATAAGGATGGGTGGTTTTTGTTTGATAACCACAAGAGCACTCATCAGAATTTCATTCAAAACAGGAATAAATTCTGCTGTTCAATGAGACAGAATATTGATGGTGAACAAAAGATGCAAGAACAACCAGACACAGTAATAACATAGCTACTTAGAGGAAAGTTCACTTTCTTCTTGGTCCCCTCCCTTCCCGCTTCCTCTAGCTCAGGCCTGTCCAACAGGTAGACCTGGGGCTACCAGTAGCCCATGAAGTGTTCAAAAGTAGCCCACCAGCCATCAATAAAAATGTGAGGGGACAAGTTCTCCACCTCTGCCTTCCCCAACCCACAACTGTCCCAGCAAAGCTCTGGGTCTGCCAGCCCACTGTCTCAGCTGAGCGGGGCAGTTCAAGGGCCATGGTGCAGTCCCCTGCTCTCCCTACCAGCCAGATGATCGGTGTGCCACTGTCTCATAACCAATTGAGTTGTTGGTGCAGAGCGGAGGAAGGAGAGTGGAGGGGACAGCTACGGGCAGAGTCATGGGTCTTCTCGCCTTCTTTATGTGGTGATGTCCCCCTTTTCTCCCTCCCCCCTGGAGAATTCCTTCCTCCCACCCTTCCATCCTCCTCCTCCTCCTCCCACCCTCACAGCTGCCTCACAGAGACTGTGACCTGCCGCTCCTCCTGCTCCCCTTCTGAGCTATTCCCTCCTCCTTGCACTGCCTTGGCGATATGATTGCCCCACTGCTGGCTTGGTCCTTCCCATCTGCACAGAGAACCTGGCAGAAGTGAGTGAGAGCTACGGGCAGCAGTAGCAGTGGCAGCGAGGGGGCTGGAAGGGAGAAGGGGGGAAACAGGAGGAGAAGTAGAGTCAAGTCAAGCACCATGCGGATTGGGAGGGAAAGTGCACCTTTTTAAAAAAAGTCTTCCAGCAGCCTGGGCAAGCGGAAGGGGCGATCTGCGCAAGCATGCACGCGCCTCCCTTGCACCCGTCCACACCGGCTTGAGCGGGGGTAAGGGAAGCATGTGCATGGTCAGCCTTACCACAGGAATGCATTGAAATATGTTCCCTCCAGAAAGGATTAATTGATTTTCAATGCGTTCCTATGGGGAACCACTGCTCTACTTACAATTTGTTTTACTTATGAGCATATGTTCGGAACGGATACAATTCATAAGTAGAGGTTTTAGTGTAGTAGCCCTCAGGCACTTTCGTCTGGAAAAAGTAGACCTCGGCCTGTTCAAACTTGGACTGCCCTGCTCTAGCTGTCCACTTTGCATTTTAGACCCACCCCAGCTCCTTTCCCTCCTGCCTTCCTAGTAATCAAGCGTAACCACTCCATTCTGTGCCTTCCGGCCTCATGCTCAGTATCTTGTCTCTAAGGAGTATGAGCCCAGGAGGCTTGCAATGTCTTTTGCCATTGCTGAATGTCCTCCATTTGCCATCAGTTACTGGGTGGCTCTTTCTCAGTGACTGGGATGGGGAAGGATTTGCATTCTGGAAGCCTGCATACAGGTGATTACTGCATCACAATAGCAATGATGCAAGTAATAGGTGGGCATAAAAATCAGAACTAACAGGGCTCTGGATGCTTTTGCATAAGGCGTGGGCCGGATGGCTCCTCCTGAACTGCTGGGAGTTCAAGGTTATGCCATGTGTCAGTGGAAAGGTCGCCTGGAGGCACCCTGTGCCTTTGCTGTACCAGTAACGCCGTCATTAATACCCTTTACTCAAACAGGCACCTTAGTTAGAAGAGCAATAGTCTTTCTTCACTTTCCTGCTCACTTGTCATAAATCTGAACACAAGAACAGTATTTTGAAAGTGATTTCCATTTGCATGGAAACCTGTTTGCCATTTAATCGGTTTTCTTTGTTTCTGATCCATTGGCTTTTATTAGTAGTATTTATTTTATTTATTTATTTATTGCATTTATACCCCGCTTATCTTCAATGCGAACTCTAAGCGGCTTACAAAGGCTACAATAGTCACACAAATTACAATGACACAAACATAAAAGATAACAATAAACATAAAAAGTTAAAACCTTATGGCACCTCAATAACTAGACAATGGAAATACAAGCGGGTTACGATGGCGGAAAAAACTCAGTTAAGAATCGCCAAAGGCCTCCCGGAAAAGGTAGGTTTTTAAAGCCTTCCGGAAGGCCAGCAGGGACTCTGCAGAGCGCACTTCACTGGGGATGGAATTCCAGAGGCTGGGGGCCACCACCGAGAAAGCCCGGGTCCGAGTTCTCGTCTTCCGGGCTTCACGAGAAGTGGCGACCCGAAGCAAGTGCGCTCGCGCCTGCCGCAAAGATAGTAGTATCTTTGTGAATCACTGATTCAGTCTTACTACTCCATGTGCTACTTGGAGATTAAGAGTGGAGACTGAAATCCATCAGGCTTCTGGGTATAATTAATTACTTATTTCATAAGAGGTTGTTTGCTTGAAAAACAGGCTGAGAAACTAGCTAGGGTGGAAAATAGAGAAGCACTGACTGTCTGTATTTCAGATTCTCCCGCAGTTTTGGATGACTCAGAAATGTAGGTGCTTCAGGGTTCTTTTTTGCAGCACTAATAAACAGAACACTTGTTTTGCCAGATACAGAGGTCTAAATGCCTTTCTCTATAAAGGCACCACAAGTAACTGCTTTAGTCAGGCTTATACTTACTCACCTCTGGTCTTCTTCCCTGATGACCGTGGATCCTGTGCTTAGAATTAGATAGTTGGCTTATTGATATGTTGTTGTTCTACCCTTTATCAGCTAACTAAAACACAGTTGTTCATGGGAAAGAAATGTCTATGAATACAGTATATTGAATGAACAAAAAAGTTCAAATATAGACTATATTTAGTGTAGAGGTAGAGATTCCCCCCGCACGTGCATGCGAGTCATGTCCGACTCTAGGGGCGGTACTCATCTCCATATTCAAGCTGAAGAGCCAGTGTTGTGCAAGTCCATGGCCATGTGGCTGACATGGCTGCAAGGAGACACTGTTTTACCTTCCCACTTTTTACGGGGGTACTTATTTATCTACTTGCATTTACGTGCTTTTGAACTGCTAGGTTGGCAGGAGCTGGAGTTAAGAGTGGGAGCTCACTCCTATGCGTGGCACCTGTGATTCGAACCACCGAGCTGCCGACTTTGTAGCCCACAGTTTTCAGTGCTCTGGCCCGCTGAGCCACCACACCCCTTCTATTTAGTGTCACAATATAATTTTAGTATATATATTTAGGATAGCAATAAGGTGATAAGTAGGGATGTGCATGGTAAAAGCTTTGCTTTTGTCTCATTTTCATTGGTAGGGTACTTTTTTCATTTTCATGAAATTTTGCATTATTCCTTTTGCTTAACATGTAAGTGACTGTATATTTCAGGGCTTTTTCTTCTGTTTCACCATTTATGTCTTTTGGTGCTAGTTGTGTGTGTGTGTGTGTGTGTGACTGTGAGTGTATATCTGTAGTCTCTGTTCTTCTGAAGCAGTTTTTATGGGTTCTTCACAGTGAGAAAAATGAGAGAATGATCTGAAGATTATACTCTCTGTGTATACAGTCCTGTATATTCTTCAGATCTCTCTCTCTCATTCTCTGTCTCTGAAGGACCCATAAAAGCTGCTTCAGAAGAGCAGAGACAAGACAACAGATAATCAATTTACTTCAAAAGCTGGCAACAGTACAACCAACCACTACCACTACCAGACAACATGGTCGCCAAGCCCTACCTAAATATATACCTTTAATTATTTTCTAGATAGATAGATAGACAGACAGTAAATTAACCAAATAACAATTTTTAAAAAATCAGAGAAAGAGGGAAAGCACCTAACCTCCAGAAGAGAAAACTGCAAAATAAAATATACAATATAGTCTTCCTTCAAAAAGCCAACCAAGCAAATAAAGGCAAAAATGCAATCAAAACACCCCCAACACCAAAACAGCTAGAATATAGAATGTGGGAGTTCTCTCATTTTCTCTCCCTGATAAAGTCATCTCTTCTTTAGATCCAGAGCAGGGACCAGAAATAATTTAAGAAAGAGGAGAACCAAAGGGGGAGGAATCCCCATATGTGTTGGGAAGGAGGAATTGGAAAAAAATCTATCTGCCTGTGCAAAATCCTTGGAACAAAGGAAAGGATCCAAAACAGAGGTGTAGGCAGGTGCCACAGAATGGAGTGCATCAGGAGGTTGTATACTACAAGAAACAACTGAAATAAAGAACACTCCCTCTGGTTTCCAACCATTCCAGGCCCTTCTACAGATTCAAAATTAGTATTCTCCTTGGGTACTCTGTCTGCTGACCTCCGCCTTTGTGACACTCCTGGATGAAAAGTTTCCTGGGTAATTTGGCAAATGAAAAGGTGAAAAATAAAATAAAATAATGAGCAATGAAAAAACACAAAACTTTCATGTTTTCCTCTTTTGTTGATACAAATCACTTGTACTCCCTTTGAGGAATAAATAAAAGAACACGAAAGCAAGAGAAAAGGCCATATTTGTATTTCCCCACTATCCTTAAAACACCGATGTCATACATAAACACATGTTTGTGGAGTAAAGCTGAAGGTTAACAAACTAGCCCAAAGCTACTAACCATCAAACTATCACTGCTAGTAGTAGTAGAACTCACTGTCCCTCTCTCCCACCTTCCATCCCACCCCCATCCAGCCACTGTAGCCTGGGCTAAATGCAGTTTTGTGGCGGTTGTCTGCCCCCCCCCCCCCCAATATTTCCTTGATGGCTTCAGCTCACATCCTGAAAAGACTAACAATGGGAAGTGGGATGTGCTGGGGATTGCCAGTGGTGACAAATGCTCTTTTTCAGCCTCCAGGTATTCTGCCCAATACTGCTGGTTTTACATTTGCAGTATTTACACATTTAAGAACAGAAGAGCTATTGTGGATCAAGCCAGAGGTCCATCCAGTCCAACATTTTGTTACCACAGTGGCCAACAGTTGGCCCATGATCAAACCAGGAGCATGATACCACCTTCCTGCTGAAGATTCCGGCCACAGGTATTCAGAGGCATTACTGGAACTTCAGGAGATAATACTTAGGGATCATCACTACAGCCATTGACAATCTTATCCTTCATAAATGTGTCTAATCCGCTTTTAAAGCCTTCTACGTTGGTGGCCAAATGTAAGCCCATAATCTGCTTATATATTTTATGTCTATAGTTTTATTCTCTTTTCACGGTTTTAAAAGTTCTGAAACCTCCTGAGTACTGACATGGCAGGCGAGTTATGATTAGGTGCTCTGCAAGTGTTTTTTAAGGGCAAGAGGGTGAAGAGAGTAGAACTGTCAAGGTACGCTTGCCTGTTGGACATGTTTCCATTCTCCATCAATGTCAGAGTTAGAAATGTGGAGTTTTTTTGTTGTTGCTGCTGCTGCTGCTACTGAGAAATAAATCCTAGTAAGTAGAGCTTGCGGGGTTTCCCTCTTTTCAGTATTGTGTAGTTGGAATGTATAAGAAATAATTAAACACAATTATTGATTGGTCATGTCCTGAACCTGCACTGTGGTTCTGGCCCAAACTTAGGGGCCAAGGAGCCAATGGAAACATGCTTTAGTTTCCTGCCTTAGTTCTGCCCCGGCTGGATTACTGTGATGTGTTAAACCTAGGGCCTGTCTTTGGAAAGGGCTTGGAAACTTGATCAGGTCCAAAGTGCTACAGGCAGATGGTTAACTGGGGATGGTTACAGGGATCCCATAACCCCCTCCTTTTAGAACAGCTCCACTTGTTGATCTATTTCTGGGCACAATTCAAAGTGCAGGTGTTAACCTATAAAGCTTTAAATGGCTGGGACCCAATCTACCTCAGAACTTGTATCTTCATTTATGAGCCTGCTTTGGGTTTACCATCATTTAGGAGCCTGCTTGGGGGACATAGGAGAGGGCCCTCTCTGTTGATTCTCCCGGGCTTTGGAACTCCCATAGGAGGCCAGCCTTGCCCCATCATTATTTTCCTTCTGTGAGCTGGCAAAGACCTTTCTCTTTAGGCAGACTATGCCTTATTGATTGACAATAAACAGGACGGTTTATATTTTGTTGCTTCTAAGCCTGTTTTTAGTAATACTTTTATCTAACAATTTTAATGTGTTATTAATTATTTTTTAGTATTGGGATAATTTACTGTTCGTTTGGTTTTGTCTTAATATTCCTTTTGATTATGCAATCTGCCTTGGGTCTCTTTTTAGGAGAAATGAGGGGTAAAGATATTTTAAGTAAAATAGACATTTCCTTGTGAAATTAAGCTGCTTTGGGAGGCAATCATGGCTGCATTTCTGGTGATGCACTTCTGCCTTCTAGCCGAACCCTGCATTCTTCTTTTTGGTGAATGAATGTTTTTATTTTCCTTCATTTGTCCTGTAGATGCTGCATATGTGCACGAGCCACAACAGGAGCAGCAGCAGTGCTAACAGCTTTTAGGGCCTAATGGATTTAAGTAAAACCTTTGAAACAAATCAGTGAAGGAACCAGAAGAGAGGAGGAGAAATATACACAATTAAACAAAGACATCCCATTACTGCTCTAGAAAGGAAGGATTATATCCTATAAAATAGGAAGATCTCATTTAGGGAGGGGCGTGTGAATTCCAGCATTATCAGGATGGAGGGAAAGCAAATAGAATAAATGAAATTAATACCCTGAAAAGAAGCATTAGCCAGATTTAGGAACTGGGCTAATGTGATTTGTGCAAAGCCTTGAAGTTCTTATCTCATTTAATCCCGCAGGATAATAGCTTTGAAAGATATATTGACCAAGGAATTCCTCTAATTCTCCCCCCCCCCACTTTTTTCTTTCCGAAAATTAATTTGGTGTACTAGACAATTTCATAATTGCCTTGAGAGAAAGAGAGTGTTGGGTTTCCTATGGAAAGCAATTAAAGTGAAGTTGCAGTTGACTGATTGGCTTCCTTTTGGGCATAAATCTTTCTTGTGGTCCCTTAAATGTCATCCCTAGTCTTTCTTTGCTATTATAGGAAATGGGCTACAACTATGTTGGATGATTAGGTTTCTTTGGCAGCGCTTCAGTAGCAATCAAGGGTGTATGTACTGTATGTGTACATATACCCTTGATCGCTTCCTTCAATGGAAAATTCAGTGTCAGTTTGGTTTCACTTGCTCTAGTACGCTGGTGGCGAACCTTCGGCACTTCAGATATATTGGACTACAACTCCCAGAATGTTGAGCCTAGATTGCCACAGGCTGTGGAGTCGGTAGATAAATGTTCCGACTCCGACTCCGACTCCGACTCCGACTCCCCAACTCCGACTCCTCTATATTAATAGTCTTGAACTATTGACCCTCCATTCCCTTCACTTATACAAGTGTCTCTAGTCCTGCAAAAAACATATTTACTTAATCCCTTATCAGTCAGTGAGAGGCTAGGTTACCCATGGGCGCTGCGTAACAGCAGAACACAACACTATGGAAAGTATAAGTATTGCCGCTCCTAATTGTGCATTGCGTGCCATATAGTGAAGCACATGAAAAGCATGCTTCTTCATGGTCACTTAACGTGTTCGTTTTGCAGTTACGTGAGGCACTGCATGCATCGGTCTTTATTCTTACAGTAGAGAAGTCATTAATTATAACTTTTTGTGAATTGGGACATTTAAACTTGCTTTAAAAAAAATTCCAATATAAATTTAGTAGGAGTCAGAGTCAGAGTCGGTGCATTGTTTGCCGACTCCGACTCCGACTCCAGGTACCCAAAATTTCCTCTGACTCCGACTCCTCGACTCCGACTCTGACTCTGACTCCACAGCCCTCATTGCCAGTGACAAAGGACTGTGGGAGTTGTGGTCCAAAATATCTGGCGTGCTGAAGGTTCGCCACCACTGCTCTAGTGCTACATGGTTGGAACTAGATAGAATTCCTGCTGTGAGCAGAGCAAGCTGGTGCAAAGGGCAATGGCATAACTTTTGTGTGATGGTTTCTTGGTTTGCTTTTCTTCATGTAGCCCCATTCACTATCTCTTCAAAGGCCCACATGTGAGTTCTGTGCCTGGCAACTGCTTTTCTCGCTTTGCTGTGGGAAAAAAAAATACTTGCACCCTAATTCATGGAATGCCAGTCTTAGTAGAGTATCAAGAAGGTTGTGTCTTCAGTTTGTTGTGCAGTAGCAGTACAGGCAGTGGCATTCGTTTCTGTCCTAGATCTTGGTCAGAATTGTTTTTCTGGTGATGAGATCCCATGTTAGCACCCTAAAGAGTAAAAGAGGTCACTTCAGACCCTTCTTATAGTTCATACAGTTTCTCTCCAAGTCAAAGCACATCTGACAGGTGGTTGTCTAAATTTCTTTAGAATGTCTCCATTGCTGGATCACCCACCACCAATCTTATTGGTTCCATAGTGCTCTATTGGTTCCATACTGCTCTAATCGCACCATCTAAGAAGGATAAGAGGCATAGCAGTAGGACAGTGTCTCCAAAGCTTTGTTCATGTGTTTGCAAGAAGCTGGTCCTCAAGCTACTGTATATACTTTTCACTCTTCTTCAGTTGCATGTGCTTTTGAATGCTCTTTTTATTCTCCTTTTAGTGTGCGCAATAGAGTGGGTGTGCGTGCTCCTTGCCGCCACATAAGGTGTTCACAGAAAGAACACCTAAGGCAGTGATGGCGAACCTTTTAGAGACTGAGTGCCCAAACTGCTATTCAAAACCCACTAATTTTTCGCCAAGTGCCAATACAGCCATTTAACCTGAATACAGCTGGCTGTGAAGGGGCAATGTTGGGTGCCCACAGAAAGGGCTTCAAGTGCCATCTTTGACACCCATGCCATAGGTTCGCCAACACTGACCTAAGGTATTTAGTTGCTTCTTTCTTCTCCCCATTGAATTTGTTGCTGGCAGGATTTGGAGCTGCAAGCATTGTTAAGACTAAGGGAAAAGTTTTTCTTGTGCTCTGCATTAATGAGTCCTTGCATTTTACAAGCACTGGTATTATTAATCATTGTACTCTCTGTATTGGAAAAACAGTTGTTAATGGGTTAAAATGAGTTGTTTGTGCTTTGCCTAATATTAATGGAGGGTATGAATTTTGCTTTAATGTTAGAAATATAGTATCAGCATCCATTTAACAATACATTTCTCCATTAAAAAGCATGCTTCTGTGGGGAAAACAGGATCACTAATGAGCCTGAGTCTGTCTAAGTTGCTGATGCAAACCCCAACTTGTTATAAACTGCTGACATTGTTAGGCAAATGGGTAGCTGCAGCATATTTCCTGATTAATGGTTTAATATGTTATCTGGAGTGTAATACTGCATGGAAGACCTGAAGAAGCTGCCAGCCTCAAGGTACATAGAAGGCAGGTAGAGTGAACTCAACCTTATAGCAATTATAGCCAGGGTAGGAGGGCTGCCATAGCACCCTTGACTGGTAGTGACATGCTCTCTTCTATGTTGTGCCCGTTAATGAGAAGAGACTGCTCTCAGGCAATTGCTGGTCATTGCTTTGCCCTGGCAGCTGTAATTTGGAAGTCAATTGACCCAATAAATCATTTTTCAAACCAGGAGCCATTCTAAAAGTCAGAATTTACTTGCTCACTACTCTTGTTATTTTGAGCAGGTCAGAATTGCCTCTTAAGTTAACCGTTCAGCCGCTGATAGCCAAAATGTGTAGGATCAGCAAGAGGTATGCATGGATGTGTGTGAGTGAGGGGCTGGGGAAGCACTAATCAGCTATTTTCAGCAGCGTGAAATGTGAATTAGAACACTGTATTGATGTACTGCACAATGATTATCATTAAAAGTATGAAAACAAATGTAATATATAACAAAAAAAACAGACAGCATAGTATGTGGCTCTTTTTAAAAAGCGCTTCATCTCTTTTATATCTGGAAGTTGAGTCATGGCAACTGGACTTCTTTTTCTTGAGAAGTCCAGTTGCCATGCCTCAACTTCCAGATAAGCTCACTTGGGTGACTGAGAATCTTCACAGACATCCCTGGTAAACAGTTTTATTTCTTGCAGTTTATCGGATCACAAAACTACA
>JAHTLZ010000015.1:30016747-30040138 GCA_023846285.1 Phrynocephalus versicolor | reverse complement strand
GTCAGTTATTAAACCAACACCAGTTTAACATGCAATGTCCATGCTTTTCCCCCTTTGGTTGAGACTCTCACTAGGTATGTACTCCATTTCTTTACTGCGCCTTAGCGGTCATTCTCCATTTCTATCCCTCCAACTTGTATCTTGAATTTGACCCAAGTTTTGACTTCTGATCTGTCCTCTGACATCTCTCTTCTGTTTATGCCAAAGGCTTTGGTGTGTGTGCTGAGAAAATTCCCAATATTCTCATCAACCTGGTATTCATAGGTAGTAAAAATGGGCTTAGCTAAAGATGAAGGGTAAGCAAGAAAGGAAGAGCAGTGGGTCCAGTAAAAGGAGTGAAGATGAGCCAGTAGAGGCTTGCTTTGTAACGGCTGTCACTGGGAAAAATATAGCTATAGGGATCAACAACAGTCTTTATGGACAAAATGGGATTTAAATGAGAAAGAGAAATTGGATAGGAGCACTTGGAGGCACAGTGAGTGAACAAGAGAGCAAAATCAAGCTTCAGTGGAGACCATGGTTGAAATCATGCTGCTCGGCATTGTTAATCACAGCGAGGCACATTCAAATCAATAGTATGTATGGAGGGGTTGACTCATCAAATCCCACTGATTCAATAGGCCTACTCTAGTGTGTGCTATTATGCTAAGCAACAAGATTTCCACCACTGTGAAGAGAAAATGAAGAAAATATGCAGAACCCATCTCTGTATTATTTTCTTCCTTGTGGTACTCTGCTTCTAAGGCTGTGATCACACCAGCAAAATGTGCATTTTCACCTTTTTCTGATGGTTCGGACAATGCACAGCCATTACTGATTCTTTTGTTCCCCCTCTATGTTATCTCTGCTTCAAATTCAGCCTGCTGGGAGGCTACTACAGTACTATATTTGTTCCGTGTTTCATCACACAGTGCAACCAACATGCCATTGAGTGAGTACAACTGTACCAGTTCAGTTCTTTTACGTCTGGCATGTGGTTTCACCACTCCCATCTGCTGTTGTTCAGCTCCCTTGATTTTTTTTTTTAATATTTTCAAACAGGAATGAGTTGGTGTGCTTCTGTAAAATAGGGCTTGGCTTACTTGAGGAGTCCAAAGGGAAAAGGAGAAGGGGGCCAGTGGGGGAAATTGAAGGATGAAATTGAAGGGGACAGGTATAATAGCAGTGCGCTCCCCAAACATCCTCCAGGAATGGCCGAAAGGAAACATGCTGTAGTGGTTCCCAAACTTTTCCCCTGAGTGGCAGTGGAGCAGGGGAGTGGTGAAGTGTGTGATGAACAGGAAGTAAAGAAGCATGAAGGAACCAGAGTTGAAAGAGCAGCAGTAGGAATGCTGCTGGCAGTTTGGTGAAAAAACAAACAAAAGCTTCCGTGTTGATCCTAGCTGGTCCCAAAGAGCCATGGACCACCACATGGGGCAAGGAGTTCTCTTCCATAGAGGGTAGTGCATTTTTCCGACACAGTGATGTACCTACACAAGTTTTTTTTAAAGGGGAAGGGGGCAGAGGAACAGGGAAATGGAAGACGGTGTATGTCCTACTTGGGCATGTAGACAAAGGTGCTGCATCAACCTACCCTTAAAAAGGTGGAATGGTTAAAAAGGTATGAACCTTTTATCATGTGGATATCTGCCATATGACCCCAATATGTTCAGGAAGCAGAAGATGCAAGGAAAAAAAGGGAGACATTTCTGTGGCATCAGCATAGAAATCTGTGCTATTTTGCAGGTTTATGTAAAGATGCTTCTTGCTAACTTCTCATTCTTCTATGAGGTAATCCTGGAGTTCTCAGTTGTTAGTCCGGAAACAGTTTGTAGAACCTGGAAGAGTTATATGGTTATTGTAGATTTTATAGCCATATTTGGAGAAGTGTTAATGGCTCCATCCATGCAGATGCTTTGGTGAAGGTGACAATATTATCTTCTGAGTTAGACCATTGTTCCAACTAGCCATGTACAGTGGACCTTTGTATAA
This sequence comes from Phrynocephalus versicolor, assembly GCA_023846285.1. Lineage (NCBI taxonomy): Eukaryota > Metazoa > Chordata > Lepidosauria > Squamata > Agamidae > Phrynocephalus > Phrynocephalus versicolor. The sequence goes on along the minus strand of JAHTLZ010000015.1, from coordinate 30,038,167 downwards.
CAAACAGCTTGTATAACATAAAATTTGTACAACATAAAAAATTCTGGAGATTGGGGAAATTTGCTTAACATAATCACCTATAGGGAGAATCCGTACAACATAAAAATGGATCACTCTGTTTTCAATGCATTCCTATGGGAATTTGTATAAAGGAAAATTTGCTTAACATCGTTTCATTTGGAACGAATTAATTCCTTTATACAAGGTACCACTGTATTGTCTATTTTGACTGGTGGCAGGTTTCTTCCAGCCCTATTATTTGCAGGTGTTACCCTTCTTTTGAAAGATGGGTAGAAGGATGCCAAAGTAGAGCCTATCTGGCTCAACTGAAGGATTGGAGGTGACAGAAGGCAGATGAATATTTCCATAATACACATGTACCAATGTCTGTTTTCCCTGCCCCTTATGGGTCCTATTTAAAACGCCATATAGATTATGCCAGTGCTTCTTCAACATTGCAACAGAATCTCCTTTTCTTCTGAGGAGGTTAACTGAGCTGGGTTGAAGAAACATGAATCAATGACTATCCAGAGAGTGATGCAGAGTAAACGTTGGAAAGTCCTAGCCTTCATGCATGTTAATGTAAATAACTCAATGCTGCCAGGAAGCTGGATTCGGTTTTGTTGCTTTTCTGACTGGTTGTGAATTCCCTTGGGGAAGAGAGCTGCTCTGTCTCTGTATTGTCCCCCCTCTTCAGCTAGAAAAAGGAAAGCAGAGTTAGAGAAACTGCTTTAAAGCTTTATATTAGATTAATTCTGGCTGCATAACTGTCTCCTATAATAACCCTAATGTGCAACATCCTAAAAACTCTTTAATTGGCCTTAGTGCTGGCAGGCCTTTCAAGCCCAGCAGAATCTCCAGCATTCAGCAGCTTTTATAGAGGAAACTAGCCAGAGCCAGGAAAGATGAAATGGCCGCTTTATAAATTGTGACTGACCTTGAAAATCCTCATTTTAACAAGCAGGCAGACCCTGTTGAGAGCTGATCTTGATGAGAGCAAAAGGGGAAAAGGGGGCAAGTTCAGGTATGATTATTTTGGGAAAGAGAAGAATAAAACTTTCAGGGATTCTAAAGAACGCTGAAGGCATCTGCGTTTTATCCATTGCTTGTTTCCAGCATGCTTTTCATGCCAAAAAAAAGGGCAGCCAAGGTTGCTAACAAGCAGTGAGATACACATAACTTTAAAACCAATCATTTTACATGCATACGGAGACATGTACTTCCTCAGTATAGAGTGAATTGTGGGATGGAATGTGTGCCCAAGTTTCATTTCATGTCAGCTCCTATTTCCTTTGACCATAGCTAAGCCATAGGCGCATGGAATGCTGTAGTCGGTGTGATTCTACACTTTCCAAAATATCTCACAGGGCTGTAGAGACACTGACATCCTTGGGTGTCAATGAGGGAAGACCAGTTTAATTGCTTCATCTACCTAATTAGTTCTGTTCATAATCTGATTCACAATAAGGAAGCACAAAACCTTGATCCATGCATGAGGTTATCCTGGATGATACCCCAGTTTGCCTCATGGTAAAACGCAACCATGACCAGCTGCTGTCATTTGAATAATCAGTAGAGGGAACCCACAGCGCCCCTCCTTATTTAATTTCTGTTATCAAATCATGGGCTTGTCAAGAGCAGCCAGAGGTGAGGGTTGGATTATGCAAAGCTACATAGCAAATATGGCTGCAAACATGCTTATATATGACATCAGAAGATAGTTTGTGGAATATGCCTCAAGTTAGGTAATGAAAAATCAGTTGTATTTTGGAGAGTCCCTGGTTTATGTCAAACAAAAGATTGCCGCCAAATCATGGGACCCATTTCTGAAGGAAATATTGTCTGAAGTCCTATTGGGGATTCGATAAATCAACTTCTCCATAGGTTCTAGGATTCAATTGGCCTCTTCTAGTTGCTTACTTTTGCAAAACCAAAATCTTTCATTTAATCCCATTCAGCATCTAACATGATGACAAAAGCTCAATTCAGAATAAACCTTAGTAATATGGAGGTCTAGAAGGTTAAATAGCTGTTAGGACAGAGTCTTTTTTTTTACAAGCTGCATCCCTTATCCATCCCTGGATCTCAGAGTTGAGTTGAAATTTGCTTAAAACAGACTCATCTGTGGATAGAGCAGTGGACTCTTCAAGAATACCAGCCTGGCACCTTGATATAAGCAAGCAATCCTCTCTTTTTAAAGTGTTTTTTTTTTAAATATTATGCCATTAAATATTTTCACTCCTGCATAATTACCTACCTCCATGACACTCATCTTGCTTTAATTATCACACTGTAGCACAGCCCCCTGAGACCGGTTTGTCTCATGTGGGGGAAGGCTCGGTAACAATAAGCCTTCAACTGCACTGCCACAGTTTGGGCTTTATCCCGGTTCCTAGTCAGTTACTGATTGCCACACACAGGCATTTGGGAGGGTCTCATGTTAAATGCTACCAGCGTAGCATAGAATGAAGACGGATTAGGAAAGATCAAGGGAAAACATTTATTGAACAATGCCTCCCAGAACAGTTAGAGAGCGGCAGAGCAATGCTTTCACAGAGAGACCGAAGCTGCAGAAATTGGGAGGCTGTTGAAGAATAACAACACTAGACAGCAGAGAGAGAGGGCATGGTCCTCTTTGTGCGGTCGATTCCCTTCTTTGGTCATTTGCACAGGTCATTCTGAAGCAAGCCCTTCTAGATTGTCATGAATGAAACCTTGGTTTTGTGTTTGCTTTGTTTCTTCAGGCTAACGTACTTGGTCAAAGAACGTCATATGCCGAATGACAGTATTTTGTCAGCTTTAATGACTTCTGGGTTCTTTTCTGTGTGTTAGCCTTTCAAGCTCTGAATGACTTGGGGCCAAGTTACTAGAAAGATAATCTCCCACGTATCCCCACCCAGATTTTGAGGACATGGATGTGGTGCTTTTTTGTTTTGTTTGTTTTTTGTATTGTATGGTATTGCGGACAGCACCTAATTTTGTTGTTCATGTTGTATATGTGTGTAATGACAATAAATTGCTATTTCTATTTCTATCATTACAAGATTATTCTCAGAACATTACTGCCAGGTGAGATTTGGCAAGCTGGGATTCCTGCAATAGCATTTTGATTGTAGATAAAGTGCTTTTCCTAAACAGAGTCATATTGTACTTATTCTTTATTCTTTTCAGCCCTATGGGTTATTTACTTATTTGTTTGTTTGTTTGAAAAAAATTCTCCCAGGCGAAAAGAAGCTTGGAGTGAGTTTTTTTGTTATGATGCTTTGGCTTTTGGAGGCATCCCTTCTTTTGTTTTAGCAAGACATGTCGGTGTTGAAATACACTTTATCTTAGTTACATGTGCCATATTATGACAATATTTTCACCACTTCATATGTAAAAGAGTCCTGGGAACTTCCGATATTCATCTGATACCCGAACTGCTTTAAGTATGGATAACTGGGAATGAATATGTGATGTTCATACATGTTTAACTGGATATTGTGTTTTAACCTTTGTGCAGCAGTATTTCATTGCTCAGGGCAAGGGCTATACAGTACTATGATAGCGCTGGTACTTGCCCTGTGTGCTGCAGTACTTTGGAGCTGGGAAATGGAATGCAAGGCTTCTCTCCCAGCTTGCTGATGGTTTCCTTTTCCCATGTGCAGTGTAGTATCTTGTGTTACTAGTCATTATATCTGAATAGGGATAATCAGCTATTTTGGATTTGCGTTCACTTGAAGGATTAGGTGTGCAGTCTGAGAGTGCTCCAGGATGTCCACTTATCTGCTGAGGCCAGGAGTGCTTTTGCCCAGCTTCGGCTAGTGTGCCAGCTGTGCTTCTTGGAGAGGACACAATTGGTCGTAGAGATTCATGAATTGCTTTGTTCATTTTCCAATTAATTTACTGTAGTGTGCTCGACATGGGCCTGCCTTTGAAGAGTATCCGGAAACTGCTGCTGGTGAGAAAAGCAATGGCAGGGTGCTTTCTCATGTACTTCCCCCTCAAGAAACCTTACACTATACATTGCATATATTATATGGTCTAAAATCCTATTGCATTATGCATTGCCTTCCGTGTGTGTGTGCGTGTGCGTGTGTGTGTGTGGACCCAGTTTCAGGTGTTGGTGTTTGTTTGTAAAAACTTCAATAGTTTAAGAGTAGAATTTAATTCTTCAAAAAATCTCTGGTTTATGAATTTGGGATATTGTGCTTCCGTATCTATTACTCAAAATGCCAGGAAATGGCCCAGTACAGAGGGAATGTTGTAGACATAGTGTATCTTTACTTCGGCAAAGCTTTTGAGAAAGTGCCCCATGATACTCTGATTAGCAAGCTAACTAGGTGTGGTATGGATGGAACAACTTTCAAATGGTTACACAATTGGTTCCAGAATCATACTCAGAGGGGCAATGATTAATGGTTCATTCTCATACTGGGAGGATGTAACAAGTGGGGTACCTCAGGGACCTTTGGGTAGTGGGCGGCATATAAGTTGTATGTATGTATGTACGTACGTATGTACGGACGGACAGACAGACAGATAGCTAGATAGACTTGAGCACTGGGCTAAAAACAACAGAATGGGATTCAACTGGGATGAATGCCATGTACTGCACCTAGGAAAAAGAAACCAAATATGCAGTTACAAAATGGGGGTATACCTGGCTGAGCAATACTACAAGCAAAAAGGATATTGGAATTGACATAGATTACAGGCTGAATATGAACCAACAGTGTGATGTGGCTACATAAAAGGCAAAGGCTATCTAAGGCTATATTGATATGAGCAGAGTTTCCAAATCCCACAAGGTACTAGTTCCTCTCTATTTAGCTCTGATTAGGCCTCCTTATACAGATCTGGACACCACACTTCAAGAAGGATTCTGACATTCTGGTACAACTTCAGAGGAGGGCATCAAGGATGATGAAAGTGGGAGAAACCCTGTATGGAAAGACTTAAAGAATTGGGCATACTCAGTCTTACGAAAAGAACACTAAGTGGAATTATGATAGCACTTTTTAAATACTTGAAAGACTGTCAGACAGAGAAGGGGGGCAGGACACGCAACAATCCACTCAAATTAGAGGAAGCCAGATTTTGGCTGAGTATCAGGAAAAGCTTCCTAACTGTTAGAGCAGTACAGCAGTAAAGGCAGTTACCTTCAGAGGTGGTGAATGCTCCGACACTGGAGACATTCAAGAGAAATTTAGACAGCCCCCTGTCAGATGTCCTTTGATTTGTACTCTTATATTGAGCAGGGGGGTTGATTCGATGGCCTTAACAGCCTCTCCCTACTTCGTTTTTCTGTGAGACTATGATTCCAGAACTTCCCATATGGTGTCCTCTTTCATTACAGGTGGTTTTCTCCCTCTATATATTTTAACCCACTATTTCTAAAATAGTGATCAGAAGTTTTGAACCTTTTAGTTTCTTGAAAATATTGGTTGATTGTCCAGTGGAATAGGTTATTTCTCAACATTTCTACAAAACTTTACCATCCTGTGGTAGCACAAACAACAAAGAGGATGGATATGAAGGGTGTGCATTAGGTGATAATCAGTTGCTGGGATTTCTCCCCCCCCCCACTTTAATGGACTATGCTGCTTTCCTGTTTTGTTTTATTCTTAAAATCACCCACTCTGGTAGGCCAACAGCTAACCTTGACATTTACCACAGCTGTCAGCTTGAGTTACTCCATTAAAGACAGCATTTCGGTGATTGCTTGGAGGCCAACAGATCCGAGTAATTTCCAAAACTTTGTGGGGCAGAACTTAAAGAAACAACTTAAAAATGAACCCGCCTCTCCTCATCTTTTCTTTCTGCATCCTCTCTTGGCTCCATATCTATTATTTTATTATAATATTGGATTTTCATTTTTATTGTTTTATTTTCATTGTCATGAGTGGACTTGGTTGAGAAGGGCAAGTTATAAATATTTAAATAAAGAAATGAAAACACATATTGCCGGATGCATTTGCATGGCAGGATGGAAGGGCATGTTAACAGCTGTAGCAGAGAGAACAGTGTTCCCCTTCTGCCTGACCCACTTTTTTTTGGTTGAGTCACTTACTCAGAAAATGGAAACTCATCGGCACGGTCTTGGAAGTCGCCATTTTGCAAGTGCTAATACTTGTATTGAACCTTGTGGGAAATGTTACCACCATGCTGACTGGGAAGGAGAGTTGACAGAATCTACCAGAATCTGTGCTTCCCTTCTAGACCTTCCTTTCATGAGCGCCTTCAGCTCTCCTTCTTGCTCCTACACTTATTTGGGGGCTCATTGCCTATACAAAGGGGCAACACAGTCCACAGTGATGTTGCAGTTCATTTCCTTAATCCTCTGAGCCACACATTCTGCGGTAGGGGTTTCATGTACCTCTGGAAGCAACAGTTGTTTTCTTCACTTTTAGAACATGCATCGTGGCCCAGGCGGATGCTTTTCAGTTAGCAGGATATCTGGCTGCACAAGAGGTAGCATGGCTCTCTCTCTCTCTCTCTCTCTCCCCCCACCCTGGTATAATCAGGCGACTCGTTTTTCTGTTATTTCAAAATAGAGACCAGTGCTTGTAATGGATGGTTAGTGTTTTCAAGTTTTGATATTACAGGGGTGTGTGTCTGAGAAGGAAATCCTGGTTAATGCTCTATTATGATGAGCAAAGAAAATTTGTTAATTCCCTGTCCTAAACTCCATATTCTGAACATGGGTAGAATGTACACCGATCAGCTGCAACATTAAAACCACTGACAGATAAAGGGATTCTCATTGATTATGTTGTTAATGTGGCACTTGTCAAGGGGGTGTGATATATTAGGCAGCAAGTGAACAGTCAGTTCTTGAATTTAATGTGTTGGAAGCAGGAACTACGGGAAGCGAAAAGATCTGAGTGACTTTGACAGTGGCCCAGTAGTGACGGCTAGGCGACTGGGTCAGAGCATCTCCACAATGGCATATCTTGTGGGGTGTCCCCAGTATGGTGTGGTTAGTATCTTCCCAAAGCGGTCCAAGGAACTACAGCAAGTGAACCAGCATCATGGCTGTAGGTGCCCAAGGCTCACTAATGCACGTGGGGAGCAAATGTTAGCCTGTCTGGTCCAGTTGCAGAGAAGAGCTCCTGTACTTAAAATTATTGAAAAACTTAATTCTGGCAATGACAGAAAGGTGTCAGAACGCACGGTGCATGACAGTTTGCCTTGTATGGGTTTGCATAGCCGCAGACTGATCAGAGTGCCCATGATGACCCCTGTCCACTGCCAAAAGTGCCTGCAGTGGGGATGTGAATGTCAGAACCGGACCAAAAAGCAATGGAAGGAGGTTGCCTGGTCTGATGAATCATGTTTCCCCCCCCCCCCAAGCATATGGCTGGCTGGGTGCGTGTACATCATTTACCTGGGGAAGAGATGGCAGCAGGATGAACTATGGGAAGAAGGTCGGGCTGCATAGGCAGTGTTATGCCATGGGCAATACTCTGCTTGGAAACCTTAGGTCCTGGCATTCATGTGGCTGTTACTTCGGCGCATACCAGCTACCTAGATAATATTGCAGATCCCATACATCCCTCATGGCAATGGCATTCCCACATGGCAGTGGCCTCTTTCAGTGGGACAATGCACCCCACCCCACCACAGAATGGCTCAGGAATATAACAAAGAGGTTAAGGTGTTGCTTTGGCCTCCAGATTCCCCAGATCTCCATCACCTCACATCTCGCAGCTGGCAGGACTTAAAGGACCTGTTGCTCATGGTTTGGGGCCTGATCTCACAGGACACTTTCTGAGGTCTCATGGAAGTCCATGCCTTGATGCATCAGCGGTGTTCTGATAGCACACAATATTAACCAGGTGTTTTCATATTGTGGCTGATCAATGTATCTAGAGCATCAGCATTGAGAATTACAGAAAATAACTGTCTTGAAAAGTATTGAGTGAAATGAGGATGATATGATTTCAAACATTTTTGACTTTAGAACTGCCCATTTTAGAATTATCTTCCCTTCTCGCTTTTATTTGCTGTTCCTTATTAGCTGCCTGCAGAACCTGAGGTCAGTTGGGATGTAATTTTGCCATTTAAGAGTTGCAAGTGAAGGCTTGTCTTCCTATGGGATGTTATTGCGTGCGCGCGCGCACACACACACACACACACACACACACACACAGAGAGAGAGAGAGAGACATTTTGAATCTCACTACAATCACTGGTTGAATAAGTTTTTGAAATAATACACAACCTTATGAGTAGACTTAGAATGAACACACCACAAGCTGTGATTGTTTTGAAGAACTGCCATCACATCTGTGAAGAGGCTATCATTTGCCTCCAGACAATAGTGGTGGTAATTGGGATACTACCTTGCCCCTGATTAACTAAAGAATAATCTTGATGCAGCTTATGTGCAACATGTCGTGTCTGAATGCAAAATCTATGCTTATTGTACACATTTGATCCATAATACTGAAGTCCATTGTTTTTAGCCTTGTGGCACAGTGGTTAAAGTTCTGTACTGAAGACAAAACTGTGCTCCCAATCCCAAGTTCAACCCTGGTTAGCTGGCTCAGCCTTCCATCCTTCTGAGGTTGGTAAAATGAGTATTCAGTTCACTGGGGTGGTGGTTAATGCATAGCCTGCATAATTAACTTGTGAACCGCCCAAAGAGAGTGCGTTAAATGCTATGACTTGGTATATAAGTAGCATGCTTTTTGCTCTTGTTTTGCTTTCTCACTGAATATTGCCTTTAAAATCCTCATTGAGACTCTTTTCTTAATCCAAATTCTGGTCCCAGTTAAAGTGCATCTTGTAAATCAGTAGACTTTATATACAGTGTCAGTTTAATAAGTTCTACTAATTAAAAAGATGTGCTCTGGTTAAAAACTTAATGTGGACCAGGATGGGAAAGGGATGTCACCAGGATGTGCTTTGTTACCACCACTACTGAGACTTCTGTGGGGCACCACTTTCTGGTAGTATAACCTAGAAAGCAGCCACTTGTCTTATCATGCGTAATATATAACATGCATCAGCGCATTGCAAACTGCAGATGTGTGTGTGTGTGTGTGTGTGTGTGTGTGTGTGTGTGTGTGTGAGAGATTAATAAAATATTTAGTGAACCCATAACGGTCATGGCTGGGTCAGTAATTCACCAATGGTACAAGTTTTGCATTGTGGTAGGTGGGCCAAAGGGCAGTGGGTGGAGAAAAAGTTGAAGCTGGCAAAGGATGCTTTGTGTTTTCCTTATTTTAAGAAGACTGGGTCACAGTAATGGAGTCCTATAATGGAGAGAAGGTAGCTGTCGTGTCTGCTCTGCTTTTGAGCCTCGGCACGTGAATCTGTATATGTCACTGTTCATAGAATGAGAGAATATCCCAGTCTGACAAGGCAGCCAGCAGCATGGCTGATGATTAATTGCCCTTTTAAAAACTGCAATTATGTCAGTCATCAGAACTCATGAACATTAATTCCCGATTTGCTGCCTGAAGAATGAAACAGATTGAGGGACTGCTTACCCCACTTTAGGGATACCAACAAAATGTAAATTTTAGAAAAAGGGAGACTTAGTCTGATGCGTTCTCTACTTGCTACCATCTGTTAAAAATCATCTTCTCCATCTTATCTGCATCCTTAAGACTCTTTCTCTTCTCATTTCAAACCTGCTTCATTGTTGCCAACCACATACATGCTACCTAGAGATATTGGATAGCATTCACTAATTCAGTGTTCCTTGTATCTTAAAAGAATCACATTCTCCAGTTACCTTTTTTTTGTTATCATCCAGTCTCACAGAGATGTGCAGAAACCTGTCTACTGATAGGCACAGGGCTTTTACTAGAATGGAAGCATTATCATCCCTTTCCCAGTCCTGGTGCCTTGTTTAACAATACACAGATGCACAGGCCTGCGAGAGATTGGCCACTGCTGCTGCATCCCATAGTTTTAGAAAGTGGATTATTGATAGTGTATGCATCCCTGGCCTACTTTAACCTAATCCTTCTGACTCTTAGAGGACTGAAGAGGGAGATACTCTGCTTGAATCACAGAACTGTTAGTCGGAGATTTTACTATAATAGCCAGTGTATGAGCTATTGGTTTCCCTGATCTCCTTGAGACTGAGTTATATAGGTGCATAATAGATATAGACTAGTGGTTCCTAAACCTTTTTGAGTTGTGACCCCCTTTTATAATAACCAGGTAACCCACACCCCCTGCTATATTTGTATAAATAACCCATCATCATCATTCTCTGATAAGAAGACACAATCAATGCTGCTTTTGCTCACCTTCCTAGTGTTCCTGCCACCAACTCTGCTGCCACCACTTCAAAACTGGAGAAGGAACACAGTAGGGAAAGTTAAAGGTAGGCAGAAGAGAAGGTGGGGCCACTGTGAGATACAGGAAGCTGGACTAGATGGGCCATTGGCCTGATCCAGCATGGCTCTTCTTATGTTCTTATGTTCTTATGTAAGGTAAAGGACTTCAAAGATGGGCCAGGAGGTGGAGGGATGTTGTAGGACCAAGGGAGGGGACCCAAACCTTCTTGTAGAGAGGATCCCCCTTAAAAATGGGCACAGAACATTCCTTGCACCAACTGCAGAAGAGGTGGGCCACTTGGTTTTATGCCCCTCCTGTGGGTTTGTTGAGTGTGGAGTTGGGGGTTCTTCCTTTTTCTTTCCCTCCCCTTCTTTAGGCTCTCTGGAAGTGATGTGCCATAGATAAAATCCCCTGCTTAGGGAAGCAGCAGAAATTATATATTTTCTGGTGTTTACTTTTTTGTATAAAAATAATCTTTGTCACCCCTTCTCAAAAAGTTGAAGCTTCTGTCTTCCCCAAAGGGCCCTTTTCAAATACACATTAATATCCGCTTCCAAAAGGTCAAGGTAGAAATTATTTAGCAAGGGCTACAATGTATATAAGGTGGTCTGCAACCCCCAGAAAATGCTTCGCGAACCCACAACCACAAAATACTAGCACCATTGCTCTGTAATATATTAGCTAAAATGGGCATATAACATACCAGTTGTCCTTCTAGGTTACTATTGCTCTCTTCAACTAGTCAGATTCTGTAGAAATATGTTTCTTCAACTAGTCAGATTTTGTAGAAAGATGTTTGATGGTTGAAGACCCAAATAGAGGTATAAGAATCCTTGACTTGATCCTGAGTAACACACAGGATTTGGTGCAAAATGTTAATGTGACTGATCCAATAGGGAACAGTGACCACAACACAATTACTTTTAACTTAATCATAGATGGCAAATCACTGATAAAATCTAGCATAGAGATCTTAAACTTTCAAAAACAAAATTTCCCAAAGATGAGGAAACTAGTAAAAAAGAAGCTGAAAGGGAAAACTGAGAGTCCAACCATTCCAAGAGGCACAGAGACTGCTCATAAAAACAATGACAGAGGCCCAATTGGAATGCATACCGAAAAGGAAAAAGGGCACTGCCAGATCCAAGAGGACTCTGATGTAGCTTGCAGGAGCTGTTCGGGAAGTGATCAAAAGCAAGAAAAGCTCATTTAGAAGATGGAAGACTTGTCCACATGAGGACAACAGGCAGAAACATAAATTCTGGCAGAACAAATACAAGGCAACAATCAAGAAAGCAGAGCAAGACTTTGAGGAGTGTATAGCTAAAAACACTCAAAGTAATAACAAAGAGTTACTTAAGTACATTAGACGTAAGAACCCAGCTTGGAAGACCATTGGACCATTAGACCACAATGGAAGGCAAGGGAAAATTAGAGGAAACAGAGATTGCAGAGAGACTCAGTAAATTGTATGCTTCAGTAGTCACTCAAGAAGGCAGAGACCACATGCCCCAAACAGAGCCTATCTTCATAGGGAGGGAAACTGAAGAATTAAGCCAGACAGAAATAACCAGGGAGGAGGTTCTTGCATGTCTTGTTAAACTAAATGCTAACAAATCACCAGGACCAGATAGCATCCATCCACGAGTTCTCAAGGAACTTAAAGATGAAATTGCTGAGGTCCTAGCCAAAATATATAATCTTTCCCTCAAAACAGGTGTTGTCCCTGACAACTGGAGAATAGCAAATGTAACACCAATCTTCAAAAAAAGATCCAGAGGTGATACAGGAAATTACCATCTGGTCAGTTTGACATGTATCCCAGGTAAAGTGATGGAAACCATCCTAAAAGATAAAATTAATAGGCATATAGAAGAGAAGGCGCTGCTGAAGGAGAGCCAACATGGCTTCTGCAAGGGCAAACATGCCTCACTAATCTTTTGGAATTCTTTAAGAGTGTCAACAAGCACGTGGAAGAGGGAGATCCAGTTGACATTGTTTATCTGGACTTTCAGAAGGCTTTTGACAAGGTCCCGCACGAAAAGCTCTTGAATAAACTTGCCAGTCATGGAATAAAGGGACAGGTGTTGTCCTGGATCAGCTGCTGACCAAGGGACAGGAAACAGAGGGTAGCACTAAAGTGCAGGGAGGTAAAGAGTGGGGTCCTCCAAAGGTTCTGTACTGGGACCCCTGCTTTTCAACCTCTTCATAAATGTTCTACAAGTAGGTGTAAATAGCAGGGTAGCCAGATTTGCCGATGACAATAAATTATATAGGGTAGTAAAAGCTTTGAACAACTCTAGAACTAGGGGCACTCCATGAAACTTTTGGGTGCTAGATCTCAAACAAATAAGAGAAAGTACTTTTTCACCCAGAGGATCTCTGGTGTGTGGAACTCCCTGCCAGAAGGAGTGGTAACAGCTGTCAGCCTTCACACCTTTAAGAAAGGATTGGACAAGTTCATGGAGAACAAGGGTATCAATGACTATCATTAATGATGCCTAAGGACAACGTCCAGGTTGGAGAGATAGGCAGGATATCTCTCAATGCCATTTGCGGGGAATCATAAGCAAGTGAAGACAACTGCTTGGGAATACCCTGAAGCAAATGCTGAGCCACTGAGTGAGACAGGATGCTGGACTGGATGGGCTGTGGCGTCTTCCAGCAAGGCTGCTCTCATGTTTTCCCAAAGTTCAATTAATGACGTGTATAATTTTAAAGTTTTTGTGTGTGCCTTGTTCTTTTCTGTGGCTTTCTTCCCTTTGTTACATGAACATAAGAAAGTCATTACATTATGGAGGGGCATTACTCATTATGTTAATGAGTGCACTTTGTAGATAAGAGTATGGAAGCCATTTCTTAGTAATGTGTCTTATCAAGTTGGGATCTAAAATTATCTGTGTTATGAATACTTATGGACACATGGATGATATGACTGCATAGTTTTGAATTCGTGCAACACTACGTGCAGCTACAGGAAACTTTCAGAAACAGATGTGTGTGTAGGCGGATTTACTTTGATTGATACACAGTTACAATTCATGTCAGTAAGATTTCCTTTCATCCACTCAGTGTGCCCCTGGACTTTGCATGAAACTGTTCAAAGGTCATGTCAGCAAAATTAGAGTTTTGACAACTTGATGCGTTTGCTCATTGTAGGATAAGTAAATTAGAAAAAACAAGCCTGCTTTAAAATGAGCTACCCAAATGATAAAGTGAATTTCTTCCTGCTGTTCTGGAATGAAATAGCTCAGTGGGCTTGATATCTGACTACAGAGCCCAAACCACTGCTTCAGCAGGGCATGCCAGTTTGGCCAGTGCACGAACAGGTGTTCCACAGTTCAGCTCCCAGTCCTCCCACCACTACCCCCGCCGCAGGGGCCTGCTCAAAGGCAGCACCTGGAGGAGGTGGGGCAGGGAAGCTGGGGTGCTGCCTCCCAGGGGGTGCCTGCCAAAGGGGGTAGAGCACCGAACTGTGGGACACCTCTTGGGCCTTCAGACAAACAGGCACAAATCCCCAAATTGTCCGTTCGATCTCATTGTGTGTTGTTGAAGAGGAGCCCGCCTTGGGCAAGCTGAACAGTCCCAAGATGCACTCACAAGAAGGCCATGGGAAACCACTTCTAAAGTACCTTGTATCTAGAAAACCTGAAAAGGGTTGGCATGAATCGGAATTGACTTTATGGTACATCATCACCATCAATTCAATTGGTATTTGGGAAGATGTTCATATAGTAACCATGTACAGCATTTTTCCATGTATAAGACTATATTTTTGTCTGAAATTGTTAGACTAGAAATTGAGAGTCATCTTATACTTGGAAGTAAGCTGAGGAGGAAACCGTGCAGTTGCAAGACTGTAATTTTGGGTTGGAAAACTGGGGGTTGTATTACACATGGGGGCATCTTATAGACAGGAAAATATGGGTAAGTTGTATTGGTGTGTACCTGTTGGTAATTTTAACCCCCAAAACACTTGGTTGTCATGTTAGCAAATGTGGAAAGAGGCTGAAAAAAAGTTATGTATCTCAAGGCAGGCAATATTGTTGAAAGGAAAAGGAAGGCAATTTTCATTTTTGGTGTAGATGGATCTACTTGAGGGACACAGATGCTCAGTTCATTTTATGACTTCTAAATTAATGATGGCTTCTGACCTTAAAATGTAGTTCATAGAGCTCTGAAGACTGCATTAGCGATGAAACTGTAGTGCTTTGTTAGGTGAGCAGTCTGTTTCTTTTGTCTGCCTGACATTTCAGCTTTATGGGCTCAATGACAATTTTTTCCTCCTTCCATCTCCTGCAATCCTTCGTGTGTCAGGTTTTCAGAGGCACACTGACCATGTTAAGGTAAGATCTTTTGACTTAAGTTTAGGACCTGTATATCGTGAGCACTCATTGCATAAGCAAGGAAAAGAAGAAAGTGAAATCCTGCCCAATTACTGTAAAAATATAGATGGATTCTTTTTACTTCATACTCAGAATGTTGCTTATTTGCTTTTAATCCTGTCTGCCATTCAGTCCATTGGTACCCCCACCTCGTTGGTGCTTAGTTTGCATCAACTAATTGTATGTAGACCTGAGGCAATATGATGAATTTAAAAATATATGGTTAGTTATTCGTCATGCTGCTGTTGACAAATTGGTGGTCTCTGGATCAAGCTAAACACGTTGTGTGCCTGTAGTGTGTAAATGAGGTGATTGGTGGATTGTTTTTAAAAAGTACTCATGAATGAATGTTTGTTTATGGTTGTTAACCAAATCACACATAATACAAAAAACTGTAATACAATAAAATATAATATGATAAAACTGTAAAAATATATTACTGGAAAATGTTGTTTTTAAAGTACTCAGTGCTCAAGCCCTCAGGTTACAGACAAGATGGTTTATTTATCCGGTGGCTGGAGAAGTGGAGTTTGGCTTTTGTCCAAGACCGCAGAGCAATCAAGATCTTACCAGTAGTTTGCATTTTGGGTTGAGAAAATAGAGTATATGGCAGAAATGGCGCAAAATATCTGCATCTCATTCCAAAGAGAAGCTTCTAAGAAGTTGTCCCCAGCCCACCAAGACATGTGCACCATTTCCTCCTTGCTGCCGCTTGAAGGGCAATATAGGCACTGAGAGATGGCATACTTCAGGGCTGTCCAACAGGTAGACCACGGGCTACTGGTAATCCGCGAAGGGTTCAAAAGTAGCCCGCCAGGCATCAATAAAAATGTGAGGGGATAAGTTCTCCACCCCTCCCTCCCACATCCCAAGGATCACTACTGCCCCAGCAAAGTTCTGGGTCTGCCAGCCCACTGTCTTAGCTGAGCGGGCAGTTCAAGGGCCATGAGCATGTGCTCGGAATGGATAACATTCGTAAGTAGAGGTATTAGTGTAGTAGCCCTCAGGCACTTTAGGCCGGAAAAAGTAGACCTCGGCCTGCTCAAAGTTGGACAGCCCTGCCATACTTCATTAGGGGGGAAATGTGAATTAACTCACCTTCTCTCACTGTGACGTTGCATTGGGACATTCGTTTCTCTCTGATTTAAGTGGCCATAGAAGCAAAGGGGTATGGGAAAGCCTTCTACTTCCACTCAAAGTGCCTATAGGGAGAACTGCCTTAAAAGCCAAGTGTGCTGCTGATAGACTGCATCCATAGCACTTAAATCACTCTCTGGATGGGTTACAGTTAAATGATACAGGCTACTCATTGCCCTGCCCCACAGTGAGCTTGGAAGGATGGAATGCTGAGTCAACCTTGAGCCAGCTACCTGAGCCCATTGGGACTGAACTCAGGTTGTGAGCAGAGTCTTGACTACAGTACTGCATTTTTTAAGCATTAAGTATCTTGCCAGCGAAAGAAGAGTTCTTAAGCCATTAAAAGTAAATAAATGAATGGCTAAAGAGGATGAGGAATTTATTATGTTTTACTATCCCAAACTAATTGATGGTGTCATTGAGCCTTTACTGTAGTTTCTGAAATAAATGGAATATATGGTATGAAAAATTGGGGGAACATGGGTGATGGAATCCATCTTGAGTGAGGCCTGTGTGAGTTTGAGGGAGTGGTTTCTGATTGGTTCTCTCATAGTTTTCCTTGGTGGCAGAAGTGCATGCATATACTTTTTTTTACCCCATGGGAGGAGAATTGTCAAGGTCACATTTCTCGGGCGAAGCCTGGTGCCATTCTCACTAAGAGAAATGCTTTCAGCTGTGCTGGGACAGGGCTGGAAAAATGTAACTGTCTTCTTGAAGTTTCTGAAAAGAATAAAGGCTGATGCTGGACAGGAAACTTATAGGTCAAAAATCCTCTTGCTTAGCTTTGCTTCAGCATGGTAAGTCACAGTTAGAACGGGCCCCTTTAAATCAATGGAAGGTACTCTTGGTGGACTAGCTATCCTGCGGGCAGGATTCTTTGCCCCACCATTGTTCTGCCTTTCTGTGCAGCATTGCACGCTGCCTATGGTCAGATTTTATGCTGTCCTCAGTTCTGTTAAGTAAGTATTAGATAGTGAAGAAAGCTTTATTGTTTTTATGTGGGACCGCCTGTGTTTCTTCTCAGATTTAATTTAACTTAGATTTTGCCCCTGTTTTGGCTTCATTTCTTTTTACTGAGTTTGGTAGGTACTAAATTAAACTTTTCTCTTGACTACATTCTGGGAATTTTTGTTTTTGTGTATGTCTGCTGGCTGCATTTTTACACCTCTGGGCAGGAGTGAAAAGGAAAGGCACAGCATTATGGGCTTTGGAGTTCCCGGAAGCACAGCTTAGTGAAAGTAAGGCTAAAGGTGGTGGGAACCAAGATCTCCCCGGAGGATTGCTGCTAGAGCCCCAGACTGCCTGCTTGGATCTTTCAAGCACTCAGGAAGGGTAAAGCAGTGTGGCTGGGTGGCTGCAGCAGCCCCCCGAAATTATCATGGTCCGATCTGGCACTAGTGTAAACCATTTCTACTTGTGTAAAGCAGGGCACTTCACTTTCATTGTCCACCTTCTGTCTTCTACAAGCCCCGTCAACCCCTTAAAAGGACCCTTCACAACAATGTGGAATGGAGCAGAGATAGACCGCGAGTAAGATCTTCCTCCCTCCCTCTTTCTTGCTCTCTCTCCTCTCCCCTTTCCAAATTGGCTAAATTCCAATTTGGAAAGTGTCAGGAGAGGCATCTTATTTCTCTAGTGCAGGGGTGTCCAAACGTTTTGCAAGGACGGCCATATTTGGTGAGGTGAAAATGTATGGGGGCCGACTATTCATGGGTTGGGATCACTGACTTCCTGCCACAACCTCCTTCCCTGCTGCACCATGAGAGCTCCGTTCCCCATTGCCTTTGCTGTTTGTCCCTTATTGTCCCCCTTTTTATTGTTCTTTATTGCTTTATGGGGATGGGACCCACCCCCACCCCTACCCCCACCCACCCCCACCCCCACCCCCAGCTGTGTAGCCTTTCCCAACATACTGCCCCATGAACTCACCACCACCCTGACTTGCCCTGTGCATTTCCTATGCTTATAAAAGTGGGAGGTTGGCTAGGTGAAGGAAGAAAGCAGCCATGAGGCTGGGGGCTCTTGCAGTAGCCACTGCCAGGGGCTCCCACAGTGGCAGTGTTGCTGAGTGAGTGTTAGTTGTGGAAGCCTCCTTTTTGGTCTGCCTGCCTGGCACACTCTCCTTCTTGTCCGTCCCTCTTTTACCAGAGCCACTGCTGCCGCCGCAGCCTCCAGCATCATCAGGTGGTGGCCATCAAGGAGGTAAGATCCTGCCAGCGAGCAAGCACCAAGCAGCCAAAGAGGGAAGAGCCCCATCCCAGCCCCTCTGCCCTCTGATGGAGAGTGTGCCACTTCCTGGAGGGCTTTGGAGGGGAGGGGTTGAAGGGATGTACGTGCACTGTGGCGTTGCCATCTTTCAGAGGGTGAGAGGATCCTGGGGTGGGGGCAGTTGCTCGGCAGGGACCCTGCCACGGATGGAAGAGCTGACATCTCCAGCTGGCACAGGGAGGAGCCGGCCGGCAGGGATGTGTGACAGGCTGAGAAGAGTCTGCAGGCCACTTGAAATTTGCAAACGGGCCGCACTTGGCCCCCGGGCTGGACTTTGGAGATGCCTGCTCTAGTGGATGTACCTAAAGACATGGACTAAGGAGAAAAGTAAATTTGCTCTCCTGTGACAGCTTTCAGACATGTATGTTACAGAACAATTCTGAACAAGTACTGTACTTCTGTGCCTGCTTTGCTCTACCAGCTGTAAGACAAAAGGTGAAGATACTGTAGTTGGGTTGGGATTTTTAAAAGAGACTCCATTATGTTATTATGACCTGATTCAGAATAAGCAAAACTTCTCTTGCTTTTTGTTGGTGCCTTCTCTTGCCTCTTATGCTAGTTATGAGTCATGGTTGTTGGGAGGTTTTTTTCCTTCTGCAGCGGGATGTCCTCATTTTTCTTATATTTTTCCTGCAAATCAGAAGGTAGGATGTGACTTGGGAGAGATTCCTCTGATGTTCATATGGCTCTAGACAGATTTTTTTTGACAGCTAAGAATAACAGTGATCCCAGAAGACTGTCACCAAAAGCCAAAATGTCATTTTTGTTTCAATATACAGTACCAGCAAGGTGCAAGGCAATTTGGTGTTGTTATTTTTATTTAAATGTACCAGCAATGCATAAGACAACTTTGCATTGTTCCCTTCCTATTCCCAGAACAATGATGCATGCTTCACTTCAGACACCAACCGGTCCAAGGAACTCAAGCAGATTTTGTGTCTGAGCAGAGACTTAAACTATTCTGAATCCAGCAATTTAATGCCTTCACCGTATTGCTTGTCTCAGATCAGTGCTAACTGTATAATTCATTTCCAAAGATAAAACATATTGAGAGGAAAAAGCTAATTATTGCTATACCTGATTTGCATAATATGGATGGATATTTGCATTTTAGGCCACCATGATCTGGAATACAGAAGTCCTACATTATATTAGGGTAACGGTCTTATAAAATGCCAAGATATCACACTGGAGCAGAATTTCCTTTTTTATTGTATTCAGAGGTTTGCAGTTCCTCAGTTTGTCAATTCAAAACAAATCCTTCTGACAGGGGGAATTTGTAAAGGAAGGGATTTTGGTGTGTTGGCCTAGTGACTGAACCCACACTTTATTGTCTCTCCCATATGCCAGTATTAAAAGTGCATTAGAAACAAGTAATGTTTTATGATAAAGTTATTTTTTTCTGAAGACATTCTCTTAGTGCTAATGTTGATTTAATAAGGTTCCCTTATTTTCTTTCTTTCCCTTCTCCTGCCAAGCACCATCCCCCCGTCTCTTAATTCAAAATGTCTAATTTTGTGCTTCACAGTCCTGAGCACATAAAATTAGTGAGGGGGAGAAGAACTAGATGGGAGGGGCAACGTCTAGTGCTATGTTGGAAGTTGTCAGGGACTGACTCAATAAGGTGTTGGGGGGGGACAAAAGGCATTTTTGACAATATGAGGAGGTTTCTAATTAAGAGGCAAAGCTTGGTGTCTTAAGGCAAAGAGTTGTTTGTGTGGGCAGGAAATAGCAGCACTAGACAGAAAATGGAACATCAGAGTGTTAATTCTTTAAGCGGGTTTTGCTTTTGATCATATATATTTAGAAAGGGAGGAAGGTGCATGAGCCTTCAAAATTCTTTTAATTTAAAAATAGTTTTGGAACACTCATTTGGAACAGTCTGAGTGAGCTGCATTGGAAAAAAAAATGTTCTCATTAATTAGAAGTTTGGTCTTCAGAATGTAAAGGTGTTGAGAGTTACCAGGAGATCCATAGAGTTCCTTCCAGTTCTAAGAGCCAATTATAACGAAATTAGTCAGATTAATAATTTTACCTGGTGACTAAATGTTGATTCAATTTATAGTCACTTCAAATATCTGTTGGTGTTTGTTTCACATTTGTGACAATGTTCCATGGCTAAGAGTAGCTAATTGACATGGTATTGGGATGTGTGAACACACACCTGATTGTGCAGCTGAGCAGCTCACCGATGATCTGGAATTAGCTTCGGAAAGTTACACAACCATTATGCAAACACTCATAGGATTCTGGCCTACTTATTAAAATAAAAATACGTGAAGTGTGAGACCTTGTTTTCCACAGATTTGCTGCAAAAAAGGCAGCAAGGAACCACCTCCCGAGTGACACAGGAGCCATGCTGCTGCTGATTTTATGGCACCAGTTTGTGAAGACACTTGTCTGTTGAGGAATAGGCAATTATCTCTTGCTGTGATAGTTCTCTTTTGTTCTGGCGGCTTCTCTGTTCTCACAACAAAGAAGTGGGTAACACTTCTTTGTTGCCCTTGTTACTTATCTCAGGTGTTGGGGATTCATGGACCAAGAAGGGCTTGGGGACCACATGTAATAAGCAGACTGCACTGCATTTTGTCCATCCCTGGTTTAGCATTAGTGTATGATGTACACAAACTGTGTTTCCTGAATCCACTGAGGATTCTGGTGTTTCTTGTGAATGTAGCTAATCCTCAGATAATGAAAAGAAGCCATTTTGAGGTTTGGCATTGTGGTTATTTGAAAAACAGCATAGGACAATTTTTTACTGAAACATTAATATTACTGCCCAGTCGCAGAATGTAATAAATTTGGTGGGACATATTTTAGCTCACCCTCCACCCGCATAAAACATCACAAGCACTACATGTATATGGAGGTCATTATTTCCAGATCTTCAGATGATGGAGATAGAACGCCAACCTTGTCCATCTAATTCTGTGTAGTTTCTGCAACAAAATGTCACTTTCTGATACCTAAATTGGTCAGTCCTAGCTGATGAAGTTGAATGATAGAAGTAGCCTGGAAGAAAGCCCGTTTGAAAACTTGGAAGTGGTGGTGAAAATAGCTTGAATTTCAAGCTGAACCTCACAACTGCTACTTAATGACAGAATGTTCTTTAAGTGGATATCACTAGCACAGCTAATTTAATGAGAAATATTGTTCTACGTGTTTCTACAATATTGTCCTTAATGTCTAAGCAGAGGTTGCCTTCTTGCTCAAGCCTCAAGTTATTTGTCGGACTTCCAGTGATTATGGGACTTCTTCATGTATCTGTTGATCACAGATATAGGTTCTTGCTATGACTGTGAAGAACCTCTCTGAACTTTCTAGAATTTGGAAAAAAATCCATTAGACC
>JAHTLZ010000015.1:29987691-30009379 GCA_023846285.1 Phrynocephalus versicolor | reverse complement strand
ACACTGGTGCAAATTTACTAATCTTTGGTGCTACAATGTCTTCACCTTGGTTTTTAAAATTATGTCCCCCCCCTTAATTTTGCCAGCATGCTGACGCCTGTTACTTCTTTGTAGCAAGGGAGAAAAATAAAGGAGTGTCTCTACCTCTGCCTTCTCCTTCTTATTGTAAGGAATGATCGAACTCTAGTGCTTGTAGCTCTCTGATTGCAGTTTCTCCCAAGTGAGTTCTGTTTTCTTGGGCAAAGAATGTCAAGTAATCAGGCACAGCATTTCATGACTGTAGGAGAGAAAGATAGGAGAGAAGCACATGAATGCATTCAGATTTACATTTGCCTCCTACTCTAGACCCAGTCTAAGGTGGATGGGATTGAGAGTCCATGTTCATATGGAGTGAATGGATTTCCCGAAGCTATTTGTTAGCAAAGTACCTACAGTTCCTGTCAGAGAGTGGAATACAACTCTGTGGGTCTGTAAAATTAATCTCAGTAAAGGCAGAATAATATAGGGAAAATGTATAGGATTCTTTGTGAAGGTGAATTGCCTTAATATTTCATTTCAGCTTCTTTTGTTAACCAAAAAGTGCTGGGCTTCCTTCTACTTTGCCTGCTACCATCTCATCCTGCTTTTTAATAGTAGGTTTGTAGGCCTTTCATATTTTCCCTTCACAGCTTTGCTGGTAGCTTTTTCTTTACAAGGAGATGGAGGTAAGGAAACGGAGGGCTTTTTAATGGAGGTTAAATGTTTAAAAAGCAGTGAATATCTGGCATGTTCTGGGATTTTCTGAGGCATTTGATTCACTATAGAAGTTTCAGCTCTCAGCAAGGGAAGCCTGTTTGCAGCTGCTACAGAAGCATCCTACGGCTGTTGTCCCTGAATCACAAAGGAGGACAGGCCTTTGCTAAAGCTTTCCTTCTTCAATTTTTACAAAATGTATATATTCAGGATACATTAGAATGGGCAATTTTGTCAGACCCTTTCTTCCAATCTGATCCTAGCAGTCAACCTTCTCTCTCTCTGCTTCTTTCACTTGTCAGCTGGCTGCGACTCTACTGCTCCTTGCGTTTAGTGCCAACACTGGTCTCACTTTTTCATTACAATGAATGTGTTTGAGAGGGAAGGGAGAGAGATGGATACATAGAAAATAAGGCCTCAGTCACAGCCCTGATGTTTTCTAATCCACATCACCATAGAAACACCTTGGACTGCGTGGATTCTTCACAAAGAGAAAAAAGCCCCTAATCTTTCCTCATTTAGGAAATGAGGTCTGGCTCACATGCAGTCTGGTGTGACACACATCTGTTTGACTGGATCCATGAAAAACTAAAGAGCTTACCTTGGCAGGTCATAAATCTCCCTCGTTTCTACTAAATTTATATCACTTGAGTGTGGGCTCATTGGTTTGTCTCCTCTTGACCCTTTCTCTCCACCAAAGACAGGTCCTTATCTTTCACACTGGTTGGCTTGTATGCTACTTTTGCTGCATAACTAACCTTAAAGGCAGTGATGTAGCAAGCTTCAGCTGTTTGCATTGTATTGAACTGGATGGAGGAGGCTTGGTCAGTAATGGCCTCCAATTTTACTGTGAGTACTACTTCTCAACAAGAGGGAATAAATTCATTATGAAGCATCTCTTTCCAACAGAAGGATTAGTATATACAGTAGATTGGGCCATTGAGACACACTATTGAAAATGCATTTTGGAAATTATTTCAGCAGTGCTGCAATACAAAAACATGTCCAAACTCATTTGTAGGAATTAAACTCACCCAAATATCTTACACTGTTGAAGTCATCAAAGAGAGGAGAAGCAAGAGTTTTGGGATAAGATGGGATGCAGTCTTCCATGGCTGTTTTGTTAACTCCCAGTGCTTAAGTCTGTTGTTCTGCCCACCTGTCCCTTTTAAGTTCATGTTGGAATGCAAAGATCGTGGGGTGAACATGAAGGCCAGGATGGGCAATTTTAGTAGAGCTAAGGGCTGTTACTTTTATTGGCTAGAAGCTCAAGGGTTGCACTTCTCGGATGGGGGTGGAGATGACTGTGGCCAAATTGGTTAATTAGCTTTTGATTTTGAAATTTATTAAATAATAAAATTTGTTTTTCCAGGCTAAGTAACAAAATAGGATTGATGTGATAGTTTTAACATTTGTGTTTGCATATACTGTAACCCCCTGCCTATCGCAGGGGTTAGGGACCTGATCCGACCTGTGATAATTGAAAATCCATGATATGCAGATGCAGGGTTGGGTTGGGACTGGGGGGGGGGCTGTTCAGGGCCACTTGTACTTACCCCAGGCCTCATGCTGCCCTGAAGGGGCCTCTGGCGGCCTTCCCTGGCTGTCGGAGGCTCCAAAAGTGCTTCTTGCTGAACTGGAAGTGACTTCCGAAAAACCAGAAGTGAACTCCGGATTGCTAGAAAGCACTTTTGGGGCCTCTGAGGGCCTTTCTAGGCATGTCAGAGGACTCAGAAATGCTTTTTTCCGGTTAACAGAAAAGCATTTCTGAGTCCTCTAACATGCGTAGAATGCGTAGAATAGTTAGTTAGCTAGCTAGCTAGTTAGTTAAAACACATAGCCCACCCATATAGTGGACAAGCCACTATGCTGTGCGGCTTCCAGAAAATAACAAAAATATATAACATTTTTAAAACAAAACTCCTTTGATGAACCATGGGCCAGTATAAACCATTAATATTTTCTTGGTTTTAACATATATAAGTCCCTAAACACACACAGAGCAATTCTCTATGAGTTTATAAAGAAGCAAGATATATTGAATTTAAGTGGACTTATTCCCAGGTAAGGTTGTCTAATGAGTTTGCAGTCTTAACTATCTGCCTTTCCATCAAATACATTTTTATCTACTGTAGACTTGCCCTCCCAGTGAATTTTTCCTTTGACGGTTAAGGAGTCGTGTGTTAGTATACATATATTTGTTTCAAACAGTCAGGTTATGCTAACCCCCACCTTAAAAAAAAACCCTCTAGTTTATGAGTAGAAAGTGCTGCTTCTGCAATATCTTGATCATGATTTCAGCAAGAAGTCAAGCTTTGTGTGGTAAAGACCAGTCTGAATGTTGACAGCGCCAATGGCAGCAGTCAGGATAGTCTGCAAGACAAGAGCACCTCTTGTAACTCACTGCACAATGAAATGCCAAGCAAGGTGTTAACTGCTTCTGGCCCAGATCCAAAGCAGTTGTTGTGGTTGTTGGCTGACCAAGGCAAATTGTTATGTGTACTCTTAAAGCATTATCTGAAACTGACCTGCTGAGTTGCTGCCTACTGCTCCCAGTCAGGCCTGGCTTCTATTGAAAATGAAGGCAGAAAGAGACAATGTCAAAGGGCAAGGATTTAGTCTGTCACTAGGTAAGAACATCTGAGACTCAGCCAAGGAGCAAGCCTCACTACAAGCTGTTCGAGGGATAGAGGAATAATTCCTGATGCGCTCTTTCCTGCTGATGTAGCTTCCGTGGCCCATGTGGCTAATATCCTTTTGACAAGAATGAAGTGCCACATATGTCTGACTTTCTTCTGTTTATCACTTAGGTTAGTGGTTCCCAACCATGAATGAACCAGCTGTTCTTGGACTGTAGATCCTTGAAGCCTTCCCTACTAGCTGTGCTTGGCTGGGGATTCTAGGAGTTGTAGTCCAGGAAGACTTGGGTTACTCAGTGTTGGGAACTACTGCCTTGGATCACCACATAAATGCCTCACTGTGTGCTGCTCATGTCATCAGTGCATTTTCCTGCACACTGAAAGCTGGAATTGAATGTGCCTTATCTTGGTTATGTTCATCTTATTGGAGGATCATGGAGAGCTCATTCAAACATATTAAGACCCCTTCAGAATACATGTTGGGAAGATCATGTTAGAGGAATGTAAAACTATCTGTGTTTGTAGATGACACAAGTATCAATTCAACATGTTCTATTTTCTAGTTTGGCTTTTGGGAATAACATTCTAATTGATGCCCCTCATGGATGATTGGCACAGAGAGATTCAGAGAGCAGTGTGATATTCTACTGAGCTTTCAGTCCCCATCCCTCTGGTACTGTACTGCTCTAGCTTATCATGCTGGAATGATGATGGCACATTGTGGTTACTACCAGGTAGATTCCAGAAAGTTGTTAAGAGATCTGTTCTGCTCTCAGGCCATTGACCTATCAAAGGAGTGCTGCCTTCAATTTTTAGCTTTGCTGGCAGCTGAGGGCTACATGTCCCAGAGGGAAGACTGTGATCAAAGAGCTTAATTTGCTCATTTCTTCAATTCTGTTTCTGTAAAGGTCACTATAATTTTTTAAAACTAAAAAAGTGGTTCAACTTGACGAAAACTTGATAAGAAGTTTTGTTTAACAGAAAAAGTTGCTTTGTACCTTCTAGTGGGTAAATGTGTTTGTAGATATGAGATACCCTAAAAATATGCCTAACAACCAGTTTTCCATCTCATTTGATCCTGGTATGGTGATTAGGATTCTGGTCAGTGGGGTCCCAGGAAGGTGTGGATGTCAGTGAATGAACTGAAACTTGTGCCTAGAAACTGTGAAGACATGGGAAGTTAGTGAATAGGTGGAGATTAGATCATTCATGGATGGTGTTACTCTTATCCCTTGAGGATCAGGATCTCAGTTTGTAATTACTTTTCCCCTGTTCCTGGGTGTCAAGATGGTTTTAACTCTCGGGATGCCTATATAAATTATTATTGCTGATTCTAGCATTGAAATTGCCACACATTAGAAAAAGATGGGATGCCCAGTAAATGTCAAATAAATGTGTGTCAAATAAATCTTCCAGCTTAGCGGAAATTTCTGTTGAAGAGCCAAGAGCTCTTGGGGGAAGATAATTTGTGTAAATTTTTTCCTTTTCTTTTACCAAAAAGGAATAGTCATCTGTTGGTATTGTTTGTGGTAATGCACTCCCAAAGTATTTGTTTAAAATATTATTTTATGTATTTATATTCATTTATTATTTATTTATACATTTACATACCGCCCGGCTTCCGAAGGGAACTCCGGGCTGTTTACATCAATACAATGGGAAGAAAACAACAATAAGTAAAAATAGCATTAAATAACATGATTAAATAAAAAGGGAAACATAAAATAGCATGAGCCGGCCTGGCTGGAAATCTTATTCTACTGGTCCCAGTAAGCTTAAAAATGTTAATGGTTGCCAAACACTTCTTTAAAAAGGGAGGTTTTACTCTTAAAGGCAGGCAGGGACTCTGCAAGGCGAATCTCACTCGAAAGTTTATTCCATAGTGACAGGCCACCATTGAGAATGCCCAGTTTCTGGTGACTGTTTTCTGGACTTCTCTACATGTGGCCACCTGGAGTGAGAACGCCTGCGACACTCTGGTGGGTTGGGTCGCAGTTGATCTTAGGGTGATTCACTCTGCCAGGCATTCAGATCCCAAGCTGTGGAGGGTTTTGAAAGTCAAAACCAATACCTTGAACCTTATGCAGAAGGCAACGGGCAATTAGTGCAAGTGAGCTAGCAACCAGGTGATGCGGTCATACCTTTCCGTACCCGCCATCAGTCTGGCCGGCACATTCTGTACCCACTGCAATCTTTGAAAAAGGGTCAAGGGAAGCCCCATGTAGAGAATGTTGCAATAACCTATCCTCGAGATCATGAGCGGCTGCACGACTATTCTCAAGGAAGCCTCATCCAGGAATGCGCGAATCTGGGGGAATCAGCCAAAGATGGAAGAAGGCTGACTTAGAGCTGGCTGCCACTTGCACTTCCAGGAACAAAGCCGAGTCCAAGATCACACCCAGACTTCACACTCTGTCCACCAGCTGGAGGAAAGAACCCTCCAAGCTGAGGAGAGGGCCACTATACTCAGCAGAGGACGCCCCAAAGAATAGGACCTCAGTCTTCTACAGGTTGAGCCTGAGCCTGTTTGTCCTGGTCCATTCCATGACTGCATCCAGGCAGCTGTCAAGGATCTGAACCGCCTCCATTGCAGAGGAGAAAAAGGAGAGATGCCAGTAAGCTCCAAATCCCCTAGTGGCATCAGCCAGTGGTCTCATATAGATGTTAAATAGCATGGGGGAGATTGCCAACCCCTGAGGCACCCCATAGGGGAGTGTCCAAGGAGCCAACAGCTTTTCTCCCAGCTTAACACACTGGGAATGGCCCCCCAGGAAGGAATGGAGCCACTAAAAGCTGAACCTCCAATCCCCAACTTGTAGAGCCGACCCAGCAGGATACTTTGCTCGACGGTATCAAAGGCCACAGACAGATCCAGGAGGAGCAACAAGGTAGAACAATCCCTGTTGGCTCCCCTCAGGAGGTAATCTTGTGGCACGACCAGGGCGGTCTCAGTCCCATGATGCAGCCTGAACCCAGACTGGAATGGGTCCAGGACGCAACCCTCCTCCAGGAATGACTGGAGCCGCTCATTGGCAACCTGCTCAGTCACCTTGCCCATAAAGGGAACATTGGCTATTGGTGGATAGTTGGACAAATCATCCAAATCCAGGCTAGGTTTCTTTAGAAAACCACTGTCTCCTTCAGATGAGAGGGGGAAATTCCTTCTCTAAAGGATGTGGTAGTGATAACAGAAGCCCACTCTAGCAAGCTCCCTCCGACAATCTTAATTAGCCAGGACGGGCAAGGGTCAAAAGGAGAAGCCACCAGCCAGCAATGAACCAGCACCCTGCACGCCTCAGCTGATGATGCAGGTCCAAACTCAACCAGTTGAGGAGACTGAGGGGGTGCAGTGCTTGAGGTACTCAGATGGCCTCAATTTTTATTTATTTATTTATTTTCAAATTTATACACCGCTCCTACTTCCCAGAGCGGGAACTCAGGGCGGTTTACAAAGAAGGATTAAAAACAGAGTATCAACAAAGCAGGAACAATCACTATAAAAGAGATAAGGCGGGATAAGAATAATAATAAAAAAATAAAAATAAAAATAAAAACTCTAGTCATTATTAAAGGCGTCCCTAAAGAGTAAGGTTTTTAGGCCTCTTTTAAAGGACGCCAGCGATGGGGCCTGTCGCAACTCACTCAGCAAGTTATTCCAACTGGAAGGAACCACCACCGAGAAGGCCCTCCCGCGAGTACTCGCTTTACGGGCCTCCTTCGGGGGGACCGTCCGGAGTGAGAGTGTCAAAGATGAATGGGTGGGTCGGACTAGATTTAGTTGACGGTGAAGGCGCTCTGCCAGATAATCAGGGGCCAAGCCATGGAGGGTTTTGTAAACCAAAACCAACACCTTGAACCTTATTCGGGAGGCAACGGGCAACCAGTGCAGGCGAGCCAGGATGGGGGTGATGCGGTCGAACCGACGCGCACCGACCACCAGCCTGGCCGCCGCATTCTGGACCCGCTGCAATCTCTGAACAAAGTTCAAGGGAAGCCCCATGAAGAGAGCGTTGCAATAATCCAGCCTCGACGTGACCACTGCCTGTACCACTGTCCTCAGGGAGCTCTCGTCCAGGTACGGGCGAATCTGGGCGATAAGCCTTAGATGGTAAAAGGCCGACCTGGTCACGGCTGACACCTGGGATTCCAGGGTCAGACCCGGATCCAGGACGACGCCCAGATTCCTCACTCTTTGCGCCAGCTGGAGGGCGGACCCGCCCAGACTGGGAAGAGGGCCACAGTACCCATCCGGGTCGCCCCCGAAGAACATAACCTCGGTCTTTCCCGGGTTGAGCCTGAGTCTGTGAGTTCTGGTCCAATCCAAAACTGCAGCCAGGCAGCGATCAAGGGTCTTGATGGCCTCCACTGCACAGGTGGAAAAGGAGAGATAGAACTGCGTGTCATCAGCGTACTGATGACAGCAGACTCCAAAACTCCGGATGATCTTAGCCAGCGGCTTCATATAGATGTTAAAGAGCATTGGGGAGAGGGACGACCCCTGAGGCACCCCACAAGGGAGTGTCCAGGGAGCCGACAGCTCACCCCCCAAGCTCACTCGCTGGGTGCGGCCCTCAAGGAAGGAGCGGAGCCAGCCAAAGGCCAGACCTCCGATCCCCACCTCCGAGAGTTGCTCCAGCAGGATACCGTGGTCGACGGTATCAAAAGCCGCTGACAGGTCGAGAAGGACCAGCAGGGTAGAGCAACCCCTGTCGGCCCTCCTCAACAGATCATCGTGCAGAGCGACCAGAGCCGTCTCCGTCCCATGACGCGGCCTGAACCCAGATTGGAAGGGATCCAGGACATGGCTCTCCTTCAGGAACGACTGGAGACGCAGGGCGGCGACTCGCTCGACCACCTTGCCCAAAAAGGGAACATTGGCTATAGGACGATAGTTGGACATATCGTCCGCAGCCAGGCCAGGTCTTTTAATAATGGGCTTCACCACCGTCTCCTTCAGAAGACCGGGAAAAATCCCGTCCCTGAAGGAGGCTGAAGCAATTAGCGAAGCCCATTTTGGCATGCTCCCCCCTGCGATCTTCATCAGCCAGGACGGGCAAGGGTCGAACGGAGAAGCCGCTGGCCTGCAGTGTCCCAGGGCCCTGGAGGCATCCTCAGGTGTAACAGGCCCAAACTCAACAAACCGGGACGACCGAGGCAGCCCAGCACCAGCCACGGCGGGGACTGGATCAGAGCAACCGGTGTCCAGCTCGGAACGGATGGCCTCTATCTTGGATCTAAAGTAGGCTGCGAACGACTCACTAGTGAAATCACTAGGAGGAGGCCCAGGTGGACCAGGATTGGTGAGGTCTCGAACCACCTGGAATAATTCCACCTGGCGATTCGAGGCCTCACCAATTCTCAGGGCAACAAATGATCTCCTAGCTGCCCTTATCGCTTGAGAATAGCGACTGCTCGACACCTTAACCGCAGCCCAATTTGACGCCGTCCGAGCATTTCGCCATCTGCTCTGTAGCCTTCTCCGCTCTTGATTCATTGCCCGCAACTCCTCGGTAAACCAAGGAGAGGAGCGGGCTCGGCATCGGATCAGGCGCTTGGGGGCGATCCGGTCCACTACCCCAGCCACCTCCTCAAACCACCTATTGACCAGGGAGTCGACCGGGTTGTCATCCAGACCGTCTGGCAAATCCCCCAGGGCCTCCGAAAACCGCACAGGGTCCAGGAGGCCCCGGGGGCGGGCCCAGATGGAAGGGCCCTGCTCCCCGCGGGGTGGGGTGGCAATAGACAGGGAAAAGGTCAGCAGATAGTGATCTGACCATGACACGGGACGGGTAAGCAAGCCCCTGACCCCCAGATCAAAGCCCGTCGACGTGGAGGCAAAAACCAGGTCCAGGGTGTGTCCTCCCTTGTGAGTGGGACCGATGGCAAATTGGGACAGGTTCATGGAGGCCATGGACTCCATGAACTCCAGAGCTGCTCCAGTCAGCCCAGCCTCGGCATGCACATTGAAATCCCCCAACACCAAAAGGCGGGGGGACTTCAATAGTGCCGCCGAGATGAACTCAGAGAGCTCTGGGAGGGATAGGGCAGGGTCGCGGGGAGCCCGGTACACGAGCACTATCCCAAACCTGTCCCTCTGTCCCACCACAAGGTGGAGACATTCTAAACCTGGACTCACCAGCGTTGCGGATCTGCTGACGAAAAAAGAGTCTCTATACACCATGGCCACCCCATCCCCCGCCCCCCCGGCCTGCCCAGCTGCTGCACACACTAGCCCTGGGGAAGAAGGAGAGAGAGGGAAGCCCCTCCCCCTCCTCCACCCAGGTCTCCGTGAGAAATGCCAGGTCGGCGCGCTCATCCACGATCAAGTCGTGGATGACAGGGATCTTGTTATGCACCGACCTGGCATTAATCAGCAAGCAGGACAGCCCGGGGGAACAGACAGGATGGATCCCTGACATGTGGCAGTGAGCCAGCGGGTCAGAACGTGGGACAGGCCAAAGATGCCTGTCCCGAGTTCTTCTTATCCGACCGACCCGCCGGCCCCAAGCGTACTTCCCGCGGCCCGACACCACCGTAATAGGGCAACCTACAGGATCCATGAGGTGATATATGACCAGAGCCACAACCAACAAATACAAAATAGTAAACAACAATAATAAGTGAACAGACAGTAATAATCACTACAAAATACAATAGCAAACACAACACAGCAAAGTACAATACAATATATCAGAACCAGTAAAAAAAATCCCCTCAGTGTGAAACTTAAAAAAAAAAAAAGTTCAGATGGCCTCAATTTTTGATCTATAAAAAGGCTGCAAAGACTCACTGGTGAAATCACCAGGAGGAGGCCCAAGCTGACCAAGATTGGCAAGGTCTTGAACCACCCGGAATAATTCTACCTGGCGGTTCGAGGCCATCAATTCTCAAGGAGGTATAAGATCTTTTGGCCTCTCTGATCACATAAATGTAGCACCTGGTCAATGAACAAACTGCAGCTGATTAATCTCTGTCTGGTCCTTCCTCCAACTGCTCTCAAGTCTTCATTCTTGCTTCATCGTCCACAGACCATCCGTGAACCACGGTAAAGTATGGGCTCTGCACTGAAGAAGATGCTTGGGAGCGATCTGGTCAAGAGCCCTGGTGGCATCTTCATACCATCTATCCACCAGGGCATCAACCGAATCGTCAACCAGACCGTCCACTAGGCCCCCAAAGGCCTCCAAGAACTGTTCAGGGTCCAGAAGCCTTCGGGGCATTCCCAAACTAAGGGCTTAGGCTCCCCACCAGGTGGGGTGGTGATTGCCAGGGAAAAAGTCAGCAGATAGTGATATCCCCAACCCTTTTGTACTGTTTGTACAGCACTGTTCATCTGGGACTTATACCGGCAGTATCTCAAGTCATCTGTATTTGGTCAAATAGATAATGGTATTTGATTCTTGGCCAAACATTTTCAAATCTGAAAAATCAACAGCTAGTATGTGTTATCTTTCAGTATTAGTTAATACAATTTGTACATTGTCTGTCTGCTGAATGACCAATACAGTGGTACCTCTACTTACGAGTTTAATCCATTCCGAATGCATGCTCTTAAGGCACAACAATTACTT
Source organism: Phrynocephalus versicolor (assembly GCA_023846285.1). NCBI lineage: Eukaryota > Metazoa > Chordata > Lepidosauria > Squamata > Agamidae > Phrynocephalus > Phrynocephalus versicolor. The sequence continues at coordinate 29,998,437 of JAHTLZ010000015.1, read as the reverse complement.
TGGATCTGGGTAAGTAGAACAGCCCTATCTAATAAATAGATAAATACATAAATAAATAAATTGAAAAAATATAAAAACTGTAACTAGAGCAGACCACATCTAAAATTTGTAAGGCAGCAGTTAAAACGCCAACGGTTTTTCACTCTTAAGTCGAGCTGCTTGTAAGTAGAGGTACCACTGTAGTAACGAAAGTCCTGTTTGTTTGTGTGTTTTTGTGTATGTTTGTAATGTCTAGATCCTTATGTAGTCCCTTAATCAGGATGCTTTGGTTGTTTTCAGGATGCTTTAGATCTTTTCACACGTATTTCGTATTCCTTTCAACTAATCTCTTTAATAAGTTTTCTCCGTTTTTATAACTCTCTAATTTTATTCTCTATGGAAGGTGTGAACTAGAGCCTTGGAAAATAACGCTTTAGCGTCTATGTTAACAACTGTGGAAAGAGAAGAACAATAAATTGCTTTATTTCATGGATAATTAAGAGAGGCTCCATCTTCAGGTTGTTTGTTTTTTAAATAGACCAGCATTTCTGTTTTCTAAATTTAAAAAAAATTGGTATGTGCACAGAATAAGTGTTTAGATGGCTGAATAAGTGGTTTAAAGCCTGCAAAATGGCATCTGTATGTATCATCCTGGGTGACCATAGGGAACCACTTATCAAACAGTAAGTTTTTATGGTGTTTGTGTAACTATTTGACAAGTTGTTTTATTGCAACATACCTTCCAGATTATTTATTTATTTATTTATTTATTTATTTATTTATTTATTTATTTACCTCCCAATTTCCCCAAAGGAATGATGCAGGGAGTGTGCTACTTCTTGGATTTCTAGTCAGTGAAAATGTTCTCCTCTGCATCTGGGAGGAAGCTGTACGCTCATTGCATTCTCCACTTGGTTTATGGTTGCCTATGTTCTTCTTACAGTTTTTGTGGTGGTACTGCTAGGAGTGATGGTGGTTTTATCCTTTTTTCCCCTTGGGAGGGTAGGAAATAGGTTCACCTTGAACTGTGGGCATTTAAGATTCATCCCTGGTTCTGGGAAGTAGGCCTGGATACTTGAGAGGCAACGTGCAAACAATATCACAGAATTTGCTTCCCTCACATCTTTAATAACGTATCTGTGCTGTTTAGAATGACAGCAGCTCCTGTAAACAGGGAGCTATTTTGTGCCTTTCTGTCATCTCTAGCACTGAACTATGACCAACAAGCACATTCGTCCCACCTCACCAGTCCCCCTCAGATAAATAACCACGATAATAAAGGCCAGCCCTCGGAAGAAGTTACTACTTAAAGAATAGGCTGCCAAGGGAGAGTAGCCCCAAGATGTATGGGAGACTCATTGGCCCTGGACGACAAATGAGCATTCTGGCTTCGTCATAAACACTTCAGTCTGAAGCCACGCTGTTTATGGGCATGAAAGATGTTTATTGTCTTGTAGTTGCTCTGCTGCTGTTCGGGTGTTGCTTAAGTCAATAAGAATAATAAAAATGTGTATGTGTGTGTGTGTGCATGCACACACATGTCTCGGTGTCTCTATTTTTGTGAATAGATTTCCCTGTGAAGTCTTTAGATAATCTGTTTGATATGAAATAGAAAAGAAAAAGGAAAGCAGTTTGGCATTGGCCTGGCTCTACAGTGAATGTCTATGTATGTAGACGAAGAACCACTCTGTTCCACCAAAGCTCTAAGCACAGTGATAAGAATCAGGATGACAATTTATCTTGAAACGTTTCACATTTGTGTTTTGTTCTAGGCTGCATGACTGACCAGTTGAAGGAAGGTTGGTATGAACTGCCCTTTCTATGGTTCCAGGTTCTAGGGAAAATGCAGCTTGCTCCCTGTGTGAACAGCCCAGTTCGCACTCACCTTTGTGTGTCTGTGCTGTTGAATCATTTCAGTTTGGCAGTGACCTTTCAAAAAGTTGTTTTGTGGAAGGAAGGAAGAAGCAGTTAATTTTGCAGTTCACTAATATAGTGAAGTAGTAGAGAAAGAGCTGCTTAGCCAAATCAAGGATAAGAACTGACAGGTTTAAACCAGAGGGTAACTAAATATGCTTCCCAACTCAGAATGGTAGTTGGGTCAGTTACTGTAGGTTAACCAGGAGGTTGTGGAAGCTAGATTTTATTTGATCATTTATCTTGAAGCAGCAGGTGATTTAGACTGCATGATTCTGACATTGCTTTCAGCTTTAGGTCTGTCCATTATTATTGTTGCTGTATTAAAAACAAGCAAATCCAGATTGGTTTGATAATACCGTATAATGCAAATCTTTTGGCAGGGGAAACTGTCTCTTTTCTGGAAAGTATCATGCCCTCTAACCTTTGTCCTTTTATCATACCTGACATGACCTCATATTTCCTATCCTGTTGCTGATATTGTTTTTATAGCATTCTGCAGAACTCCTGGACAGCTACACCTGCTTTTGTTTGAATATTCACCATTGGGGACGCTGTCCAACAGCCACTGTGATTTTTTAAAAACACAATTTAACACTTTTTGTGGTCTTTGCTTTAGAAGACAAGTAGCCAACATGTAACTTAGTTTCACTGTTAAAAACACTTGTCATTTTTAAGAAAAAGAAAATTTCCCCTTTGTGTGATTCACTTTGATAGCTATATTGTGTAGCAACAGGTGATCTTCATGAATCACTGACTTTCTTTTTCTCTCTCTCTGTTGTCAAGCCTTCAGATTTGGATGCCTGGGTAAGCTCCTCTTCTCTCTGCATGTGTGTCTTCCCCCCAACCCCCATTCTTTTGTTGTTGTTGTTGTTGTTGTTGTTGGTGGTGGTGGTAGTGGTTTTATTAAATGCAGTTATTCACTTGACTCAGGTTCCTTCTATTCTGATACAGCTGACGTTAGAGATCACAAATACAGAAATAGAATTACAGTATTGGTTTTTATATATTTAGAAGGGGTTAAGTTAGAAAACAGCATATTGTTGCCATGTCAAATAGCATTCTATAAACTATATTACATCCAAAATAAAAGTTGGGGGGAGATGTTGAGTGATTAAAAACTTCAGATAACTGTGCTGATAAAATGAACAAAGTTGTCTGTGGAACATTTTGTCCACAGTTCATTTTGCTCCCCTTTTGGGTGCAGTAACACCTGTCTGTCTATCTGTCTGTCCTTGTAAAAGAGAAGGATTAAGCTGATAGGAACTAAAGGGGTAAAAAAAGAGCTTTGACTTACAATGAATCAAAACATTGAGATAATTGAGAACCCTAATAAATATTTCTGATGCTCAAAAAGTTAACAAATGATAATCCCGATGTGTAGTTCTCTGGATCATTTCTGACCTTTATACCAAGAACTGTGTTCATGGTATGCGTTCTGTAAGACCAAAATCTGTTTGCAGAAGAAAGTAGTAAATTTTTAACTGTCATGATTGTAGAATAAAGCTTGGTAGCCCATCAGATACTGACAAACCGATTGTTGGTTTGGACCAGGGGTCTGGATCTAGCCCACCAAGGCCCTGAACACAGCATGCCAGCAACCACAGAACCCCACCCCACCTCCCAGTCCTCCCCTGCCTGCACCACATCGAGCTGGGCTGGGTTGGGCCAGGAGAGGAACTGGCCCTCCCTCCAGGGCGCAGTGAAGGCATGATGGCCAGGGCACATGGCCGGATCCACGCATGGCAGCACCAGCCCCGCCACGGCCATTGCCCCCCATCCTGAGCAGCCGCCCAGGAGGTGAGAAGGGGCCCGGGCCCATCACAGCCACTGCCTCCTTCCCTCCCCAGCCATCCCTCTGCAGGTGGGAGGGTTGGAGGAAGGTATCTGAAGCAATCAAGGAAGGAAGGAAGGGAAGGGAAGGGAAGGAAGGAAGGAAGGAAGGAAGGAAGGAAGGAAGGAAGGAAGGAAGGAAGGAGAGCCACCCCAGGTGCCACCACTGCAGGAGTCGGACGAGGAGGCGCACCAGAGGGACCCCAGCAGCAGCACCTTGGGCAGCATCAGTAACAGGACCGGGCTGCCCTCCCCGTGGGCCTCTTCCTCGGCTTCTGTGCCCCAAAGTGGATGCAGTCCTGGCGTGCTCCACCTCCCTGTGCTTCTGCATTTCCTGGGGGCAGTGGAGGGGCATGCCCCCTATGTCGGAGCCAGCCGCTCTGCAGCCGGTGCTCTCGGCCACCAGTGCTGTTCTCACTGGGTCAGGTGTCTGGTTCTGCTGGAAGCACCAGCACCATGCTGGATGGGACCAGGCGGTGTCTCCCCACCCTGACCGTCGTCCTTGCCAGTCTTCAGGATGGAGGTCCCCGAGCACAGGCCTGTGTCTGGAGGATTGCCTTGAAATTGAGTTTTCTCCTTTGGAGAGTGAGTTTTTTCCTTTGTTGGGGGGCCCTGAGCCTGGGGGGAGCAGGAGGCGGGGTGACGGTTGGCTCTTTTGTTGTACTGTGGTTCAGCCTCCAGCAGTTTCTGGGGGACAGTGGACTGGCCCCCTGTTTGAAAAGTTTGAGGACCCGTGGCTTGGACCAACAGCTAACCTTAATAGCTGGCCTTGAGGTCCTAGCGCATGGTCTCAGAGCTGGCTACTAGGAAACTTTCTTCCCAATAGAAGACTTAGAGAAATAAAAGCTGATTGAGAGGATGACATTCAGTAGTGATGAAAAGGCACTCTATGCCATGTTCAACATAAATACATTATTTCCAATGGCCATAGCAACATCATTATTTTGCAATTCATTATTTCCCATGGATGTACTGTATATCCATTCATTAATATCCTTGTGAAGTTGTCAACTTGATAATTGAAAAAGGTGTGTTGTTTATCACAGTCCCTTGCTTCCCACCTCTTTCCTTCTCGTGCTGTATTTAGCTTACACAAGTTTCTTTCTGAAATATGATTTAATGTGTTTACTCATAAGGTAATCACCCATAATTCAGTGGAACTCCTAGTAACTGTGTAGAAGATAGAAAAAGACATACATTGATACCTCGTAAGATGAATGTCCCTTAGGATGAAAAACCCGTAAGATGAATAGAATTTCTGGGGATAGTAAAAACTTGTAAGACAAATTTTTCCTTCCAGTTTCCATTCGTCTTACGAGGTACCATTGATCCTTGCCCAGCCTGGGATGTTTGCAAGGGAAGAGCCCAGGCTAGGTGAGGATCACAGGGTCTCTGCTTTGCCCACCAATAATAATAATAATAATAATAATTTATTGTCATTCTATGTATATACACAGTATACCCATACAACGAAATTCAGACACCCAGAGACCAGATTCAACACACAGACACAGACACAGACACACACACACACACACACACACACAAATCCCTGAACACTCTCACACACATTAAAAAATCCCCTCAACACGCACACATAAAAAATCCCTGAACACTCCCCCACCCACCAACCCCCACCCGTAAAAACACAAGCATCTACACAACAGGTAAACCGTGGGCTACCGGTAGCCCGCGAAGGGTTCAAAAGTAGCCGGCCGGCCACCAATAAAAAAGTGAGGGGATAAGTTCTCCACCCCTCCCTCCCCCATCCCAAGAACCACCACTGCCCCAGAAAAGCTCTGGGTCTGCCAGCCCACTGTCTCAGCCGAGCGGGGCAGTTCAAAGGCCATGGTGTGGTCCCCTGCTCCCCCCCCCCGGCAAGATGATCGAGCGGGTGCAAGGGAAGCGGGTGCATGGTCAGCCTTCCCATAGGAATGCATTGAAAATCAATTAATCCATTCCGGAGGGAATGGATTCAATGCATTCCTATAGGAAACTGCTGCTCTACTTGCATTTTTTTTTTTTTTACTTATGAGCTTGGGATGGAGAAAATTTGTAAATAGAGGTATTAGTGTAGTATCTCTCAGGCACTTTGGGCCACAAAAAGTAGACCTTGGCCTGTTCAAAGTTGGACAGCCCTGGGTTAGGTAATACTGTCCAAGTGCTCACTGCTGGTGGTCCTTGAGTTCATTATTCAGTGCAATTATAGCTGTGGGATAAAAGCTGTTCAGAAGACATGTGGTCCGAGTTTTAATTGTTCTGTTTAACTGTGACGTCGCCCCTTTCACAGACTGAGTTTTCAAAGGCACAACCGGGTTTATTTCGACATCCCACTGCTGTGCCACCAAATTGTGACGACACTTCTCTTTTACAGGTGTAATTGTGTTGGAAATGGTAATGCTGCCACCTTTTAAAATCATTGCCTCATGAATTGGGACAGACTCAGATGTATAATATAAAATAACAACAAAGTTTATTGAGAAAATAATAAAATACCATGAAAGCATGACATAAGTTAGGACACTCTCAATGGTGCTGTGATAGTAGGACAGAAGTAGATGCTGAGATAAATTCATCTTCCTGAGCATTCTCTGGAAATACAGCCTCTTCCGTGCCTTCTTCACAACCATGTTGGTGTTTGCAGTCCATGAGAGGTCCTCTGAGATGTAAGTGCCCAGATATTTAAAGCTACCAACCCTCTCCTCACCATTGGTGGGCAAAACAGAGTCCCATGGGTCTTCGCCCAGCCTGGGAGGGTTGAAAGGCAAGTGGTGGTGGCAATCTGCCGCTGCTGCTTGCCTTGGAACCCTCTGGGGCTGGGACAAGATCCATGGGAACGTGCTCTGCCTGAGCAAAACATGGACTCATGGATCTTCTCCCAACCCATGCTGCTTGGAAGGGAAGCAGCAGTGGCTATCTGCTGCCGCTGCTTACCTTCCAACCTTCCAAGCAGCATGGGCTGCGAGCTGATCCATTTTAAAATGTACTGCCACGGGCGCTCCAGCTGGGGCCAGAGTGCTCGTGGCAGGGCATTTTAAAATGGATCTTGTCTGAACCCGGGAGACTTGCAAGGCACTGCCGCTTGCCTTGCAAGGCACCCTGGCTGTGTGAAGATCTATCAGTCCCTCCTCTGCCCAACAGTTTTACCTAGTGGCTGAAGTCCAGGACTCTGGTTTCAAGAATGTGCCTCTTTCTTCATGGTACATAGGGACGGCTCTTTTCTTGGTATCATCAATCCATAGAAGTAAAAAAATCCATAGAGGTAAAAAAGTGATAAAGATAGCAAGTTGCTATCAAAAGCTTAGCTTACCTTTTTTGTTTTAGTAGTGACCAATAAAAGTGTCACCTAGCCTACTTTTGAATTTGTTTTTCTGGTTACGTGGCTCAACCCACTTTTTTTTACTTCAAAGGCCCATCAGTCCAGCTTCCTGTATCTCACAGTGGCCCCGCCAAATGCTTCTGGGAGTGCACAAGACTAGATATCTGTCTCCTGATACCACTCCCCTGTAGCCGTACCTGGTTTTCACGGTCGTATTCAGCATGAACATTAGTAAAACCCCAACTTTCTAATTAGAAGTATGACACAACTTTTTCTGTTTCAAATTATCCTTTTTCCTTTCTGCTGGTATAGCCACTTTTCATGAAAAGTATATCTGGAACCCTAGTCGTCTAACCCACCTTTGTAATGTTTGGTATGGTGAAGATTTTTAATGACACCCTCTTGCAGTGTATCAAGCATCACAACAACAAAAAACAGCAACAAAAGCATGTATTTTAGCTCCAAGTAATAACAGCTGGAGGTAATGTTGAAAACCAAAACATCTTTTTTAAGATGAGGAAAATATTTTGCAGTTAATTTTCCTTTCCTTCCTGCTTTGGCTTTACCTGAAGGATCACTTTAAAATGCACAGATTTTTGAAAACATCTATGAGCCAAGCTGTTCCTCTGGACCCCTCCCCATATGAGCCATACTATGAGGTTAGTGAGACAAGTAATCGAGAGGGGTGTCAGCACCATTGCGTTATAATACTCCCTCTGTCCCAGGTTCTGTTTTTTAGATCTTCATCATTCCGGAATGGAATCTTTACGTGTGATGATAGTCTCTTGTTGCTTCATTAAATCTTGAAGAAAAGGTGTTGTTATGATGTTTTGAACTCAGGGATATTCATCTTTCATAGCTGTTTTTTTTCTCACATCAAGGAAGGTATGTGATATTCCTCTCCCTCCTCCGGTAGGTGGGAGAAAGAAAAATAATGTAACTCAGCAGTGAAAACCAGACGCATCTGGCTGCTGATTTCTTTGTTCTCTGCACTTGGGATTGGGAACGTGTGCCCGCCAGGCATTATTGGACTGAAACTCCCATCAGTCCTAATGAGCCAGTGTTGAAAATGATGGGAGCTGGAGTCCACGTCTGGAAAACAATACACTCCTTCCCCCTGCATGACATATCATGTAAAGGCATACCTTTTAATTACTCCAGCCCGGAAGTTGTCCATCTCTTTAAGAGTGAAAGGGATGGGGCTGAAACTGTTGTAGTAAAAAAAAAAAAGCTGGCCTAATGGTAGTAGGCTTTTGAAAACCCTCTTGCATAGGTGACAGGAATGAATGAATAGTCAGTCAGATTGCCTGTTGTGAAGTTTTATTTGCTTTATTTGCACTTTTGATACTTTCTGAGTGGCGTTATGTGGGACCCATACAGTGAAGTTGGCTATGTTCGGTGCTGGTGGGAAGATGATATGTGCCTGTAACTTGCATTTTCAAACTCTTCCTGATACAGGTGCGTGCCTAAGCAACCTTCCTCCCTAAAAAAGTGGCACCAAGCATTTTCACATGCCATTTGTCTTCCCTACTGTGGCGGCTTGTGATGAAATGACAGGCCTGCACCCACAAGAAACACTGCTGATCTGGTTGCTTAATCACAGCGAGTTCTGGGAAAGGGGTGTGTGGGATCCCAGTGCCCTTGATGAGTTACCGTGCATCTGTCCTTCCTGCTGCTCTACATGTTGTAAGTGAGAGCTCCATGTGCCTTGCTGTGAGAGTGGCTACTCATTCCAATTCCCTGGTCACTGCCATCTAATTCTTTCAGGTCTTGGGATATGGATTTTGTAAGTCTGTAAATCATGACCTCTCTGTAAACAGTCTTGTGCGTTGTGTGACTGAAAAGAAGAATCTGGCAGCTGCATGTTTTCCTAGTTGGAAGACTCTAGGCCAGTGGTGGCGAACCTTTGGCACCCCAGATGTTTTTGGACCAAAACTACCAGAATTCCTAACCTGTACTGCCAATGACAAAGGACTGTGGAAATTGTGGTCCAAAGCATCTGGAATGAAAAAGGTTCGCCACCACTGCTCTAGGCTGTCGTTTGCCCCTTTGGATTATCTGGGTGCGCTCAGTGACTCCACATCATAGGAAGTTAAGTGGGTATGGACCTGGCACTTTAAGCAAGCATTGATTTTTTTAAAAATCAAATCCACATATGAAAGCTATTTAGGCCTTAGGCTCCCAGCCTACAGGGTGAAACACTACCTATCCCATACTGTCCCATTACTCTTACCATTGAGTTTTGCTGCATGTATTGCTCCATCAGGTTTACCTCATAAATGTATCAGAGACATAAGATCAGTCCAAGTTGAAGTACTGTCTCTCAGATTGTTTGTTTATCTTGCCAGTCTCTTCATGATAAACGTTTAGAGCAGTGGTTATCTGGGGACCCACAGGTTGAGAACCACTGTTTTAGAGGTTGAAGGTGCGGAACTGTCTGTTTGTCCCAGAACAAATATGCCCTACTTTCCTGAGAAACCTTTCAACTGTTTTGTTTGCTAGTGGCCTGGAGCAATGACACATGAGGAGACAAGTTTCAGTCACGGCCTCTCCTAGTCCGGATCCTTCCCTGACTCTTCTTTTATCTTCCCAGGCGCCTCTTCTCTTAACACCCTGTGTTGTCCTTCCTCCTAGACCCAGGAGCTGCAGTGGAGAGAGGAAGAGATGAAGCGCAAAGATAGTTTCTACCAGGAACAGTTGGCCCGCATTGAGAAGAAGGTGAGCCAGTGTTGTCTTTTATTTGCAGCAACTGAATGCTAACAGGCTCAGATGTCAAGGTGAGTGGATAGGGAGAGAAGAGAAATGAGAACGCTTGTGCCGAATCCTGGAACTGTCAGGCCCTATTATGTTCCTGTGGGCCCCTCCTCCCCATCACACACTGTTAAACTGCTTCACAGGCTGAACCTTTTAAACGTCTTGCATTTAAAAGATAATTGGTTTTTAACCACATGATTTTTTTAAAAAAAATAGTTTATAATTCACGGTGTCCACCCCACCTCACGCCACTGTGGGGTTTAGTTGAAAGCTAAGTTACCTTTTTAAAATTCTCTTTGTGGGGGAAAAATCTGTGGCTTGTAAAAAAAAGCTGAAAGTAACCTCAGATCATTCTATACATATGAATTAAAGTTGTTATTATTAATTTATCTCTTGGGAAGCCAACAGATCAAAGTGTGCCTGCTGCAAACTGCTGTCTGCTCCTTTGCCAGATAAGCCTTTGAAATGAACATGATTTAAAGATATAGCATCAAGCATTTTTTTTCCAGCCCGAAATGACCTTTGGAAATCCATTTAGGGATTTGAATCTCTCTCTTGAATGTGGCGTTTGCTTCTCTGTTTAATTGTTTACCCTGATGAGTTTTTAAATATTGATGACATAAGAATTGGAACAAGCACGCTCTTCCTGAGGAACTAATGTGTTTTTTCGCTTCCCGGCTAAATGAAGCAATGCTCACAGCAGTTTTGGTGTTTTGTTTATTTGTTCAGTTTTTAATAAATGTGTGAATAATATTCCATGACTGTAAAGACTGGTAGACAGGATTTGTGCATCAGACTCCTAGTGATACAGCTGCAGTTGTTTAAAATTCAAGCCAGAGGCAGCTAAGCTCTTTTCCTCCCTTTGTTAGGTGAGTGATGGAGAACCTTTGGCATCCAGATTTTATTTATTTATTTATTTATTTATTTATTTATTTATTTATTTATTT
>JAHTLZ010000015.1:29948949-29987681 GCA_023846285.1 Phrynocephalus versicolor | reverse complement strand
TTTATTTATTTATTTATTTATTTATTTATTTATTTATTTATTTATTTATTTATTAGAATTCTATACTGCCCATATTATTGACAGGCTACTCTGTTAGTTTACAACAAGTAAAAAACAAAATAATATAAATAATAGCAGCTAAGTACTGTAATTAGAAACAATATAAATAAAAACAACAGGGGAAAAACTATTAATTGATAACAGGTAGAGGCAGGGATATAATCTTTAGAGTTACGAATCAGACTCGGGAAAAGCCTACTTAAACAGCCAAGTCCTTATTTTGTGTTTAAAAGTACCCTGTGTAGGGGCTAGGCAGATGTCTAGGGGTAAAGAATTCCACAGGTGGGAAGCTGAGAAGGCCCAGTTCATGGTCCCCCCCCCCCTTGTGCCTTCCTTGGTCCTCAGTCGCTCTGCCTGGGAAGAATGGGTGATTCAGGCAGTTCTCTGTGGCAGAAGGAGCTGTCAGGTACTGAGGTCCTAAATCATTCAGGGCTTTGTATGTTACTATCAATACCTTGAAGTCAATACTGTATAAAGTGGCCAGTGTGGGGGAGATATGATGATAGCATCTCATCCTAGTTAGTAATCTGGCCACTTTGTTCTGGGCTAGTTGAAGCTCCCACATTTGCTTCATGGCAGCCCAACGTAGAGAGCACTGCAGTAGTCAAATCTAGATATTACCAGTGCATGGACCAGCATAGTAAGGGCTCCAGTGTCCACAGCTGGGTGATCCGCTGAAGTGGAAATGAGTGGAGCAGACAACAGATACTCTCTGAGACTCCATGGGTAGCTCTAGGTCCAGCAAGATGTCCAAGCTGTGAACCTCAGCCTGAGCCGGGAGAGGCACTCCCTGAAAGGAGAGGAGGCTTCACAACCTGCAGACACTGGGGGTTCCCATATGCAGGACTTCTTCCTTCAGCCTCTGTCAGTTTGCCCCCATCCACTCCAGAATGACCCCCAGGCAACATTCAAGGGACAGGACAGCATGCAGTGCAGACAGTGGGTGTCATCAGCGTACTCAAGACACGAAGCTCCAAATCTCCTGATGACCCCTTCTTGCTGCTTTGGCAAGATGATCGACTCCTGTGGAACCCCACAGCTGAGTATCCATGGGGTAGAAGGCATCTTGTCAAGCTTTACTTTCTGGGTAGAGGTATCCAGGAAGGACCAGAGCCAAGCTAAAGCGAGACCAGCAATCCTCAGCCCGCAGAGCCTCCCCAGGGGGGTACCGTGGTTGATGGTATCAGAGGCTGCTGTGAGATCAAGGAGGACCAACAAGGACACTTTGTCCTTGTCTCCCTCCCTCAGGAGGTCATCTTGCAAGGCGACCAGTGCTGTTTCTATGCTGTGACGCAGCCCGGATCCATACTGGAATGGATCAAGGGCATCAATCTCATCCAGGAGCGCCTGGTGCTGATCAGCCCCCACTGTTGCCCTCGGATCTATAATTTGGCTGGCAACTCCCTATTAGGCTTGCTGAATGGAAGCATCAGCTATTCTTTAGGAAGGACAGAGGCTTCCTAGCTCCTGCTTTTAAAAGATTCAAATCAAGTCAAAGCCCAGGGAAGTACTGCTCTACTCTGCGTCATGGGTCATGCTTTGCAATCCTATCCTGTCTCAGTATTGGACCCTGGTTTTGACTTCAGTTTACAGACAGTATAGCACAACATAGGAAAAGCCATGTACTTCAATTGTTAGTTAACCCATGGTGTTACTGTCAACTTCATGTTCCCAGAGGTTGTTGCAACCTTAAAATTATATTGGTCACATTGGTTGATGCTTCTTGCTGCAACATCCGGAGAGCCAAAGTGAGGAACCATAGACTTTTGCTTCCTGTGCATCATATTGCTCACTCATGCCTCAAATAAATATGGTTTCCTGAAGATAAGAACAGCCTTGCCGGAACAGGCCACAGCCCATCCAGTCCACAATTCTGTCTCACACAGCGGCTCACCATTTACTTCAGGGTATTCCCAAGCAGATGTCTTCACCTGTTTAAGATTCCCTGCAAATAGCATTGAAAGATATCCTGCCTCTCTCTCCAACCCGGAGGTTGCTGTTAGGCATCCCTAATGATAGTCAATGATACCCTTGTTCTCCATGAACTTGTCCAATCCTTTCTTAATGCTGTCAAGGCTGACAGCTGTCACCACTTCTTCTGGCAGGGACTTTCACAGCCCAATGATCCTCTGGGTGAAAAAGTCCTTCCTCTTATTTGTTTGAGATCTGGCACCCAAAAATGTCATGGAGTGCCCTCTAGTTCTAGTGTTGTGCGATAAGGAAAACAGTTTTTCTTATCTATTTGGTCCACACCTTGTATGATTTTATAAACTTCAATCAGGCCACCTCTTAGGCGCATCGTTCAAGAGTGAAGAGGCCAGACATTGCAACCTCAGATGGTAAGTAAGGTGTTCCAATCCCCTAATCATTCTGGTTGCCCTCCTCTGCACTTTTTCCATTTCCATAATATCCTTCTGGAGGTATAGTGACCAGAACTGTACACAGTACTCCAGATGAGGCCTCGCCATAGATTCATCAAGAGGCAAAATGACACTTGCTGACTTATTTTCTATACTCTTCCTTATGATCCTATCATTGAGTTTGCTTTTTTCACTGCTGCAGCACACTGGGTTGACACCTTCATTGAGCTGTCCACCAAGACACCAAGGTCCTTTTCTGGTTTGTGCCCATCAGTTTATAAATGCAATTGGTTTTGGTTTTTTTGCCACAACGTGTATCACTCTGCACTTAATAATGCTGAAACTCATTTGCCACTGGTTTGCTCACTCCCCCAGTATTAAGAGATCCCTCTGGAGCTCCTCACAATCTCTCTCAGGTTTTACTACCCTGTATAATTTAGTGTGATCGGCAAATTTGGCTACCTTGCTATTTACACCTAGATCATCCAGATCAGGCATGTCCAAACTTCGGCCCTCCTGATGTTTTGGACCACAACTCCCAGAATTCCAAGCCTGTATTTCCAGTGGCGAAGGACTGTGGGAGTTGTGGTCCAAAACATCTAGAGGGCTGAAGTTTGGACATGCCTGATCTAGATCATTTATGAAGAGATTGAAAAGCAGGGGTCCCAGTACAGAACCTTGGGGGACCCCACTTTTTACCTCCCTCCACTTAGAGAAGTATGTTAGTTTACTGTCTGCCGCTGCCATCTTGTTATTTGCTGGTCTTATTTCTTATCCTTTTATTTGTTTGATTAGTTGTCTGTAATATTTTTGGCTGTTCACCGCCCAGAATTCCTTTGGGAAAGTTGGGTGGTATATAAATGGAAATAAATGGAAATAAATAAATGGAAATAAATAAATAAATAAATAAATAAATAAATAAATAAATAAATAAATATTTCCAAGGTCAGTAAAATGAGTACCTATTTCAACGGAGGGGCAATGTGTTGCTTGTATAATTACATTGTAAGCCTCTCACAGAGTGCATTACTTGATTATATGGGATGGGATATAAGCAGCACACTTTTTTCTTTGATTTACCAGTTTACCTGTAGATCTAGAAGAGACAAATAGGGGAAACTTCACCAGATGAGCTTTTTCTGTCCTGACTTTTGCATTGTTTCCTCGTGTGTTTGCATCTAGTCCTCAGATCTACTAGATATTAATAATATATAGTATGTAATTGTGATTGGTAAAAAAAAGGTGCAGATATGACAGACTTTCTTTCTCCGCTAAAGGGATATAAGGTGTTATTTATATTGTTTATACATTGAGCCAGGTTTATATTTTATTGGTGAGGAGTGGCAGAACATGCTTAAGAGCAAGTTCAGTCTATGCACTTGCTACAAGTGGCCGAGAAGGACTACTTTAACTCTTTCAACTATATTTAATGCTGCCACACAGGCTTAAATCCCATTCATGTTTAGTGAGGATTGCTCAGTGACATCTCAAACATATCACTAGCTCTAATTATCACAGTTGTCCATCTGTTCAGAGGCAGGATTTTTGAAAAGTTTGTTTGTTTGTTTGTTGCAGTCCCTTGGCCTCACACTATGCGTCTTTTTATACATTTTTCTCCAAATGTGTTTTTTTACACATTGGAAGTAGCTGGGGGGGGGATATTTTTATGTATTTCCCAGTCATTTATTGGTTACTGAGAAAATGTGTCCAAAGCTGCCCCTTTCTTATAGAATCTATTTTCAAATTTACAGACAGGCGAACAAGGATATTTCTTTCCTTCTTCCAACATGTGCTCTTTGGCTTTCTTTGTGAATCTACAGTAGCAGTCCTATACTCTTTCAAAATGTGGGAGTTAAATGTCATTGTACTCACTGTTATGGATGGTTTGTATTGTAAAAAGGCATTTAAAAGATAAAACAATGGGCATTTTATCTGCAGGAGCATCATATTGGAATTGGTGCAGAAAACAGTGCAGTTGACACATATTTTCTTCATCTTCTGTGCAAGTCCATATTAAGGGCAGGTTTTGTTTCTTCACTTTCTGGCATTAGATAGTTTTCTGACCCTTAAACACCAGCATTTGTGCTGGTAATAAAATAGAAGAATGCCTTCAACTGTTACAGAATGAGCCAAGATTATAACCAGTGATGTAGGGGGCTGGCAGAAGAGAGACATGTACTCGAAACAGTGTAATAAAGCTTAATTGTATTAGTTTTGAAAAAGATTTTCAATCTTCTTCATGGATAATTTTGTTCCCATAATGGTCGGAAAGATGGAAAACGCAGCACTGAACAATATTTTATATTAGCTGTTGCCTTTGTACAGTTCTGCTTTCATTTGTTGAATAAACGCAAACCTGGACTTTCTTTCCCCCTTCCTTCTGTAGTTGCTGCTTTAGAACTTTAAATTCCCCACCCCTACCCCAAAATATTGTTCCATGAGAGAGAAGTTCAGGGGGAAACTTCTGAACAGTTGTTGTTTGGGTAGATTGTCGTGGATGGGTGTTCTGGAATTAACAAAGCTCAGTTCTTCCAGGCGTTTGGAGGCGATTGGGTGGGGGTAAAAAATCAAGGTGGTAATTTATTGTAGAAATGAGTATTTCCCCTGCTTCATCTGTACTTTTCTATCGCATGGATTTGGCTTGCTCCCTGGTCACATGGATTCTCAAGGCAGCCCTCCAGGTGTAAAATGCAAAATTTACTGATTTCAGCGAACATTGTTTTGACATACAGTAAATCTTGACTGATGACCTTGTTCAGACCTTCCTTTTTCCCCCGACTCGCTTATTTATAATATATACTGGAAGCCTCAAAAAATTAAATCTGTAGGCATGGTACAGTTCAGTTACAAGGATGGTGATGGAGGCTGTGATGATGACACCAACACACAGGAATAGAAATAAAGAAATTCATTTCTTAACTCTTTTGCTGCATGTATGAATGTCTATTCCTTGTTTTCTACTAAACCTGCTGCTTGTTCAAGGTGGTTCTTGGGGATCTTGGCCAAAATAAATGGGTGTGCTAGGGTCATTTTTAGAAAATGCAGCCCAGAGATAAGCCTAGCATTTCTCTGAGCACTACACTTCTCAAATTACAAGATAGTCCTTTCCCGAGTGGGGGCAGAGGCAGGCCAATGAAAAACAATTTCATGTTCCTACTTCTTATCTCAGCTTAGTTTTGTATCATAGCTGCATCTAGGCTAGAAACTTGGAATAGGATGCTGTAACAAATCCAACTCATCCTGCCATCTTATCTTCTGAAAATATAGAATATCTGAGTCTGGCTTGATACCCAGTGTGGTATATGTCAAGAGAACCACGGTCTGAAGATTGCCCAGTTCATGAAGGTGCCCCTTAATAACTCCACCACCTTTTAATCTTGTCCCTCAGGATCAAGACAGGTGCCTGGATTCAGAGTTTCTGCTTCTTAAACTCCTGAGTGTGTACTTTTAAAAGCCAACACTCCCCAAATAGTCTCAAGGCACCTCTTTAGGTAATGAGCACACCTTGGTAAAGTAAAATGAGCTTTATTACAAAAATATAAAAAAGGTAAAAATTGTGAAAGCAAAAAAGAAAAAAAAAGAAAATAAGATTCAGTTTGATAGCATATGATATGCAAGCCAATTCCATAAAACAAAAAGGCTTATTAGGGCCTCTCTAAATTGACAGTGCATAACAACAACATGGCTTGATAGCTCAGTGAACTGTGTGCCTGGCCACCAAGCTAGATGTTGGGAATTCAGTTCCTTGTGCACCACTCCTTAAGGAAGAAAACACCTCCCTTGGAGTATGCAAGCTACCAGGGATCTCCCAGAAGAAGGGAATGGAAAACCAATTTGGAGTACTATATACCTAGAAAACCCTGGGAAGTGTCACAGTAAGTTGGATTTAGCTTGATGGCATATATAATATTTGATTTCCATATTGGTTGCCTGATGACATCCATGTGTAAAATCATCGCTTAGGTTACCTGAAGCATATGTTTGCAAGGAACAAATTGTTAGCTTCACAGAAGTTTATGAATTGAGCTCCTGTTTCATTTTTGATTCCTAGTCCAAATTCTTCAGTGTTGTTTGGTTCTGTTTTATATCTTACTTTTGCATACCATTCACCTATTATTATCAGCACATCTTGTTCAGCGGTGTAATCTATTTCTTCCTGAACACAGGCATAAAATAATTCAGTTTCTTCTTCTTCAGCATCTGTAACTGAAGCATAAACTTGGACGATATTTATGTTTATGTGTTTTGTTTGAAGTCTTATTTATATTCAGTCAGATTGTGCATTATAACCTCTAACAGCTTGTGCTACATCTTGCCTTACTATTAGAACCAGGGTGTTTCTTTGCTTTTATAATTTCCAGAGAAAAACACTTTGTAGTTAACTGGTTCGGGATGACCTATTCCAGTTTAATATAAATCAGATAACATACTTCAATATTTATACTTTTCTGGTCTTATTTTATGAGTTTGAGCTTGGCTTGATTCTTCACTCTAATAGTCCATTTTCTATTTCCATGCTTCATGCAGTATTAGAGTTTCCTTTTGTCTCATTACATACTGTATATCTTTAAACTGACTTTACTTCTTAGTGACAATGCTGTTTATGACTATCTTTTCTTCTTACCTTCCAGGACTATCTCTTTTTGTTTTGGATTGTAGCATCATAGGATTTTCAAGGTATAAAATATTCAGAAGTGTTTTACTATTGCCCACTACACAGTGCTAACAAGAGTTAGCTTGAGTGTCACTGCCATTGCCCAACTAGTAACTTTTTTCTGACAGTGTGACTATTAGTTCCTGGGGAGGATAAATGCAGCTTAGCCTGGTGTCTCAATTTTGGTCATTTAATCTTAAGTACATCTGCTAGGAATCTAGATTCATTGGAGTCAAACCTTCTGCACTTCTCTCACCTTCCCTGACACACTCAAACCCCCTCACCATATTAAGCTGATTTTCCAAGAGGGCCATCTTTCCCCTTCCCTGTTATGAACCTGCATTCTATTCTATACAGGATAGACAAATGATTAAAAACTTGAATGGTGTTGGCAGTACCTCTAAGGGATAGACATTGGCTTGTCCTATCATAGAGTGCTGTAAGTGCAGATATACTGTTTTGCCATCTGCTTTCATGCCCTGGCTGTGATTATGTTGTCTTTGTGCCGTCAGCTGTTTCCCAATGCTGATGACCAGCGGGAGGATCTTTGCTTCATCTTAAGGCCTCTTCAATCACAATATGAACCTGTGATGCCTTGGTAACTTGATCTGCCTGTCTCTCTGTTGGCCATGAGAATGCTTGTTGGCAGATGAGGTCTCTGCATTATGGAGGCCTCAAAGGGCCTTTACAGGATAAGAGCTTACGATACAGATATCATCTGGTTACCTGCCCCTCCAAAGCCCACTAACCACAGCATGCTGCTCACAAGAAAGCACTTGTGCTGCAGAGAGGTGCCTACTGACAAATGCTGCTAGAGAGGCTGATCTTGTCTTGCCAGTGGAAGGATTTATTCAGAAGTGAATAACCTCACAATTGCATGCTTGTAGCGAGTGTCTTTTTGTGAATACTCTCAGAAAATGAACTTGCATTTCTAAAACTGGTGGACTGACTGAAACCTTTTGTGTTGACCCCCCCCCCCAAAAAAAAACCTATATTATTGAATATCCCGTGGTGTTTGGGTATCAGCAGTTGTAGAGATGAAAAAAATCTCTCCCACTTGATAACATCCTTTAATTAATCTTAGTCTTTGGTGCCCTGCCTAGGTGTCACATTGTAGATACGTTATTCAACCACAGGGTATATAAGTGGCAGCTCTCTTCTAATGTGTGCTGTTGGAACCACTTACAAAGCATTACAGTGCAGTAGGTTAATGCAGACTTTGTAAGAGACTAGTTAAAATAACTACCCATTTGTAATTAATTCCTTTTTTGTAATGTATGAGGCATAACTAATTTGCATTATGATCTAACATGACAGTGGATAATTTAAACGTTTATGTAGTGTAATTGTAACCTATGGTTACATTTTCGATCTGCAGATTGCAACCTCGGTATCTGTGGAATAGGAGTATCACAGTGTGCAAATGATGTTGCCTTGTGCTCTGTTCTGGTTGCTGAGGTGATGCGCTTATAGCTTTCGTCAGGAGTTTGTTGCTCTTATTACGGGCCAGTTTACTTTTGACCTATGGCACTGCTGTGATATAGTGGCCTTTGGTCCCATCATTAACAGCCCTCCTCAGGTTTTGTGAATTCAAGGTCCTCCTTTCTTTTATTGAATCTTTCAGTTTCGTATTTGGTTGTCTTTATCCCCTTCCTGCCCTCATCGTTTCCCAGTGTTGCTGTCTTTTCCAGTGACGCTCCCCCCCCTTGTTTAGTCACTTTTGCCTCCAGACAGAATTCAGACATGGTTTGAACCAGTACTCAGTTACAGTATTTGTCTTGCCTGTAGTCCATGACACTTCTAAAGCTTTCTTCCGTATTTTGAATTACTCAGTTTTTGTCTTGTCATATGTCTTCATTGCATAGCTTTCACATTCGTATGTAGTAACTGGGAATAACATAGAATGGATGATTTTGGTCTTGGTGTCCATGGTTTCATACTAAGATTTGATTATCTTTTCTAGTTCCTTCTTAGCTGCTCTCTCAAGACTCAGTCTTCTAATTTATTGGCTTCAATCTTCATTTGGCTTCCAGGTATATACAGTGGTACCTCAGCTTATGAATTTAATCTGTTCCAAATGCATGCTCTTAAGTCGAACTACTCTTAAGTTGGGGGTACCTATCTAAAAAATGGAAAAAATAAGTTAAAAATAAAAAAAAATGGAAAAAAATTGTAAGTCGAGCAGACCATATCTAATATTTGTAAGGCTGCAGTTAAAACGTCAACAGTTTTGCGCTCTTAAGTCAAATTGCTCTTAAGTCAGGGTACTACTGTAGTGTTTTACCAGCTAAACTGTTAACTGTTTTAGTTGCTTTTGAGAAGGGGGGGATAGGAAACTGTAACTAAGAAGGCTATAAGGTCATCACCACTTTTTCCAAAAGTCTTTCAATTAATTAATTAAAAATACATTTCAAGCTGTAGCCTTCTGGCTGTTATTATAGCTACTGTTGGATGTGGAAAGATATTTCCTTAATTAAAACTGCCGATGCAACACTGATGACAATATGGAAAGGAAAGAAAAAAGGGTTATGTACATAACCAATTGCCAGTGGTACCATGTTTGAAATAGGGTGCCTGTAACAGCTGCCTCTGGCATACCTAACTGTATGGGATGGGATAAATATTTCTGAATGGTGGTATAGGCATTTCTTTTATAAAATAAATATATTCCTGGACTAATTTGGTGACAGATGACACTTTGTACTATGGTGTCTGATTTATCTTCTGGCATATGCATCTCTGATTATGGGTGGGACATGCAAGTACTGTAATAACCTGAGTTAATTTATGTTTGTTTTGGAGTTGTCAATACCAAACATGGCTAATGTGAAAGTGCTGAGATATTAAGTAAACCCAAATTGAATTAACAAATGCTGGAGTGACATTGTCAACAGGCTGATTACTACCCGAAAACCCTGTTCATCATGTAATAACTATAAAAATGCTTGGCTAAAAGCAAGTACATTTTCATGTTGAGATACACATTAAAGGCAACTAATTAATCTGCAGAGGGGAGGTATGCAAAGGCTAAAACCAGATATCTCTTAAGGAATAGTCTGCAGGGATAACAGTGGGATGAGAGTCATGCACTAAGGTTCAGCATTCTCTCAGAAATTAACGTATCTGCTTGGATATTTGTTTGAACAAATCCCAAATATTTAGAGGAGCTCTATATTCTTGGTGGCATCAATGTAAATGTTTCCAAAGAATTAGGCTGCAATCATTGAACACTTGTGCTAAATAAAGCTCCGTAGTCTTGTAAGTGCAGCAAAACCTATAGAGTCCAGTGTAGAATGGCTGCCTATCTAGAAATCAGACCACTAGAAATTAGAAAATAAATGTCTGCATATCTGGTGTTATTGTTATATTCTTAAGAGATTAATTTTTATTCTTAAGACATTAAGAATGGGTTTTCTGTGGTTCTTCAGATACCTTCTACTAAATACTGAGGGATAGTGGTTAATTCCTCAAAAAAGAGGGGCTATCCTCATGAGCCGATAACCAATAATACCTTATAATTATAATTAAAGGTACTCAATTCATGTGCAGAAGCAATTTTATTTATGTTGTTTTGTCTCTTTCCCAGTATTCAAAATAGGTTACAGGTATGAAATTCAGTATTGGTTGTAATTTGCTTCCTCAAAGAAACTGATGTACATTTTTAAAAAATACCTTCTAAAATTAATATATAAATACTGTAATCTGATTGTTTCCAAAGGCAAATTAATGCCCGTTGAAAAGACACTTATTTATCTTTTTGAAAATAGATTTATTTATGTCTTTACTGTGTGTGTGTTCTGTGTTTCTGTCGGTGTACTGTACTATATTTTACTTTTTATTTTTACTATTTTATTTTTTTAAAGACTTGTAGAGGTGCTTTCAGTCCTGCTGGGTTTGTACTTTGAACCAATCATTGCTTCAACAAGAAGAATTCTGTCTTTAGATATCACAGCACCACCTGAACTTATTAGTTAACTGAATGATAGGGAATTTGTTTTCTTCTTCCAGTCCCATTATTGATTGGGATTGCTGACACTCTGCCCCCCCCCACCCCCGTCACATCTGAAGCAGTTGCCTGCATTCAGGAGCCAAACATTTGTACAACATGGAGATGTACTGATGATAAGGAAACCTATACATGTTTATTATTTCTACCCATTATGTACAAGAGCCGTAGCCAGGGCAAAAAGACCCCAAACAGATCAAAAGATTGGCAGTCTCGTTAGAGATTGAGAGCAAAAGGACACCTACTTTCATCCTACAGCCTCAAAAGCAAATGAAACATGGCCTTGGAGGGAGGCATTTCAATTAGAATATGACATTTTTAAAAAAGTTTGGGTTTCATTAAAACAGAGGAAGATAGAGGTCTCATGGGGCAAACATATCTTCGATTTCATACTTGCCGGTACAAATCTGGTAGAGGTGTAAAATGAGCAAATCTGTAATATGTCTGAAGGACTAATCCGGTAAATTCAGTTTTATTCTATAGGTTTTTATTGCAATCTTTTTTAAAAAGTCTGTTTTGTAAACTGTATGGGGCAGTGGTTGTACACAAATTGCTGAAATAAACAAAAAAATCCAAATCGGACAAGGAGCCTCATGGCACAGTGGTTAAATGCCCTGTACTGCAGGTAAAACTGTGCTCACAACCTGGGGTTCAATCCCAGGTTGCAGGCTCTTGGTTGACTCAGCCTTCCATCCTTCCAAGGTCGGTAAAATGAGTACCCAGCTTGCTGGAGTGTGTGTGTGGGGGGGCAATGTGTAGCCTGCATGCTGTTATTAAAACTATAAACCACCCAGAGACTACTTGAAGTGGTATGGGCGGTATATAAGCAGAACACTTTGCTTTGCTTTTTGTTTGAAGTTGAGGGAATCAATCACAAATCCTGAGACTTATCCCCTTTGGAATTTGGTATCTATTAAATATTGTGTCCAATGTGGGTGCTTTCAGAATTCAAAGCACAGATTCACCTCTGGATAATGAGAGGTTGGGCAGGAATGAAGAAGTGTTCCCTTCTTTGTTGTACTTCCCTGCACAGAAGGTTGAGGTAGATTTTAATATTTGTTGCAGCCAAATGGGGAGACTCCCTGTGCTACCAGCTGTGTCAGACACAGAGATTTCTCTTGAAAATATTTCACGATTTTGAGCAAGTTGCAGAGGTGAAAGAAGAGATCATTTGAGGGCTATCTTAAATTCATGGGTTACTAAAGATTGTGGAATAAAGAATGCACTCTTGGACCCTTAGCACTCACCTGTTGATTGGATTCCAAGCTTTCTCCTACAATCTCCCTCTGGATTGCTTATCTAGATCCATTTGAGTCTGGTTTCAGGCCTGGTTACAGGACAAGTGATGGACTTCCTGTTTAGTCACCTAAGCACTTCATTGTTTTATAATATCCCTTACGTTCTGGTTTTATAAGTTGTGTCAGTTTTCAAAAAGAGCTGAATTCGTCACTGACATCTCTCTCCCCCCCCATCCTCCACTCACTCTGCATGTCTGCTTGGGAAGACTGCTGTGTTTTGTCATTGGCTAGGCTTTCCCTGTGGCTTTCAAAGCTCTCCGCTTGACTTCCCCATTAACGGCTGTTTCACTAAAAGCTTGTAAAGTTTCACTGTTAATATACCTCAGTGCACCTGCTTTCAAAGATGAGTGAAATTGATTGGTAATTTGATGAGCTCAAGGAACATTTATATTAGGGTAAATAAAATGCTCTAGATGTGATCGCTGCTTGTTTGGCACATATTTGTGTGGAACGTGTGTGTTTGAGTGTGCAAGTGTGTATCCAGTATTATGTACTGTGTTGATTGATGTGCAGCACATTACATCAAATTACAAATGGCTTCTCTGCTACCAGGACTTTGCTTTGGGTCTGTGTGATTATTGGAGTGATACATTAGGAGCTTGTGTGCCGATGGGAGGATTGCCCGAGTACCATATTTATTCTCCCAGTTAAGGCAAGAATTACTTGGTGGCCGTGTCGTTTGTCATAAATCAAGCAATTTCGTATGCACTTATGAAATAGGCTTTGAATTGTTGCAAAGTAACCAGTCCATCACATATTGTGAGGTTCAGTGGTTCAGTATTTGGACATCTGTTTAAGCTCACCTTAGCTGGAATCAGAATTGGCTCACTACTACAAGTTTCCCTAGTGAGCATTTAAAAGACGTTTTTCTAGTTTTGCATATATATTTTTTTCTTGGCTTCTAATGCTAGTAGATTGATGCCAGCACATGTGCATCAATTTATTGCTATTGCAAATTGCAGTTAGGTTCCCTTGTTCCTGTGTCTTCTCCCAAAGAGAGGTTTGGCTCTGAATGAGGTACAACAACTAAGGATGTCCATAGTGATTTTTTTAAACATTTAGTTTTCTTCTTTGTTCTTTTGATGAAGCCTCTTTCGTTGCCTTTCATTTTGCTTTCTTTGCTTTTGTAGTTTTGATTTTTCATTTTACCTGAAAAATCATGCACTCCAAGTTTCCCATTCTTGTTTCCTGGTATTCCAAAGCCTTAGAGAACCCTTATAAACTACTCCAAAGACACAAAAACAGCAAATCAATCTAACCTGAAAGCAGGCAACATTGCAGTGAAAGAAAAACCATCATCAGACCTATGCAGGTACTAGTTCATACAGACATCCTCTGGCAGCCCACGTACCCAAGGGCACATCAGTATCAGACACTAGTCTTACACAAAGATGCTGCTCCAGTCAAGACACACCATCTCCGATGGTCCTATATACAAAGCAAAATATGCCTCACTTACTCACCAGCCGATTCAGAAAGCGGCGGAAATGCATCGTGAGAAAATACCAACAGGCATTTTAGTGTTAACCACAACGTACAACAGTCCTTCTGAGTTTGCATGGCACAGTGTGTGGGGTGGGGGTGGGATGGGGGGCAAGGAAGCAGCCAGACACTCAGGCACTGCCTGCCTGGCAGAACTGAAAGCAACCAACAATAACTCAAAACATTTAAACTTCCCTATATAGCCTTTAAAAGAATACATATACAGTACACTAAATGCACCAAATTACATTTTTTAAAAAATCAATCAAACAGATAAAGCAACCCCCACCCCCCACTCCATACACAGGGTTAATTTGTGTGTTTAATTATATAGCTCTTATCTCTTTTTCTCAGCTGTAGTCTCCAAGTGTGATTCAGTATTTATATCATTTTGTACATTGGATCTCCTTGTCCACTAAATGCATACCAAGTCCAATTAGAGATGCTTTTCACTCAGCTGGGAGCCTCCCTAGCCCTTTGTTCTGCTGTGTCTCAGCATTTATCTCCTTTTGACTCCTGTTTCCTACTCTAAAAATTAGAACTCTAGCATGCCATGAATTCTTGTTCTTCTCCATATGCCCCCTATTCTTGTCTAAAAGGTCTGAAGGGCAGCTGATTTACCATTCAGGTGCCCAAGCTTTTGAGATTTGTTTGTGAATTCCTCTTAGATCATTTTAGAACTGAAGAACTAGAAGGGACCCTATGGATCATTGAACCCAGCCTCAGCCAAGAAAGCACAATCAGGACATTATTGAAGGTCATTAGTATATACCCCAGTAATAAAATAAGAGGCCAGATTAAAAGTTTAAATGTACTGTAGTACCATACCTTGGTTTACGAGCTTAATCAGTTCTGGAAGCATGCTCGTAAACCAAAATACAGTGGTACCTCTGATAACGAATTTAATCTGTTCCCAGATGCAATTTGTTATCAGAAAAAATTACTATCTGAAACGTGGTTTCCCATTGAAACGAATGGGAAACCACTTAATCCGTTCCAGAGGTCTGAGGAAAAAAGGCAAAAAAAGTTGCCTACGCTGCCTCCCCCTCCTCTCCTGGCTGCTTCCTCCTTCATTTTCTGGGGGGGGGGAGAAGAAGTGGGTTGCCTGGCCCTGGATCGGCTTGATTCTTCTGGGGGGGTGTCAATGTTTTCCCCCTCTCCTTTTCCTTCTCCTGCACCAAGACCCAAAGGAGACCCAGTTCCCCACATCTTCAGCAGCAGACCAGAACGAGGAGAACGAGGAACGGATGGAAGTGGGGGGGGGAGGGGAAAAGAGTAAAACTAAAATCAAACAACCTTACTGTATTAATTTTGGAGATATGGAGATAGTAGTTATTAAATATAAATGTGAAGATAAGAAAAGAAGCGAAGCAAATAAGATAGTTAATGCTGGATAATTTGAGTATAATTTCATATAACACAAAGGATATAATACGTATTCATACCGATCAGTATGGTTTCATGCCTGGGAGACAAATGTCTGATGCAATCCGTCGTGTGTTAAATGTTATAAATACAGCTAATAAGGATAAAAATAAAATGATAATAATATCACTTGATGCTCTTAAAGCATTTGATCGTGTCGAATGGCGGTATTTATACTATCTACTGGAGAAAATGAATATGGGTGAGAATTTTATTAAAATTTTGAGAAATTTATATGAAGGAGCTAATGCTACAGTTATGATAAATGGAATAGACTCAGAGAGATTTGAGTTACATAGGGGAACAAGACAAGGAGACCCCTTGTCTCCATTAATATTTGCTATGGCCATTGAACCACTGGCAACAAAGATTAGAGAAAATGGCAATATTACAGGCATGTCAATAAATAATAAGCAACACAAAATTAATTTATATGCAGATGACATGCTTTTATTTTGGGAAAATCCACTGAAAAGTATAGAAACACTAAGGCAGAATCTAGATGAGTTTAATCAATATACAGGATTAAGAATTAATTATCAAAAATCTAAACTGTTATGTATTAACACTCCCATAATAGAACAGAAGGATATAAAGGCAATGTCAAAGTTGGACTTATGTTACTCTAGTTTTAAATATTTAGGGATATGGTTGACAAAAATTTAAATCAATTAGTAGATAGAAACTATAAAATTACACTGAGAAATATGAAAGAAAAAAATTTAAAAATGGGAAAAATTGAATCTTTCATTATTAGGGAAAATAGCAACAATTAAGGCTTACATATTACCAACATTTTCATTTTTATTTCAAAATATATCCCTGCAACTAGAAAAGAAAAAGATACAATTATGGCAGAAAAAAATGGAAACATTTATTGCAGGAAACGGAAGATCTATTAGATTTATAAAATCTGTAAAATACCGGCCAAATTCAAGAGGAGGATTAGGAATACCACATCTACTGGGATATTATGAAGCTTTTCAAATAGCACAAGTGACTGATTTTATAAAAGAGGAGAATACTCCAGAATGGGCTAAAATGGAAATGGAAGGGGAAATGAAATTAATCAATCTATACTTATTTACACCTAGGTTGGTAAAAAAAAGATATTCAAATACAAAACCCTTTTATACTGATGAAGCTATGAGAATATGGAGTAAACATATGAAAATCTTTGCTCCACCAATATCCCCTTTATGTCCTTGTTCAGAACATCCACAATTAAGACCTAAGAATCAAAATCTTCAAATAGAACGTTGGAAGAACATTGGAGTCTATAGAATAAAGAATCTGTTTGTACAAGGAAAACCAATTACAATTAAACAGATACAAGAAATAAATAAAGGAAGAACAGATAATTGGTTGCTAGCTTTCCAGATAGGAAGCATCGCAAACCAATTATATAAGAAATTAGAATTTAATAGACCATTAACAAATTTTGAAAACTATTGCACAGGTAGTAACAAGGAGAAAAGGGGGTTAGTTTCAATAATTTATAAAAATATTTTGGATAAAAATTATGATAGTAATGCAGGATCTAGGATAGTTTGGGAAACAAACCTAAAAATCAAAATACCAGAAAATATATGGGAAAAATATGGTCCACTCAACCATATATAAATCACTATCCACAAAATCTAAGGAGACGGTGTTAAAGGTAGTATACAGATGACATTTATGTCCTAACAAGTTGCACAGAATTAATAGAGAAATATCAGAATTATGCTGGAGAAAATGTGGACACAATAGAACATTATAACCTATGTGGTTATCTTGCCCCAAAGTCCAGAGATTCCAGTTTGAAGTGATTAGTTGGCTGGAAAAGATAACAAAACAGAAAATAATCCCAAATGAAATGCTATTATTGTTTTCACTTTTTACCGGAGAGAATGAAAAACTATTAAATAAAGAAATGGTGGCAACCCTCATAGGTGTAGCTAGGAATTAAATAGCCCAATGCTGGAAATCAGCACAAAATTTAAATATGGAAAAATATAGGAACAAAGTATGGGCAATGGTAGTAATGGAAAAATTGACTTATCATGTTAGATTGTATAGAGGGGAAATTAAACAGGACCGCTTTATGGAAATATGGCACCCACAGTTAAACTCAGATACTGAAACTAGTGATAGATCAGCAAGATGGAAAATGGGTTATACAATCGGTTTTTATAAACTGTTATAAATTGTACTAGCAGAAATTATAAGGAAAATAATGTACTATATTGTGTTACAGTACGGTTGTTAATAAAAATATTAAATATTTAAAAAATAAAATAAAATATAATTTAAAAAAGACCCAAAGGAGACCCAGTTCCCCACATCTCCACTCTCTCCCCCATTATACACCCTTCATGGCATTTCTCCCTCCCTTCATTGCACCCACCACCTCCTCCTTCGTCTTCTTGGGAATTTCTCCTCTGTTTCCAGCGACCATAGAGCTTTGGGAGGGGAGAGAAAGACACGTGGAGAGCAGCTCCTTCCTGAAAACAACGATCATTTCCTGCCACTCTAGGAAGTGGAACTCACTGCTCTCCTCCCTTGGAGGACCAAAGGTATGCAATGGAGGGTGTATAATGGGGGAGAGGGTGGAAGCTCCCAAACAACCCCAGGACACACCCAGCCCTTGCATCCTCTCCTCCTTCTGTTTGCTCCATGTCATGCATTCGCCCGGCCCCTGCCTCCTCCTCCTCCTCCTTTTCTTCTTCTTCTTCTTCTTCTTCTTCTTCTTCTTCTTCTTCTTCTTCTTCTTCTTCTTCTTCTTCTTCTTCTTCTTCTTCTTCTTCTTCTTCTTCTTCTTCTTCTTCTTCTTCTGCTGCTGCTGCTGCTGCTCCGGCCAAAGAGCATGCATTCCCCTGTTCCCTAGCCCCTTCCTCTGCCGCCTCCTTCCCCCATCTCACCTGACACCTCTTCTGGAGGCGACCAAAGCTGCGTGCTCGTGCCATCACCGCCTCCTCCCCATCTTGCCCAGCTCCCACCGTTGCAGCTTCACTGCTTCTGGGCACCCGGTGGCAGCTGAAGCTGCACACGCCAGTGCCGCCTTACCTATCTCGCCCCTGGCTGGGGCTGTGGGCTGTGGTTGGGGGTGGGAAATTGTGAGACATTGTCCGAAAAATTAGTTATCAGGGGCATTAGTTGTCCAAGGTATTACTGTACTCGTGTATCAAAGCAAATTTCCCCATAGGAAATGCCAATCAAAATTTATTGTACGGTCATAGACCAAGTTATTTGATAGAAGAGTCAAAGACTACATGGCAACACAGAAGCAAAGACACAATGTAGAAATAATGGAAACTCAAATGTTCTGGACCCAGTTTCCATCATTTCCTATGGGAAAATTTGCTTTGATGTACGGGACCCAGTGACTGGGACCCATGGCAAGGGCCAGAGACTGCCACTGGGCCCACTGTGCAGCCCAGAGGCCACTACCAGTCAATGCAGGATCAATGCCAAGGTATCACTGTAATATTCTTTATTCATGATTTCCCTATATAAATGGGAAGACAGAGGGATAACCTCTCTCACTGTATAATCTACGTGGCTCTTTCTCAAAGATGCTGCTCTTTTTATGCTTGTCAACTTCATAGTGTCACATGATGAAGAGCATGTGTGCTGCTGCTGTTCCTCATTCAGATGGGTACAACAGTAATATGACAGCACTTATTTAGAGATACTTTCTAATTACAGTAGTACCTTGTATAAAGGAATTAATTCATTCCAGTTGAAATTCTGTTAAGCAAATTTTCCTTTGTACAAATTGTGATTTCCCGTAGAATGCATTGAAAATGGATTAATCCGTTCCAATGCATAGAAAAATGACAGAGAAAGAAAGAGAATGCACACATGGGGCCGTCTGGTTGCACGCACTTGGCCCTCTCCAGTCTGGCTGGGCGACCTTGTGGCATCAGCCCCAGTGATGGAGGAGGAGGGCCAGGGTGGGCTTCCAAAGGTGCTCGGCCCTCTGGCCTGGCCAGGTAGCCTTGCAGCCATGGCAACAACCCAAGCAAAGGAGGAGGAGGAGGAAGAGGGCCAGGCAGGGGCTACCGCTCATGCTCTGCCCTCTCTGGCCTGGCCATGTGGCCTCGTGGCTGTGGCAGCAGCCGCAACAACGGAAGAGGAGGAGGTCCAGGCTGGGCTGCTATGCACACTTGGCCCTCTCTGGCCTGGCTGGGTGGCCTCATGGCCGCGACAATGACAGAGGAGGAGGAGCCCCCCGCGCACTCCTGTAAGTAGACCACAGGGCCCTTGGGGAAATCAAAGTAGACTGCGGGCTGCTCAGAGTTGGACAGCCCTGCGTTAAGTGATTTTTGCCTAACAGGATTTTTTTTCCGTTAAGCAGGTTTTCCGTTAAACGAACCACTTTTTATACAAGCGTCCACTGTACTTGCAATTTTATTGGTTAAGGAGCGACTTGAAACCATCACACTGAAGGCGACACTGCTATTCCCCGCTGTGGAATGTTTTTGGAGTACGAGGTCCCTTGGTACTCTCCCAACAATTTAGCTCTGAAACTGTGAATTTCTCTTGCTATATTAGGGCTTGGCTACACTGCTGAATTAAATTGGGAGCTGCTTTGGGTTTTTTTAGAATTGATATAACATCACAAGTATTTTGTGTTAGTGCATGCACCCTCATGGAAACTCCACATTCCACACACCTCCACACCTCCACACACACACACACACCTCTCTTGTGTTGTAAGTAGACGGGGAGGGTGAGTGTCTCCTAGCCTTCCATCTGGTGAAGGGAGAGAGTGGAGAAATGGTGGCGGCTCCTCCTCACTCTGAAGAACAGCCCCTCTTATGCAGCTTTTGGGACTTCCACGGAGCTGAGAGGGAAGACACAGTCTGTGTTCCGCAGGGAGGGGTTTCCAGGAAGTGGTTGAGGGAGCCTGAATCGTGAGTTTTAGTGCAGCTGTAGGGATGACAGTGTCAACCACAGCTTGTCCCCACTCTTCTCATGTTCTTAATATTTAATGTTTTAAAAAAGTTTTTAGTTGACATAGTACTGGATTGATGTTGCAATAAAATAGAAATGGGATTTTTTTTAAAAAAGGAAGAGTTTCTAAGCCCTGCCGTCAAAACCCCTTTGTACTTTGCACCTATTCCAGCAAGCCCTGCAGACTCCCGCAGACGCTGTTTAGTGCCAACATAGGCCGTCACACATGCTAAAACGAGTCCATGGGAATCACATTCATCACAGAGTTAAAACAAACAACCCCTTGAGGATGTGTTTTTAAAAAATCTCACTTTCCAGACTTAGAGATACGGTGTATCATGTAGAAGGCTATATTTAAATTGATTTCAGGTCTGCTAAATTCAGTGGAAAACGAGGAGTATTGTGATATGTAGCTAAACCCTTACAGTGGTACCTTGTATAAAGGAAATAATTAGTTCCAAATGAAAATATGTTAAGCAAATTTTCCTTTATACAAATTTCCCATAGGAATGCATTGAAAATGGAGTAATGTCATTTTATGTTGTACAAATTCGCCCCATAGGTGATTCTGTTAAGCAAATTTCCCCTATCTCTGGAATTTTTATGTTGTACAAATCTTATGTTATACGAACCCTTTGTTATGCAGTGGACCCTTGTATAACAATCAGCTTGTATAACATAAAATTTGTACAACATAAAAATCCAGAGATGGGGGAAATTTGCTTAACATAATCACCTATGGGGAAAATCCGTACAACATAAAATTGGGATCACTCCGTTCTCAATGCATTCCTATGGGAATTTGTATAAAGGAAAATTTGCTTAACATAATTTCATTTGGAACGAATTAATTCCTTTATACAAAGTACCACTGTACAAGGGTCCACTGTAATTTATTATCTGTTTATTTACATCATTATATTTTTCAGATGACAGTGTACATTCTGGCTGATGTGTTTTGACTTCATACTCCACTGTTGGGGTGTTTTAAAATACGGTGTCCTGTTCTTGGCATGGGATTGGAGGCATGTATAGAGGCAGCCACTGATGGAACTTGTGTCCTTATGGACCATTGAAATAGACAATGCACCGAGAGATCCTTGCATCTCCTGCGGTTCAGTGGGGCACTTTTTGGGTTGAAGCAGCAGCTGTGGGAACAGCATGGAGGTGAGAGGGTTGTTGTACCACCTGTCTATTTGAGGGTTCCTAGTCCCATAATTTGCCTTGAGAGACTCCTGCCAAATTATGGGCCTGGGAGTATTTTGAAGTGCCATGATTCAATTTGTCTTCTTCCCTTGTTTCTTTCTTTTCTATTTCTTTCTTTATTTTCTGTTGCTAAATGCCCCAGAGTACTTTGGGGCCTTAATCTCCACCTTTAATTACTGGCTTCTTATGTTTTATGCAAATCAGCTTTTGCCTTCTTGTGCATCTGAATGCTGCCTGTGTCTTCATTGTTGTGCTCTTTTGACAGAAAGTCTCTGCTGGTGTCTCAGTTTTACAAAGTGGAAGAATTCTGGGAGGTGAGATTGCAAGTCTTGTAATCTAAATATTTTCAGAAGGAAACTATGCATCCTGAGTCCACGTTCTTTCTGTCTGCTTATATACTATTTTATGTGTGTGTTTAACTGGGCCAGATATTAGTGTAAAATGCAGGGCCTTTTGGCATCTCTGGTACTCACTTGTGTTGTATCTTGTGAGGCTTGTACTTTAGCATTCCATTTCCTCATTCTAATTGTTTTTATCACCCACCCACCCACCCACCCACCCATGTAGTAGTAGTAGTAGTAGTAGTAGTAGTAGTAGTAGTAGTAGTAGTAGTAGTAGTAGTAGTAGTAGTAGTAGTAGTAACTCTACAAACACCAGTACTGTGCCTCCGACTGTAACATGTCACATATTATATCAGGCCAAAAATAAAATAAAAATAAAAATAAAGATGACAAAAAGGTAGTACTTCAAGTCAAACTGCTATATTTTATGAACAAGTTTGCTTCCTCAGATATGATACATGATATAATTTTTATACTTGCTATGTTAGAATGTTTATACTTGCTATGCCTAGTAGCATGACACAGTGGTGTTTCTTTTGTCTTCAGATGCAATATGATTTGATTAATTCAACTCTTGTAGTTTTTCTCAAGCCCAGGGTAGCTGAAGTAACATTTATACTGGGGACTGAAGCAGGGAAGAGACACAACTGGTCATTCTGTACCATTCATTCTGTTGGAAGAGATTTTCAGATGGTTCATACACATAGTCTCAGCTTTCCTGCTTGATATGCAGGCTGCAGCCACTGTGCCCAAAGATGTGTTTTTCTAGTTGTACCTCAAATCAAGAAAGACTTGAGTGGCACTAAGTATTTGGATGTTCTCCAGTTTGGCTTCTTGTTGTTTGAGGAACATAAATTCCTTTGGTTTCCCCAGTGGGTGGTTTGTTCCAAGTCTTTTTAAATTTAGGAACTTGTAGGAAC
Organism: Phrynocephalus versicolor; assembly: GCA_023846285.1. Classification (NCBI taxonomy): domain Eukaryota; kingdom Metazoa; phylum Chordata; class Lepidosauria; order Squamata; family Agamidae; genus Phrynocephalus; species Phrynocephalus versicolor. The sequence continues at coordinate 29,964,988 of JAHTLZ010000015.1, read as the reverse complement.
CCTACAAGTTAGTAATATCAGCTACAATATATCTCTGGTCTTTGTGTCCAGAATCCAGGGAGCAGAATGTTACTGTGATTCGACTTCTTCCTAGAGTGAATTACAGTGGTACCTTGACTTATGATTGCTTTGACAACCGTAAAATTCAACTTACGAACACTGCTCTCTGCTCTGCATGACAGCTGACTTTGACACGTCCGACCTGTCAAAGCTACAATATGTTTCTGCCCATCGCCACCTCCTCCTTTTTGGTTGCTTCAGTCTCTGCAAAAGAGATAGAAGCAACCAAGAAGAAGGAAGAGGTGGCGATTGGCAGCGAATGCTGCTCTCAGAAGCCCCGCCCGAGAGCCAATTTAGACAGGTCCATGTTAAAGTCAGCTGTCTGTCGGGGCTACAGAGAGCAGCCTTCAGCTGCCCTTGATTGGTGGGGGGACAGCCTTACCATGGGAATGCAATGAAAACCAATTAACCTGTTCCCCCTTTTTTTTACCTTTTTCCAAACCTCCAGAATAGAATAATTGATTTTCAATGCGTTCCTGTGGGAAAGCGCTGTTCAACTTACAAATACCTGTAATACGAACTCTGAATGTGCATTCAGAACAGATTAATATTGTAAATTGATGTACCACTGTACTGTCTGTCTTTCTTTATTTGTATCAGAATGTTGCACAATTAAAAGTAATTTATTTATTTATTGTATTTATATACCGCCTGTTTTCCCCGGGGAACTCCGGGCGGTTCACATCAAATAATATGAACAATCAAACAACAAATAAAAGAATTTACAACAAGAGTAATCTAACAGAGCAGATAAAAATAATAATAGCAATAAAATAAAATAAAATAAAAGCAATTAACAAATAGCAGATGGCGGGTTAAGTTAAAAAAAAAAACTAGTCACCGTACGCCTCTCGGAAAAGTAGGGTTTTTAATGCCTTCCGAAAGGCTGGCAGGGACCCAGCCATGTATATGAAATATATGCCAAAGTAAAATGTTAATATAATTAGAATATTTTTTTACCAAAATCAGCTGACTTTAGTAACATTGTCTTGAGCATTTGCTAGATCTTTCATACATGTAGGGCATAAATTGTATGCACATAAATGGTGCATTGGTTGAATTTCTCCACAGTCACTGAAAATTTGTCCTGTATTCAAGTAGTCCCACTTTAATTGTTTATTTATTCTTTGATATTCCTATTTCACTTCAAAATCTATTAAGTTACTTCCAGATAGTCAACCCAGAGTCTTGTGTCTTTGGCATTAATCTATTTGGCAAGGCGTGTTGTTTTCATTCTTCATAAGTTTAGTCTAGCCACTTCTGGTTTAATACAGTAACCCCCTGCCTATCGCAGGGGCTAGGGAGCCACCTGACCCGCGATACATGAAAATCTGCTATATGCGGAAGCGGGTCGGGTGGGGGCAGGGGGCGATCAGAGGGGCCTGGGGGGCAGCGGGGAGCAATGCGATCACTCCCCGCCTCCCCCCGTGGCTCCGAGGCCTTCCAGATGGGTCTGAGGGACGGTGGGGAGCGATGCGATCGCTCCCTACCGCACCCCCCGCGGCTCTGAGGCCTCCCGAACGGGCCTGGGGGGGCAGCGGGGAGCAATGTGATCGCTCCCCGCTGCACCCCCCGCAGGTACTGCGATCCGGTTATATAGTGGGACCACAGTACCTGAACCGTGAAATGGCAAGGGGTGACTGTACAGTATTTACAGCCTGTTGTTTGTGCAGAAAACTTGCTCGGTTTCAGCCATCATCTAGGGAATTGGTACCCACAAAGTGTATTGATACGGTGCTTATTTTGAACCATCCTATTTTGTTCAGTACAGTATTTGTTAGTATCTCTTGATATACTTCTGGAGGTGCAATGCCAGTGAAATAGTAGGGCATTTTCTATGGAGGTAGTTTCAGGCAACCAGTAATAACCCTTCATGATTCATTAATATCCACATGTTTGGCATTAATAAATTACTTAGTACATAGAACAGATAGCAACATAGCAGCACTTTCTAATGAATTACAGAGAATGTGCTGTTACATTGGTATCTGTTCTACATAATAATCCCAGGAACTGGATGAAATCCTGAAGACATTTATTGAATTGAGGTGGGCACAATGTGTGACAAGGGCTCCATGCCAAATCTCTAGTTTGGCACCAAAGGTGCCACACTTAATCTCCCCCTACCCCATGACTGGGAAGCCCACTCAATTTCATTGATATGCCACTAGTGATCCTCCTTCACCTTCAGCAAGACAGTCTAGGAAATAACTGGGGCTGCCATTTCCCACCACCCCAGGCAGCTCACTAGTCATTGCCTGGGTGGGGATGCTCCTTGTCCCACCTCTTTAAATTGGCAAACTGACCAAGCAAATGAGGAAAGGCAGCCCCAGCTTTTTCCCAGACAGGCACACTGCTGGCAGTGGTAAATCCTGAACATCTTTTTAAAATTATTTTAAATTTTATAGGATTACATTGTAATCACACAAATTATATATCATCATCAACAACAAAACCACACAGGGGACCCGTATATCTTACTCAGTCCCCCCCCCCCGCCGCCCCCGCTGCCCTTACTTATAAACATCTCGTATACCTTGAAAACCCTGTGGTGGTTACCATAAATTGTGAGCATCTTGACAACACATAACAAAAAGTGATGTTTGCCGTTCTCTTCTTCCGTGTTTCTTGTGCTTTAGCTGACTTGCAGTCAGTATCTGAGATGTCAAGTTTTTTTTCAGATTTCTTTTAAAGATGCAGAAGGGCATTAATGGACTGCTTATCTCTCTTTTCTGTCACACACTCTCTTGCTCCTGTCTTTGCCACTTTTATAAGTGCTTAGTTGTAGAGGATCTGAATGTTAAATGGCAGGTGAGGACTGACCATTTGTCTTGCTATTGTGAATGTTTTGATACCAGAAGCCTTGAATGCTGAGAAGAATAATTGTTCACCATAGGTACAGGCAAGAAGGAAGGGGCATCAGTGACTTTTCTCAGATGTAATTTGGGCACCTACTAGTACACTTGCAGAGAAAGTGATATGGATCACTGGGCATATAGAGAAAAACAGCTGTCCAGTTTCTCTTTTGTCTGCATTTTAATAGGTTTTCAAGTTAAATTTCATTTGAATTTATAGTAACTCTTTGCACAGAGCTTTGTTAAATGTATACAAAACTTGTACCATAATCAACAAATTATTACTTATGCACATTGTTTTGCTACCTTTCCTCAGTTAAGTTTGGCTTCCATTTTCGTTATCTATTTTATTCTTCTCTTTCTCCTTTTTTCTCACATTTAATATATATTATTTCTTAAATAACACCATTTTGGGATTTGAACCATTGCATAAGTGTGCAGTCATTTCAACAATCCCCAGACAAATCAAAAATACTTCACACCTCTACCAGCAAGACTATAGCTAACGACTCATACTTTATGGGTGTTGGGAAGGTTGTAAAGGTGAGACTTTCATGCACCTTAGGCTGTTGCCCACCTAATGAGCCTATTGAGATTACTGTCCACCTAACAAGCCTATTCAGGCCATTGTTCCTCTTATGATCCTATTTCAGACCAGGATGACATGAGGTCAAGGTGAACTATAAAATGGAGGACTTGCAACTAGCATTCCTCAGACCGATGAAGCTGTTTGGATGAGCAGCAAAATGTTTCAGTCTCTCAAGAAAAGAAGTCGTTGGCATGACTCAAGTTCCTGATAAACTCACCTGGATGCCTGAGAATCTTCACAGATACTTCTGCATAGCTTTTCAAAGTATACATTTATAAAAATGTGTAAATACTTTTCAAATATAAATTTGGAATGCTATCTTAGGCTGCATTAAAGTCTAAAATAGAGTCTAAAAATCCCACAAAGTACTAGTCCCCCTCTATTTGGCACTTGTTAGATCTCACCTTGAGTAATTGTTCAGTTTTAGACACTGCACTTTAAGAAGGATTTAGAAAAATTGGAAGAAATTCAATGGAATGCAACAAGGATGGTCAGGGGACTGGAAACCAAGCCCTGTGAGGGAGGACTGAAAGGACTAGGCCTTGAGGAAAGAAGACTGAGGGGGAGATATGATGTTACTTTTCAAATACATGAAAGGCTGTCATAAAGAGGAGAGGCAGGACCTGTGCTTGGTTATGCCAGAGGATAAGACATGTAATATTGGGCTCAGGATACAGGAAGCTAGATTTTGGTAGAATATCAGGAAAAACTTCCTAATGGTTAGAACACTGGAGTGCTCCAGCAGTGGAGGCATACAAGAGAAAATTGGACGATTTCCCTTGATTTGGTTTCCTGCACTGGTGGGGGTGGTAGATTCAATAAATAATAATAATAATAATAATAATAATAATAATAATAATAATAATAATAATAATAATAATAATAATAATAATAATAATAATAAATTTTATTTCTATGCCACCTTTCTCCCCAATGGCCTTGTAGGCCCCTTTCTATAGTTCTGTAATGCTGAGTTCCCTTTCGGGGAGAAACGCAGGATAGAAATATTTTATATAAATAAACAAAATGCTACATTTCCTTCTTCTGTCTGTACATTGATCAATTCAGGTTTGGAACCTTGGCAAATTGACACTACCTGCTTGCACTGTTAGACTGTGGAATTGTTATTTTTGAAATGCTTTCATTTCCTAAATGTTTGTTAGCTGAGGACAGGTTTTTTTAAATATGTTTTTCATAGTTTCTCACCTTTCTTGTCTTACCTGAAGGCTGATTTCCACTACTGTATAAAGTGTCCTTTGAAACTGGAGATGAGACATTTGAGAGTGAAATTACGTTCTTGATGTGGTGGTGGATTCAGCTTAAATTTGTGTCTGTGACAAATCTGTGTGTTGCTGTCTCCTTCTGTTTGTGCCCTCAGGATGTCCTTGGAAATGAGACTTTTTAAAATCTCTATATGAATTTATTGTTTAAATGTTGGTTAAACTATTTGTGTTCAGAACTTGGTTGTCTTCAGTTTGCTCTGATTTTTCCCTTGTTTAGATTATAATGTATGTTATGCGAAAAGCACACACATGTCTATTAATGACATCCTACTCAAGAAGTGCAATAGCAATCTCCCATGATGGAATTGCCTCCTTTTGATCCTGCAGCAGCAAATTTACTTCTCAGCTGTGCAGTTCCCTGAGGCCCATCTATGGGTGTCTGATCTGCATAATTTCCTTTTTATATCTTAATCACTGTGTTGTATGTGAATATGAATGTGTGAGCATGTGTATTTCATATGACTGACTGTCATCATTTCTGTACTCTTTTTTTGTTTGTTTTTGTTTACAGAGTTCGAATTTTTGAGCTTTGGACCAGTGATGAAAGCACATCTCGGCCTCATTCCTGTTAGAATAGGTTAGAATCTAGACATCACTTGGGAGGAGAGAATTATAAAATGCAGAAAGCAAAAAAAGGGGGTTGAGCCGCGTGGCCACCTCTAAACACAAATGCAAAACTAGGCTACAGGCAATACTTTTATAGGCTACTAAAAAAAATGCAAGGTTTCAAGTACAACACACTCTTCTTCAAAGCAAGCATGGCAAAAGATGTGCTTTGCCAGGAGGTTATTCTTAAAGTTCTTGTCTAGATGATGTACAGAAAGACACTGTAGTAGTTAGAGAGTTGGCCTAGCATTCAGGAAGCTAGAGTTGAAATCCTCACTCAGCCATGTAATCTTATTGGGTGACCTCAGGCCAAACACTCCCTCAGCCTGAACTGGTTCACAGGCTTGTTGTGTGGATAAGTTTCAGAGAGGAAGAGTCACACACAGTACATTGATCTCACTGAAGGGTGGTATATGACCCATGTTCCTTTGTTTGAAGAACGAAGGTGTGACTTATGAAGCAGCTATTTACAACTGTCCTTCTTGCCTCTAACAAGACTCCTGCCCTGGCTGCAACATCATCTAGCCATGGACTTTAAGAACATCATATAACCAGGGACTTTAAAAGTAAGCTCCTGCTGAAGCACATCTTTCACCATGTCTGAACTTCTGGGACCTGCTTTGAAGAAGGGTGATTTACACTCGAAAGCTTGCAATGTTCCTTTTTTATTTTTAATAGTGGCCTATAAAAGTATCACCTGTAACCTATTTTTGCAATTGTGTTTTGTGATGGCCACACAGCTCAACTCCTTTTTACATTTGGTAAATAAAATGTAGGAAGCTATTGCCAGATACTGAAACTAGTTAATTCAAATAATGTCTATTGGACCTGAATCCATCAACCTAAAAAAAAAAAAAAAAAACCACTGTTACTTGTAAAGCAAATGCTTCATATGTGGCTGCCCTGCTTACAGTTTTATTTGCTCTGCAGTATAAGATGTATAAGTTCTGTCCCTAAAAGCAGTGTTCTCTGTGTGGTCTGGAATAAGCTTGTCTGCTCTTGAAACATGCATCTAATTTGCGGCAGTGTTCCAAACGACAATTGAGGATTATGATAAATTCCACTAATAACCTTTCCTAGGTTGAAGAGCAGTCAGACTTTAAATTGCAGTGCAAATACGGGATGTATTCCCACATTAATCTCATGGTTCTGTTGACAGTTTTGTTGTATTCAGATGGAAGTTATTGCCTGTTTAGCCTTCCCTGCATGATTCCCCCCCCCTTTCTTTGAGGTTTAGAACTTCTCATTGATGGGTGGAAAGAAGCTCTATCTCCAGGAGTTTTGAACTCAGTTGTTATTCTTAGTGAGAGACTATTGAATTAATGATCAGTGCTTGTTAAATCAACATTTACATATAATCCCATTGATTTATTGACTCTCACCTACCTGGGACTAATAACTGCTTTCAGCCCCTGTTTTTATTATTTTATCTATCTATTTAATTTTTGTACCACCCACCTGGCTTCAAAAGCTACTCTGGGTGGTTTAATAAAATGAAAGAGAGATTTTTCAGATTGGATTGGTGGGCTTGGTTGGTTTTAAATATGGTTTAGTATTGATTTTAGTTACTATTTTAATATACTTATTTATTTTTTTAATATTTGTATATGTACTGTTCTTTACTTTTAAATATTGTCATTTTAACGTTGTAAGCCCTCTTGGATTCTTTTAAGGAGAAAGGCAGGGTAAAAATATTTTAAGAACACTCAGCATTTGTAAGTAGATTGCATCAGTGTAAAACAGAATTGGGGACACATAATAGGGAAATTTAACGGAACATAAAGTCCCTTTGGTAGGGACAGATTCTTAGGCCATTCCTGCCTAGTTCAGCACTGAACCTCCAAGTTTAGAAGATACTAATTATTTTTGAATTTAAAAGTGTTGTTAATTGCCATGTTGGGAAAGAAGTGAAATGAGGATAAAGTTAAAATATCCTTTTATATACTGTGTAGAAAAAAAGTTTGTTTGCATGCTATTTTCTTTTAACCAGTTTCTTGTTGATTTCCTTTTGATAGTCTTCAGTGGAAACAAAGTGTATACAAAAGCCAGTAAATGGAATGATGCCTGCTGTTCAAGAACTGTTACAATTGCTTAACAGTCGATATTAGAGTTTGTAGGTTTTTCTCATCATTGTAAAAAAAAAATATTTTATAATGGCTTTGTTTTATAGCTCAGTTTAAAGGATCTGGAAAAGTCTTTTGAAATGAAACCCCCAAGAAAGCTTTTAAGTTACAACAACCTTTTATAAAGCCAAGTAACCTGCAACACCTCCCTCACGTTTGTATAAAAAGGCATTTTAACAGGGTAAAGAAAATGCATTAAAATACATTTTTCAGAATATAAGCCTTTAAAGCCTTTAAAGTGCCACAACTTCTTTGTACTGTATCTTGTTTTGTTTTATATGCCTTCACAGACTATAAACTGCAACCGGTATATTTAATGATCAATAGGATCTGTTGAACAATATTCTTTCTATATTCATAGTAGTGTCCAAAAATCAACTTCCCATTGTTATTTGGGTGTAAATAGCTGATTTCCAAATTTTCTTAAAGGTATAGAACTGGTAGTTTTTTTAAAATTCTTTGCTATTTCTGACTCTCAGGTATGAACAAGAAACTAGATCTTTCATGTGGCACCATCTCTTGCAGCAATGTGACTTGCAGTACTCAGAAACTCCCTACAGCTCATTGTCAAAGCTCTCATAAACCCTGAAGAGTCAGCTTACAGAAGCAAAGGCCTAACTTGGGGAGGGGATATTTATCCCTTAAATTTACATTAGAAATGGACAATAAGTGTTTCCTTATCATTTTTGTTGGACAATTGTAGTCAGTCACAACAGTTTTATTGTGATAGTGAAAATATTTTTCTACATTGCTTTATTTTGATCCCTCTACTTAGCACAACAGAGTTATGGAGAGGAATGCAAACTTTCCTTCTTGTAAGTCACCATTTGTAAGGGCCAGGAAGTAGAACCCAAGTCCAAGCTTACAACCCTGATGCAGCTACAATAGTAGCTCGGTTTATAAGTATAATCTGTTCTGGAAACATGCTTGTAAACCAAAATATTCATAAATTGAAGCAGATTTCCCCATTAAAAATAATTACTACTTTCCTGATCCGTTCTGGGGCCTCTCGCTGCATTTGTCGCTCCTTCTCCACCGTGGCTGTCTTGGTCAACCCCTCACCACTGGGCTGGAGGCAAGGGTGGGACTGTGGTGAGGGCTGGAGGCCAGTTCCATGGCAAGGGCCAGAGGTCTCCATGGCCAAACCCTCCAGTAGAGCCAGCTATGGCCACAATGGCAGCAAGGGTCTGATGGCAGCGGTGAGAAGCCATTGACTACAATGGTGGTGAGGAGCCAGCAGCTATAGTGATGGCAAGGAGCCAGTGGCTGCCACAGCCACCAGCTACTCATGGCCCCTCGGTGCTCAGGTGCTTGTTTTACAAGAAAGAGCTTGTTAACCGGAACAAAATGTCCCAAAATTTTTCCTCATCTGGCAAAATGCTTGTAGATGGGGGCACTCATAAACCAAGGTATTACTGTACCTCTATGCAGAAAGAGTATCTGTGTATATGCTAGCTCTTAAAGGTTTGCTGCAATATAGAGAAGATTGTGCGTCCACATGGCAGGCTGTTGCTCATGAAAGCCTTGGCTATTGCAAGGTAATTCTCACAGCAAGCAGTTTTAAAATAGCTTCTATATACCAGCTGGTTTTATTTATGATAGATGATATTCCCATATATTTCAGGAGCATCCCAGGAAATTTGGCATAGTTCTACAGATGATCAGTTAGTAGCTGCCCCCAGACATTTGCCTTCAGGAAAGGTTTTCCTCTTTTGGGGACCTCTTTCTATTCCACTCCATTCTAGTAGTAACACACGGTCCCCAGTTGGATTCTATAAGGCCTAAGATTGTTTTGCAGCTTACTGTGACAATGAACATATGACAATTAACTGTGATAAAACAAAAGTGACAGATGCCCTAAAAAGAGATCATGGTCGATAAAAGGAGGAAACTGTTGAACAAGTGAGTAAATTTACATATTAGGGGGAACTTTGCAAGAGATAAGAGCCAATAGGGTTCATTGTAATTGGATGGCTGAGAAAGTGAAGCATATTGTTAATGCTATTTTGAGTTGGGGGGGGGTTCAAATCAGGGGAGGCCTATTTGTCCCAGTGGCACTGAAGCTATATCAACATAAAGTACCCTCTCAACTTTTATGTGACATTTACTCAGGGTTCTCTTCAGTTGATTTGGGTGTGTTAGAGAAGATTCAAGCAAAATAATTTCAGTCCATTTTACAAATCCTCCCAGGTGTTCCAAAAGCTCTTATATGCTTGGACTTGGGTCAAATGAAAATAGAAGCTAGAATACTTATATCTTCAGTACGTCAGTTCCTTAAGAAGCTCTCAAATCAGAAGAGCCGTCTTCCTTTAATAACCCAAGACTCCCTCCAACCTATAGGGATAAGAGCTCTTAAAAGCAACTTAGAAAATTTGGCTCTCTTAGAGAATGACCTTATAGTTGAGAGCACCACACAGGCAAAATCTCTAATTAAGCAAAGGATCCGAATCATAGAGTGTCAATAAGGTACAGTGATGGCTTGGTTTATGAGTACCTTGGTTTACGAGTGTTTTGCAAGATCAGCAAATAGTTCTCATCAAATTTGCCTTGATCAACGAGCATTGTCTTGCAATTTGAGCACTGGAGCAGGTCACATAATCACGAGTGAGCCAATGGTAGCTTGCTCGCTCCCTCCCTCCCTGCTGGATTGTGGGTGATTGTCTGGAACATTCCATCTCAGGCAGTACTCAAAAGCAGGGGGAGGAGAGAAAAAGGTGTGTCTCCCTTGCACCAGCCACGAATGTTTTCAAAGGTGAGTGCAGGTTGGTGGTTTGTTTTCCTTTATATATTTTTAATTTGTCTTTGACATCCTTTCTTATTTTTCAAACTATTTCTGGTTGTTTCTCAACTGTCCATGGGCAGCTAGTCAAGTGTGTATAGGGCTACAAATTGCATTTTATTATTGTCACATTAAAAACACAGAGTAAAATCCAGTTGTTAATCCCAAGCAGAGCAGATTCTGCAGCCAGGTACCTAAACCATGGTGTGGATGTGGACTTGTAGCCAACTTCTTTTGTGAGTTTTGGCATTTTGTGTGTACAGTATGTGGTCTGTGAGCCCCCAGAACACATCACCTGAGTTTCCATTATTTCCTATGGGGAAATTTGCTTCAATAGTCAAGTGCTTTGGTTTACAAGCATGTTTCCGGAACAGAATATGTTTGTAAACCAAGGTTACTGTATAGCACAATCACCTTTGTTTAGCACCTCTACAGAGGTTAGATATGTTAAAAGAATACCCAAGCATCTTTCACAGCTGGAAGACCCTACATGTATGAGAGCCTTTATTTTATTTATTTATTTATTTATTTATTTATTTATTTATTTATTTATTTATTTATTTATTTATTTATTCAACTTATATGCCGCCCACTACCCAAAGGTCTCTGGGCGGCTTACAATCAAAGAATTAAAACAATTTAAAATAGTTATAAATAAAATATCAATAAATCATCAAACAGTAATAAAAACCTTCTTGAAAAAACCTGATTTTTCTGTTATCACATCAGTGGGTTTAGAAGGGATGTCTAGGAAGATCCCCTATGAGGACAGATACTGTCTATGCTCCCAAGGGGAGGTGGAATCGATGGTCCACATGTTTTCCCACTGTCCTCTTCATCAAACACATAAGGAGACATTTATTTCGCCTTGTTTAGACAGACTAACAGCAGATGCAAATGAGACAGGGTTGGAAAGACTTTTAAATGATGAATGTTCTTTTATTACCAAACAAACAGCCAAATTCTGTTTGTATCTAGTTAAATATCATACCAAGAAGGGGTAGCTTATTAATCAGAAAGTTTTGTTGGTTGTTCCTTATTATGGTGCCATCCTATATTAGGATTGCATCATTGCATTTGGAGCCTCATGACGCAGTCGTTAAACTGCTGTTCTGCAGCTAAAACTGTGCTCATTGACCTGGGGTTCAATCCCAGGTAGCAGGCTCAAGGTTCACTCAACCTTAGGTGTGCAAAATGAGTACCCATGTTGCTCGGGGGGGATTGTGTAGCCTGCATAATTAAATTATGAACTGCCTAGAGAGTGCTTTAAGTGCTATGGGGCGATATATAAGCAGAACACGCTTTTTTGGATTATTCTAAAACTAATACTGTATTTATAATTGTATTAATTTATTTTCTTGGTCTATGCTGCAAATAAAGTTATGCATTCGTAGTACTGACACACTTTCTTGACTTTTTGCTGTGTTGTCCTGCCTTGTGCTGACGACAGGGTGACACACCTGGAAGGTGAGCACAACAGGGCAAGCACTGTTCTCGATCACACTCATTCATAGGGAATTGAATTGGAATAAAGCTGCAGGCTGTGTGGGAGGTGGAGCATTTAATTTCTATCAGGAGTATCTTCCCAAATAGCTGAAAGCAATTAAAGAATAGCAAAAATCAAATTGCTTCATTTATAACGTTATTTTCCCCACAAGTCTGCCTTTAGCATAGAATTGTCTCTGTGAGAATAGCGGTGAAAAACCCACAAAGATACAAAGATGGGAGGGGCTGCCAGAATCTGACAGGTTCCTTGACTGTTCAGTCCTTTGTAACTCACATTTTTTATAAAGCACCCTCCAAATTCTTTATCTTTCTAGCCCCCCTTCCTCCCCCACTGCACACTCCCCTGCCCTGAATGTGTACACCCACCTCTCCGTCAGCTCCACGCAGTCTATGTCTGGTTTGTCTTCGACGCCTTTGATGTGCTCTGAAACACTGGGAAAGGAAGGTCTGATCATTTCTCTAAAAATTTGACAGTTTGCGTGACAATCTGTCCACAAATCTACAGGCTTCCTGTCAACTAAATGAGCCTTTGAATATCGGAAGTTTTGGGAACAGTGCTTGCCGCTTTGCTGGTGTGCTGAGGGGAAGCTGTAACAGGCTGTGCGTGCAACCCGGGAGATGTGCCACATTTTCTTTAATCATTTCTGGGACATTTCATTGTTCTTTGGCTGATTCTCAGCCCCGCGTAGTCGTAGAATAATGGAGTCGGATTTGCCAGGGTTATTTAGCAAAGCTTGATTGGCTGAAGCAATTTGCAATCTGCTGGATAATAATATAAATGGAAGGAAAGGTAGATATCATGCCTAGCGATGGCTTGCTTTTCAAAACAATTTCTAGTGCATTTCTTTGCAGTTCTCTGTATTTGTGGTTGCTGTATCTACACACCTGTCGTGCTCAGATATCTCTTGGCAGATACCTCGTATGCATGCATGAGTTATCCTTCATTGCTTTTAGGCCCTGTTCTTCAAGTTAGCTCTCACAGCCAGCCTTGATTGCTACAGCTCAAAAGTGAGTGTCATCGTCCTGGAAAAGGTGCAGAAGAGAACGACCAATCAAGAGTCCTGGAACAGCTACCACATGAGGAAACGCTGCGATATTTGGTGCTCTTTAGTTTTGGAGGCGGGGGAGAGAGATGAGAGGGAACGTAATAGTAGTATTGACAGTTGAACAAGGTGCAGAGAAATTAGGTAAGGACATGTTCTTCTTGTCTCATAATAAATAGTGTCTGGAATCACGCAGTGAGGATAAGTGGTGGGAGAAATCTGGTCAGATAAAAGGAAGTACATCTTCACACAGTGCACATTTAAACTGTGGGAATTGCTACTGCCAGATGTACTGTTGAGCACTCACCTGGACAGCTTTAATGGAGGCTGAGACAAATTCATAGAGGACAAACTTATCAGTGGCCACTAGTCACAATGGTTGTTTATAGTTTTCAGAGTTTTTAAGTTGTTTTACCAGGACTTCAGCTTATGTTTTTTAAAAAAAAATAATCAATATGTTTCACAACAGTGAGGATATCTTTTAGGCAACACCAGTCGGGTTTCCTCAGGGCTTCTTAGAATTTGGGTAACCTTGCAGATCCTCAAGAAAAGAAGGGAATTGAAGGTTATTAGCAAATGAGCTGTTTTTCAAGGATCTGGTCAAACCGATTTGAGCCAGAGTCACTTCTAGATAACGCAGGTGTTCGTCCTCTAGGAACTGCTCTTTCTCCTGCTGGCACCACTGCCCCATCCCATGGACCAGGTTTCAAACTAGAAGATGGAAACAGTTTTAGTTTTTGCATGTCTTCACACCAGTGAAATGCAGATGGTTTACCTTTTGGAGCCAAATTGACTCAGGTCACAAGATCAAAGGACTCATTGTCTGTCATACACTCAGTCAAGCAACTCAGCCCACAGCACATAATGTTTGTGCTGACTTTCTAATTTGTAGCAATTTGCGTCCACATGGTTTGTGTTACAGTTGCATAAAATCCATTTCTTCAAATGCAGATGCCTTCTGCTGGAGCAGCTAAATTAGGTATCCAGTTTTTAAAATGTTTTAAAGGGGTATTTTTTTAAATAAACTTCTTCAACTATATTTTTTAGAAAAAATCAAAAATGCATCTGGTGGTGATAACTTGGTTGGGTCAACACAAAAGGAAGCTTTCAAGTTTAAAACAACAGATCGACAAGCAAAAACACTCCTGGTGGAGTTTTCCAACCCAACCTGTCTTATACACAGCACTACATACCAACTTGATGCCAGTTCTTTTGGAAGAGCACTTCTTTTGGCCCTGCTTCAGTGAACAGAGGTGCCCCTCTCCAGAAGGCAGGAGTTTCTTGCATGTACACAGGTATTCACCCCTACACGTGGATGGAGAGAGACCACAAAGAAGAAAAACTGGTTGCTTACCTCTACTGCATGCTTTTCGGACAATCGTTTTAGATGGCTTGTGGGTATCTTCTCTGAAGGTCCAACAGGTATTCTTCTAAGGTCACCCACTGATCGTCATAATCTATTCTAGACATTTTTGGAGGAAGGCAAATATTGACCCGCATGTGTTTCTTGGGATCAAGGGCTATCTTTACTGTCAGAGCTAGCTTTGCAGGACATGAGGGAAAGCAAGACAGTTTCCCTAGATTACTTGACATAAAACAAAGTAGTCCCCCCCCCTTTGGGGACATCCTTTGAGCTTCTCAGCAGGTAAGCAGAAGTGGTTGTGCCCATTTATATCATAGGACTTGCAGAGCCAGTATTCTTGTGTCATGATACAGTCAAAATGTGTTAAAAAGGAAAGGGTTTCAGTGTCTAACATGGCTCTGTTCTAGCGAACTATGTTCCAGCAGAAAACTTTGATTGTTCTTGAGGAAGCAATTCTTATGACTTTTGGTTCACGTGGTCTAAAAATTGATCTTATTGTTCCTTGTCTGGAGATGACAACATTTGATATTGCTACTTTGGGTGAGAAAGGGATCAGGCGAGGTTCCAATATAATTGTATTTGTTGCCAGTTCAATAAGCCGAGTTTATCTGCTTCCATACCTGTTTCTTATAAAATGATCAAGGAGTAGCTCTTTTTCATTCAATAATGGGTTTCTCATATTCTTGTCTCTGTGTATAAATTTCTTCAACTTGTGTGGGACTTTGCCGCTGAGGGTCCTGTGAGGCTAATTGATATTCAGTGACTAAATAATGTTGTGTTTTCCTTGGAGATTTTGTTTGGTTTTGGTTTTGAAACTTTTCTGTCCTTTTGTTAATGATTTTTAAGAGAACCATTCCAGATTTTAAGCTCCACAAGGATTTTTTTAAGACGGAAAGTAGCAGGCTATTATTTGTTCATTTCTACAAACTGCTGTTCCTTCCTTCTTTACCACCTGCAGGTAACTGTTGCTTTGCCACTGTATCAGAAATTTGTGAATGAAAGAACAGCTTGTTGAAACATGCATTGTACAGTAGATGGCCTAAACTATTTTTGTCTAGAAAATTCCCAATGATACCTCTGCACAAGTGCAAACCTATGTATGTGAACTCATAGATGACTGTTCAATACAGATAAGCAACCTGTTTTCTAGATTAACCTTGCAAAGGTGGTTAGTGTGAGCTGATCATCATGATGTGAATCAGGAAAGAGATGGTTCAAATCATGTCTCTGTAATGATCTCACTAGAGTTACTTGGGTAGGGCATTGTCTTTCAGGTTCACTTCCCCAGATCTGTGATAGGGAAGATAATTCTGACTTATCTTACATAGTTATTGTAAGGATATAATGCAGGAAGGAAGTAACACAACGGAACATGCCCTAGCTAGTTATAGGTACTACTTTTTGCTAATTTGGCGAACACCTATTCTAGAGCTATTCTAGAGCTGAAGCAAATTCAGATCATAATTCTATCAGTTCAAATTTTTTAAAGGTAGAATAATTAGAAATTAATTAAGTGATCCAGCTGTATATACTCTTAAGGAAGGGATGCATGAAGACATCAGTAAATACATATTGAGAAAGTTCAGATATAAATGCTACTTGCTTTAAATTGATAAGAGAATTTATAGATTTTCCTTCTTATTGTCCATACTCCTTTTTGATTTTGTTTCTATCCTCAGTTACCTATACAGATGTTTTAGAGATAGTGATAATCTGATTTTATTCACACATGGTTGATGTTCTTTGCTTTATTATTTGATTGTGATTTGCTTATATGTTAGAGTTTGTGTGTGTGTGTGTGTGTGTGTGTGTGTGTGTGTGTGTGTGTGTGT
>JAHTLZ010000015.1:29937971-29948491 GCA_023846285.1 Phrynocephalus versicolor | reverse complement strand
ATCAATCAATCAATCAATCAATCAATCAATCAATCAATCAATCAATCAATCAATCAAATTACGGTAAAATAAAATAAAATAAAAGGTAGGACCTACAGCAATCATGAAACTAGAAATATAAATTTTAAAAAACACATGTATGACAAAAAATTTAAAGCTAATGGAAGGGAGGGAAAGAATGGAAAAATAAAGATGAAGTCAAACACAGTAAATAACAGAAGAGTGTCCAGAATAAAATAAAGAAAACGAAGGTGAAACTGTGATCTGAACTATGTTCAGAAATAGAAGAACTGATGGATCATATGTTGTTTAATGTCCCCCACCCATCCCAAAAACTGGGAGATTGTAGTCTTCAGCAGTTTCTCTTGCAAACACATCTTCTTGAATATGTGGGATGCAATGCAGTAACATCATGTGCTGGTTTATGAAGTACTCTCATTAAAGGTTTGTCCACTTGAAGATTTGCAGTTTGTATCCATGGTGCTCGTTGTGGTGTGGGCTTTGCTTCAGAAATTGTCTAGTTGGCGTGTTTCCACCATTTAAGATTCTTGTTATAACTATCCTTCAGCCACGTAAATAGAATCATTGCAGATCAATGCTTTAGGATCCTCTGGAATCAACTGAAGAATTTTCAGTTGAAGAAATAATTTATGCCTGCTGTGCCAAGGTATCTTTTAAAAAGTATACAGTGTGTGTTAATTCTTGGAGTTCTCCATCCTGCCATTCCTTTGCTGCAGAAGGGTTGTCCTAGTGTTGTGCAGATCCATCAATGTAACATGTCAATTCAAAATCCTAAGGCTTTATTTCAGTTCTGTTGATAAATATATAGGTGCAATCTGTGGTTGCTGTTCTGGAAGTGTCAGATTGGGATCATAGATAAATGTTACATAGAGATTTTTATGCACAAAAGCAATGTGAATGAATAATGTTTGTAGAATTAGGCGAACTAACATTCCCTGTACTCATTTCTCTATGTTTAATTCACCCTGAGTGGAAACTGATTTGTTCTCATCTTCTGAAGAGAGATGGATCAAGTGTGGAAGCTGGAGTTAATCAGGGAAGACCTAGTAAAGAACTAATACCTTAATATCCAGATGAACTTTGATATGATCATCTGGATTATTTAATTCACTGTGGTATTTAGCCTCTTCATAGAAAAAAGTTAGCTATGACAGACCACCACAGAATCAAACTACCATGGATTACTTCGTAATGTTCCCATGTTTTGCAGGTATCATTTGAGTGTCATACTTTTGCTCTTAACAAAATCTTTGTGGATTCCAGAAGTAGCTGTAAAATTAGCTTTTTATATACCTTGAAATCAATTCTTAAACAATTTTTGTGTGTTTTATTTTACAATGCTTGGGAGCTCAGAGTAGAAAAGTAATCAACAAATACTTTCAAGAAATTAATAAGGCAGTGGTCATTCTTACGTTATCCTCACAACACTGTGAGGTATGTCAAAATGAGACGGAAACTCAATGGTAAAATTAGCAGTGGTGAGAGATATTTTATGACCCAGAGGACTCTAGAACCTGAATCTCTCTGGTTCCTGCCTTCTCAAGTTCAGTACACCACTACACCCACCACATTCTGTCTCGTTGGAATAATGTATTTTTGTACCTTAGGTTCTCACCTGTTGGAGATATTATAGGGCCTCTGCATTTTTGACTAGCTCTTTTGCTTTCAGTTCATCCCCAAGGCGAAATGCAGAATAGAAGAAGGTGTCTATTTTGACCCCTTCCCCGGGAAAAACTGTGCTGAATGCCTCAGATGAAGGAAGAGGCAACATATTGCTAGATATTTGTGTATGTGATGCTAAATGTTGTAATGCATCCAGTCAGTTTGATCCTGAACGTTCAAACCCAATTATGCTTCCCCTCTGTCTTTATTCCACACTAGTCTATTATATCCAGCTGCAGCTCCATCTGAATGAAGAAGAAACTGAAAGTGAGTTCTGAAGCCAGTAGCATTAATGTGCTTGCCCTGACACTTTCGCATGTTATTGACAAAATCGCTTCTGATTTCTCTCTCTCACTGACACCCACTAGCTTTGCTAGTAAATTAAAGCCTGCAGACTGTTTTAAGTTGAATAAAAATAAAAGAAGTTTATTGATTACAAGGTAGAATCAAAATCATTAAGGGTAATGTGTTGAAGTACAGACAAAAAGAATATAGTTTAAACCCACTTAAGTTTAGTCAGTTACTGATAAAGTTGAATATATGCACAACCCGTTCCTATGTTCACAAACTCTAGACACTTAATTTTCCTCACATACACTCTAAAAGTCTTCTCTCCTCTCTCTCTCTCTCTCCCTATCTGATTTTTTCAGACTCTATCCGATTCCCTATTTGACTAAATCTGTGCTGGGCAGAGCCTTAAATCCCCTCAGGTTCTTCCCCCAAACTCTCTCATTGTTTAACCAACCAATCAATACAGACACTTCTCATGAATTACTCATAACCAAGGGTAAACCCCACAATGCCTCCAGCATGGTGGTCATAACGTAAGAAGTGGTAGTCCGGGAAGAATTAGGATACCAGCATAGCGTTTGTGGAAAACAAAAAAGAACTTGGTAAAAGTTGGTTTGGCTGCACAAAAAGAGGGAAGAGGGTGCACAAAAGTAGGAAGAGGGTGCACAGAAGTTGAGTTGAAGGAGGTATTAAACACCTGTCAGGCCATAATACTTTGCTGCTGAGCTGTTTTTATGGCTTGGTGCGCCAGAACTGTGATGCAAACCAGAGCTTATCTAGTGAACCTGGTTCAGTCTACACTTAAGTAGCCTTGGTCAAGTCATTATCCCAGCTCCTTAGCTGTAAGATTCTATTGATAATAACTTTCCTTAACGGCATTGTTAGAAGGATAAATGAAATATGGCTTGCAAAGCATTTTGTGCATTAGCAATTTTGGATGAATTATTGTGTATGCTAAGAATAGCTACTCTGAGAATCTAGTCAGCATAAATTACACTTAATACCAATAGTCGTTGCCTTGTGAGATTTATTTTATAGTTTTAGAATATTTATTTACATACTCCTTAAATAGAAAACCAACAGAATGGCAAATCAATTCTGAACAGTTGAAAATTCCCTTGTGCTCAGGATATTCAAGGCATAGGACTGCTGGATTCAAACTTTACTGAATGAGGGCAGTGGTTCCAAAAGAGCGTTTGTACAGAAAAGTACATTTGTATGGGGGTGGGGAAGGGGGCTAGTTGTCTTTCCCCATCTTAACTGATTAATTGGAAAGCACTGGGAAGGTTTCAGGTCCCCGTGAAGCATTGCATGCTGCTGTATTTTTCCTAACAAAAAATATGATTATAAGAGGCATAATGCAGTTTGAAATGAATAGGTAAAGGCTGGTTAGTCCTATGGAATTTGGGCACAAAATGCTTGCTGCATAAGGCACCCCTGAGGAGATAATGACAGCTGCATTCTGCATTTGCTGCTGCTGCTGCTGCTGCTGGCGCTTTGTCCTCCGGTTGCTTTTCTATGGATCATATTTGTGCTTCCTGAATGACTGTTACAATTACGCTGCCAGTTTCAGCATAAAAGGGAAAGAAAGCGACAGCTGTACAAGGTTGGAAGGGGTCTTAATTTCCAATTTAAATAATCTTGGTTCGCCCCAGACAGCCTGAAAAGCGTGACAATGGAAACTAACAGCAAAAGTAGCTGCTGCTTAATTTACCTCTGGTTTTGTTGCCTTTCCCCCCATTTTGTTTTGTTGCCGCATATGGAATAGTGTGGTCCTTAGCTTTTTTTAAATGCATTGAGGGATATGTACTCCTTTCTGCTGGAAATGGGCTCTGATTCTGAACGTGAGCAAGAACACGCAACAAGAAGGGAGGAAGCATTCCCAGCAATGTGCCTGTCAGGTGCTAGGCAGATTTGCATCATGTAATCCTGCAGTTGCTGTCTGCACCATTTGTCATAGCCTCCATTGGCCTCCTCCGTTTCATCACAGAGATCACTTCCATTCATCTGGGTGGGTAACAGTCCTACGGCCATTAATCCTCCTTGTATCTTTAAGCAGTGTGACCACAGACAAGATTCTAATACACCAGTGTGTCAAAATATTGCAATATACCATTGCCTCTCTCTCTCTCTCTCTCTCTCTCTCTCAATCCAAAGAGCCTCTGGTTCTCTATAGTGGATAAATATGTACTACAGTGTTGATACTGTTCAGGTACAGTATTTCCAACCAACCACCCTGCTGCTGTTTCTGAAGAATAAGAAAGCACCTTTTCTGAAATGGTTTATTTCTGTTTTGCTGCTCTTCTTTAGTCAGTTTTCTTGTACTCTATCTCAGTTAGAGCAATGTGTATTTTATGGAAATGAAATGAAATAGTCTTTGTGACTAGGTAGAAAAGCAGTTCCACTTGAATTATGATGAGTTGCATAATTTGCCTAAAATTAAGCAGAACCTAAGGTAGATGTTGGTTATTTAATTAAATCCCCACCACACTCAGAGACAGTGGCTGAAGTCCTGTTCATAGGTGGCCTAGCATAAGGCTGATGAAATGATGATTGCAGGATTTTATCTGGAATCAGTAGGCATTTGAGCACTATGTTTAAGGACTGTGTCCCCAGCCACAGAAATGTGTCTAGCTTGTACACTTGTGGTGTTCTCCCAGTCCTGAAAAGAAAGAGGCACTAGACATCATATTGTACATGCATGGTAACTACTTAAAAATACTCAAGAATTTCAGTTAAAAAAATCTGTTTGCATGCTATGGATTGCAATAAAGAAATAAATGTGACATTTGATTGTCTCGAGGTGAAGCTTATACTTTGGATAAGAAGCTATTGTTAGGTCAGCATATGGAAAAATAGAATAAAGTATTCCATTTATGTACTGCACCATAGTGTTTCAAGCACTCTCTTGGGGGGGGGGGGGTGTTACAATTTAATTATGTAGGCTACATATGGATTGAATGCTGAGTCAACCATGAGCCGGCTACCTGGGACTGAACCCCAGGTCTTGAGCACAGTTTTAGCTGCAGTACAGCAACTTAACCACTGCATCATGAGGTCCCTAGTAGCTGCAGTAAGCAAACTTTCAGATAAAGGTGTTGTATATCTTCCTGTCTTTTGAACTTGTATGTGAGCCAAATCTTTATTGGATTAGATTTAAATGAAAGAGTAGTGGAAATCGATGCTAAAAAGCACCAATAATTTAAATTATGCCATATTACTGGCAGGCAATAGTAATGACTGGAGATTACTACTGAGAACTGACGACTGAGGAAAATTAAAACGTGGTACAAAAACAGAAATGCAGACAAATATTAAGAAAATAAAAAAATAAAAAGGAACGATGTAACAAACTTGTTAAATATTTTGTATGCCATGATTCAGTCTTCAGACGAAATGGAGACTGCAGCCAATTAATCAGAAGACTGAAATTCTGAAGGGCAGCTATGGAGGAATTAAAAAAATATTCGCGAGCAAGGGCATGCCGCTGTAAACCAAGATGAAGATCACCCATGCCATGATTTTTCAGATTGCTAGTATGGATGTGAATGCTGGATGGTGAAGGAGACTGGCAGAGTGAGAAGAAATTTGTTTGAAAAGAGGAGTCCTGAACAGACTGTTAATGACATAATGTTTTCCCACCCACTTATTGATAAGTTGGAAACAATTTCATAGCACGTAACAAATAGTTGTTACCTTATTCTATGAGTACTTGAAACGTGTAGCCTAAACTTGTAACAAATAAGTGTCTCATAATGGCAAATAAATTCTACTAATTTCAGGTCAAGTCAAGCCATAACAGGCTGAGTCCAGGTCAGCATGCTCTTAAACAAGAGCAGATGGACACGAGATCTTCACTCCAAAAGAACTTGGTTCCCTGAAACTCAGTCTTAACTATGTTAGTTTTAAGAAGTGATATCTCAGGAAAGATGTAAAACCAGCTGAAGCCACACATAAACTGGCAACACCCATAGTAGAAGCTGACTGAATCACTAAATTATTTCTGATTTATTTTAGTATTCTAATTCTACATAGTTGGAGATATGGTGAATTTCTTAGGGAGTTAAAATAAGAAACTTACTACGCTTCCAATGAGGAAGCTTCTTGGGCAATGATGTTATCAGAGTCCGCTGCTGCATGCTGATTAAGCTCATACTTTGGGGGACAGTGACAATTCTGTAATGCTATAGGGGAGTTCAGACATGACCCACTTTTACAACCCTTAAATATTCCTAATATCTATAATATTTTTAAAGATGAAATGGTTACTCTATCATATCTGTACTAGGGGGTTTAATATTACTTTCTAGGTGAAATTAGTATATTGACTTTTCACATACTTAATTATGATTTTGCATACAAATTTTAGAGGGTTTTTTGTGTGCACATAAATCATAATGTATCAATTGGCCCACATATACATGCCTTTGTGATACAAAATGTTGGACATCAAAACTATCCTCACTTAACATAATGCTAATGTTTAAAATGGACCATCAGTTAGTTGAAAGTGAGAAAGGACAAATTACATAAAAAATCAAGAGGGTCTTGTTCTCAAACTTTTACACTTGGTAAGTTCTGTTGATTCCCCAGTTATTGCACGGTTAATATGGTAGGCTTCAAGGAAAGATTAGCAAAGTTGATGAGTAACTAACCATGCTTGAAGTTTGAGTCCCAAATAAAAGAAAATCAAATCTATGGACATAAATGATTAAATCCAAATAAAGATGTATTAAGCCGTCCAGAAACACATTCTGTTCAATGGATGTACATGTCTCCCTACCATGGTCCAGGTTAGGAAAATGTGTGCCTTCATGCCCTCCCTGGTGCATCGTCAAAATGTGTCAGTGTAACTCTGTTGGACCTGAGGACATTTTTGTTAAATCCCGTCCTCTTTCTTGCTTTCCCGTATCATTAACTCTTGCTAACCACAAGCCACATTTGTTTGCTGTAGTCAATATGATGCCAGAAAACTACTGCTTGAAAAGCAAAATCTTAACTGGTAATTACTATAAATGCAGCTCTGAGAAATGAAGGTATGTGGGTGGAGTTGGGGTGGTGATCTGTGCAATACCCCAGTTGTGTATCCTGTGCACTAAAAGCCAATATACATCCTCCCAAAATCATACATAATCAATCCTAATAGTGCAATATTATACTACTTCAATAAATTTAAGAAACTTAATGAAACGTCAGAACAAATAATATTTCAAATTGCAAAAAGGAAAGGAGGCAAGGAGATATACATCTCCAAAGCCAAAATGGCAAATGCATTTCAGTGTAAGAAAATGTACAGAAACGCACATTGGGGCAAAAATATCTAAACTTTATTTATCAGCTCATGGGTTCTGAGCTGTCCATGACGGATCAGGGAGAAAATCTTGGTGTGCTGGTGGACAGCTCAATGAAAGGGTCAACCCAGTGTGTGGTGGCAGTGAAGACCAATTCCATGCTAGGGATTTTTAAAAAGGGGGTTGAAAATAAAACAGCCAATATTACAATGCCATTGTACAAAACAAAGGTAAGGGCTACCCCTGGAGCATTGCAAACAGTTCTGGTCTCCAAAAAGACATAGTGGAATTGGAACGAGTGCAGAAGAGATAGACTAAAATGATTATTGGGCTGGGACACCTCCTTTATGAGGAAAGGCTACAGCATTTGGGGCTCTTTATAGTCTGGAAAAAAGGTGCCTGGGTTAGGGGGACATGATTGAGACTTTCAAAATTAGGCAATAAACAGATAAAGTGGATAGAGGGAAACTCTTTTCTCTTTCATACAGTACCAGAACCAGGAGCTATCCACTCAAACTGAGGGTTGGGAGAATGAGAACAGACAAAAGAAAATTATTTCTTTACTCAATGTGTTGTTAGTCTGTGGAACTCCTTGCCACAGGATGTGGTGATAGCATCTGGACTAGATGGGCCCTTGACCCGATCCAGCAGGACCCTTCTTTTACAAGCTATTTTTGGATATTCACTCCCCCCTCCCCAATTTCACAGTCTCCAACGGTTTCCCCACAATGAAAGGCGACCCAAGGGAACTTCAGAACTTTCACGGAATGGCAAAAATTTAATTAAAAAAAACAAAAACAAAAACAGCATAGTGATGTCATTAGCCTTATGTGGCAAAAAGGTGAAATCCTGAAGTCACCCACTGTGTGGTGACCACCATTTAAGACCTCTGACGTATTGGCTTTATTGGTGTTGTAGAGCTGTCACCTTCTCAGTTTACACCAGCAGCTCATTCTTTTATATTACTGTGGATTACTCCCTTCCTAAATTCAAATTGCTGGCCATCTCTTTTAGGTCTTTAATGGGATATGAAGATTCATCATAGTATTGCCCTACCCAAAGGATAAACAGTGCGTCCACCCCATCCCCCAATCACTCTAGACTCATGCGAACCCCAGTAATTTGGTCTATATTTACTTATTGTTGTCCAAGACAGTACACATTCCTAATACAGAAGAAGGCACACTTTTAGATGGACCTTTCCTAAATAGCCTTGTGAGGTGAACACTGGCACTTTGAGTCAAGTCTGTATGTTAAGTGGAAGCCAGTACATTTCATGCCACCCTGGAGTGTCATGTTCAGAACTGTCAGTCACAGTAAACATCCTTTTAGTTTTGGTCTGCATTCAATTCCCTAGAGTCTCCAGGAAGGAAGACTCATACACAGTGCCACAATCCATGCTAGAAGTGATTGGTACATGGATCTGTTCAGATCGGAGAGTTACTCAAGGTGCAAGATTAGTGACAAGGAAGATGTGGAGAAAAAAATCCTATTACTACCTAAGTTCAAATGGTAGTCTATGAAATGCATGTTTTTTTTTTGGTTGCCTTGTAGCAGAGATGGGAAAAGGTAGATTTCTTGAAATACTTGGTCCATGCCTTCCATCATCCCTTACCGTTGGCTGGTTATGGCTATTGGGAGTTAGAGTTAAAAAGCATATCCAGAGCCCTTTGTTACCTAGTGCAGGTGTTAGAGCAGTGGTTCTCAACCTGTGGGTCCCCAGATGTTCCTGGACTACAATTCCCAGAAGCCTCCACCACTCACTGTGCTGGAAGGTATTTCTGGGAGTTGCAGTCCAGGAATATCTGGGGACCCCCAGGTTGAGAACCACTGTGTTAGAGGATCAAGTTATTTTTGTTTTTAAAAGACATTCCAGACTTCTTTCTTTACTGTCTTCTTTCGTGTAGTTATGATGTTCTTTTTAAATTTCTGTTTCTATTGTTTGTATTATTAATATTTTTACCCAAAGAGTTATCCATGTTAGTCTGTTGCAGGACGAACAACAGAGTCCCGTGGCACCTTCAAGACTAAAAAGTGCACTTTTGCATAAGCTTTTGTGGTCTGTGGGCAGCTTCATTATTTCCACAGCGTTGCTTCAAAAGACAGACATTGATTCACTCTGTGAAGAAGTGGGCTACACTTCATGCCAAATAAAACTTTTTAGCCTTAAAGATGCCACAGGACTGGACTATTTGGTGCAGCTTTCTCTGTGTTGTAATTGGAAGCCTTGAGCACCTTTTGGAAAGGTAGCTGAGAAAAGTATCAGATAAACCTATGGACATAGCCTTTTCTGCCCTTTTGACATTCTTAGCATTAAAGAACCATGTTCTTGTATTCTCCATTTTCTGTAGGCAAAGCTCATTCTGTAACTTCTTTGAAGAAAACTCTTGCATTGGGAACTAGCCTGTTGGCTGCTTTTCTTTTCTTTTTTCAGTCTTAGGTGGGTTAAATGCCAACTTCATGCTGAGCCTCGTGTACAACATATTTGTTCCTGTTTTCCATTCCTCCTGCTGCTTCATTGCAAATTGCTGCTGGCTAAATCGTATCTGATGGGACTCTTTCCTATTGCCTGCAAAATGTTTTACTTTGGTATTTTCGTGCTCTTACTTTCTTTTCTTTCGTTTTGTCATCTTTGTGATCTTGCAAATCCAGCTCCTGAGAGAAATCAGACAGTATGAAATATGAAAATTGCTTGAGAAGTAATTGGAGAAACAGTGAGACTTATGAAACCCATAGAGATAGTGCTTGCACCTACTTATCCACAATATTTAATTTTTAATGGCAGTTTTAATTAATGGAGCATACGTCTTTGGTTTCTTTCTGGATCCAAGGGGAATTGCAGGACAATGAAGAAAGAGTGGCATTAAACTCTATGAATTCTATATTTCTGACAGGAATGTGTATGTGTGAAAATTCCAAAACAAAATGAAATTGACTGTTATGTAACAAAAAATAAACAACTAAAAAGACTTAGTGGCTCACTGTCAAAATGCATTTTCAGATGAGGCTCATCTGCAGTTTGTCAGTTCCAGATAGAGCGAGAGTTTTCCAGGCAAACCTGTGAAGACAATTCCCTGCTGTGTTTTTTTTTCCTGTGACACATAAAGATACATCTCACAATAATGCTTCCGTGTAGCACGTTTGAAAGGGATATGAAGGCATGTTTCTATAAACTTGTTAATTTATGGACTCTTCAAGAAATAAGATGGAAAAGCATACCAAAATATGAATACATCCGAGGAAGGAGAGAACTGC
>JAHTLZ010000015.1:29907853-29937471 GCA_023846285.1 Phrynocephalus versicolor | reverse complement strand
ATTTTATTTTTAACATAAAAGGAGGAACATTGGTACTAGATTATTTTTTCTAGATTAGTAGGTAGTAACACTGTAAAATCTTCAAGGCCCAGAATACTGCACTCATTAAAAATGGAGTCTGAGGGAGCAGCTGTAGTTACCTGTAACACTTGTGCCATGTTTGTCATCTTGACAAAACGCACAGAGAACTACACTTGCTGCAAGTGCAAGCTGGTTGCACTATTAGAAGAGAAGGTCCAGGAGCTAGAGGCCCGCATATCGAACCAGCAACATATTAAGGAGCTTGAGCGGTTCTTGGACAGAACGGAACAGACTATCCAGGTGCAGGAAGAGATAGGTCACACTTCTGAGGATGAAATCACTTCCCCAACCCAGGAGGTAGATGAGGTAGATGTGTGGAGGAATATGACTCAAAGGAGTAGAAGGCCAAGGGATCGCTCAGAGAGTCTCATATTGCACAATCAATTTGAGGCTCTTTCCCTCATCACACCTCATGAGGCACACACTGAGGAACAACTGGTTCCAACTGAGGATCTCTCCCTCATCACAATTGATGAGATACAAGATCAGGTACATGTAGATGAGCAGGCTGCAGGAGAGAAGCTCCTTGTACTAAGGGATTCTATCATTAGAAATACAGAGGGATGGATTTGTGAGGAGCATGGTAACCGTATGGTCACTTGCCTGCCAGGTGCAAAGGTTGCAGACATCACAAGAAATCTAGATAGCTTGCTAGAGAGAACTGGGAAGGAGCCAGTGGTCATGGTGCATGTTGGTACCAATGATGTCGGGAAGGCCAAGCGGTCAGTCTTGGAAACCAAGTTCAGGTTGTTAGGACGAAGATTGAAGTCTAGGACTTCCAAGGTAGCATTTTCAGAAATGCTACCTGTTCCTCGTGCAGGACCCACCAGGCAGGCAGAGCTCAGAAGCCTCAATGCGTGGATGAGGTGATGGTGTCGAGAGGAGGGCTTTAGATTTGTCAGGAACTGGAGAACATTTTGGGACAAACCAAACCTATTCAGGAGGGATGGGTTGCACTTGAATCATGATGGGACCAGATTGCTGGCACTCAACCTCAAAAAGGCTGCAGAGCAGCTTTTAAACTGATAACTGGGGGAAAGCCGACAGGAGCTGAGTGGCATCCGGTTCGGAACACCTCATTCACAGGGAATGAGGTTGGAAAGGGTAGAGAATCACATAAAGATGACATAGCAGGTATTAGTACTGGGAGTAATGGAATGTGATAGTTTGTCTACTGAAAATAATAGCTGTGGGGGGAAAAGAACAAAGCAGCAGCTGTTGTTGCAGAACCCACTGTACAGGTGTTTCTACGCCAATGCTCGAAGCCTCCGACCAAAAATGGGAGAACTTGCACATTTTGCAGCTAGGGATAACATAGATATAATAGCCATAACAGAAACCTGGTGGAATGCAGAGAACCAGTGGGATACAGCAATCCCAGGCTATAGACTCTACAGAAGGAATAGAGAGGGGTGGGTTGGAGGGGGAGTGGCAATCTATGTTAAAGAAGGGGTAAAATCCAGCAGAATGGAGATTGACAGAGGGTCTGACTCCACCATAGAATCACTGTGGGTTAAACTACCAGGTCCAAGGAGTGAAGTGATAGTTGGGGTATGCTATCGCCCACCAGATCAAAAACTTGAGGGGGACCTTGAAATGAGGAGACAAATCATGGAGGTATCTCAGAAGGATAGGATAGTAATCATGGGGGACTTCAATTATCCCCACATTGACTGGGCCAATGTGAGCTCCGGGCAAGAAAGAGAAACTGGGTTTCTCAACTTGCTGAATGACTGTGCCTTAGAGCAACTTGTCATGGAGCCCACCCGAGAACAGGCAACTCTGGATCTAATACTGTGTGATACTCAGGACCTGGTCAGGGATGTGAATGTCACTGAGCCTCTGGGGAACAGTGACCATGCTGCAATCTCCTTCACCATGCATGTTGGGGGAAGAGTGTCAAGCAAATCAGACATAAAAACCCTTGATTTTCGAACGGAAAATTTCCTCAGATGAGGAAACTAGTTAGAAAGAAATTGAAAGGGAGGGTTGGAAGAATCCAATCTCTTCAGAGTGCATGGAACCTGTTTAAAACAACGATAACAGAGGCCCAGCACAAGTGCATACCACAAAGAAAGAAGAGCTCATTTAAGTCCAAGAGGGCACCGGCATGGTTAACGAGTGGAGTTAGAGAGGCTCTAAAGCGCAAGGAGAGGTCTTTCTGTAAATGGAAATCCTCCCCAAATGAGGAAAATGAAAAGGACCACAAACTCTGGCAAAAGAAATGTAAGAAGATGATAAGAGAGGCAAAGAAAGATTTTGAGGAACGCATGGCTAGCAATATAAAGGGTAATAATAAAAGCTTCTTTAAATATGTTAGAAGTAGAAAACCTGCCAGAGAACCAGTTGGCCCTCTGGATGGTGAGGGAGGAAAAGGGGAGGTTAAGGAGGACTTGGACATTGCAGAGAAATTAAATGAGTTCTTTGGATCTGTCTTCACGACAGAAGACCTTGAGCAGATTCTGCTGCCTGAGCCGCCCCTCTTGACTAAAGAATTAAATCAAATACAGGTTAAAAGAGAGGAGGTTTTAGGACTAATTGATAAATTGAAGATTAACAAGTCACCGGGCCCAGATGGCATCCACCCAAGGGTTATTAGGGAACTGAGAAATGAAATTGCAGATCTCTTAACGGTAATATGCAACTTGTCTCTTAAAACGGCCACAGTGCCGGGGGACTGGAGGATAGCAGATGTCACACCAATTTTTAAAAAAGGAAGGAGGGGGGACCCAGGAAACTACAGGCCAGTTAGCCTTACATCTGTCCTAGGGAAGATGCTGGAAAGCCTCATCCAAGAGAAAATCTTAAAACACATAGAAGAACAAACCTTGCTGAGAGAAAATCAGCATGGCTTCTGCAAGGGTAAGTCTTGCCTGACAAATCTTTTAGAATTTTTGGAAAAGGTCAACAGGCACATAGATTTGGGTGAACCGGTGGATATAGTCTATCTGGATTTTCAAAAGGCTTTTGATACAGTCCCTCACCAAAGGCTGCTGAGAAAATTGCACAGTCGGGGGATAAGAGGGCAGGTCCTCTTATGGATTGAGAACTGGTTGAGATCCAGGAAACAAAGAGTAGGTGTCAATGGGAAATTTTCACAATGGAGAGAGATGAAAAGCGGTGTGCCCCAGGGATCTGTCCTGGGACCGGTGCTTTTCAATCTGTTCATAAATGACCTGGAGACAGGGATAAGCAGTGAGGTGGCGAAGTTTGCAGATGACATAAAACTTTTCCGTGTGATAAAAACCAGAGAAGATTGTGAAGAGCTCCAGAAGGATCTCTCCAAACTGGGGGAATGGGCTGCGAAATGGCAAATGCGTTTTAATGTAGCCAAATGTAAAGTAATGCATATTGGGGCAAAAAATCAAAACTTTATCTATCAACTCATGGGCTCTGAGTTATCCGTGATGGATCAGGAAAGAGATCTTGGTGTGTTGGTGGACAGCTCCATGAAGGTGTATCCCCAATGTGTGGCAGCGGTGAAGAAGGCCAATTCCATGCTAGGGATTATCAAAAAGGGGATTGAAAATAAAACAGCGAACATTATAATGCCATTATACAAAACAATAGTAAGGCCCCACCTGGAGTATTGTGTACAATTCTGGTCACCGCATCTCAAGAAAGACATAGTGGAACTGGAAAAGGTGCAGAAGAGAGCGACTAAAATGATTACTGGGCTGGGGCACCTCCCTTATGAGGAAAGGCTAAAACATTTGGGGCTCTTTAGTCTGGAAAAAAGGTGCCTGAGGGGGGATATGATTGAGACGTACAAAATAATGCAGGGCATGAGTAAAGTGGATAGAGGGAAGCTCTTCTCCCTCTCACAAAATACCAGAACTAGGGGACATACACTCAAATTGAGGGCTGGGAGAGTAAGAACAGACAAAATATTTTTTCACCCAGGGCGTTGTTAGTCTATGGAACTCCCTGCCACAGAATGTGGTGATGGCATCTGGCCTGGATGCCTTCAAAAAGGGATTGGACAGATTCTTGGAGGAAAAGTCCATCACGGGTTACAAACCATGATGGAGATGTGTAATTCCCCAGGCTTAAAACCAGGGTATTTCAAGGGCCAGATGCAGGGGAGTGCTATCAGGAGACAGATATCTAGTCTCATGCGCTCCCAAACGCATCTGATGGGGCCACTGTGAGATACAGGAAGCTGGACTAGATGGGCCTTTGGCCTGATCCAGCATGGCTCTTCTTATGTTCTTATGTTCATTCCTGATAGAAATTCACAGTCAAGTGTCATATCCTTGAAAGGATGCCTGACACCCTAGGAAGTCCTGCAGAGATTTCTAGACCTCCTTTTCTTAGTTCTTTAATCAGTTCCTTCCATGTCATTAGGATGGAAATCACATATTTTCAGTGATAGCTTACTTCACTTTCTTTCTCAGACCTTTCTTTATCTGACTTGTTTATATAAACAGATCTTCTCCTTTTCAGTGTGCACATTGTTTACTTTAGATTTAACACAGAAAATTTGACCCAGAGAACAGGTTTTCAGTTACGGTATTATCTTTTTACCACAAATCTCCAGTCCAAGTAAGCTGCAATACTACTCCTACCTCAGCCGTCTATGCTGCATGATTTCTAATTTATTTATTATTTTAATAATAATTTGACACTATTGTTTGTTGTATATTTATAAAAATGTACTGTGTAAGACCTGTTTTATTTGTAAACTGCTTTGCTTCATTAAGATGGGAGTGTAAATATCCAGGTGTTCTCCATTTCCTGTCTGCTAAAATAATGTCAGGACTATTGTGGATCCTTAACCTGCCATTTCAGGCACAGGTACATCTTTTGTGCTGTCAGTGAGTTCTGGGGAAAATAAAGAAGTATAGGAAAACCAGCAACGAAGCTGAACAGACCAAACCAAAATAGACATTCATGAAAGGCACAATCTTTTTTTCCTCAGCCTATTGGGGACTATAGCAAGGAAGGAAGCAAGCTAGCAAGCTAGCAAGCTAACTAGCTCTGATATTGTTTGCCACACAAGTTGCATGGAAAGTGGGCACCCTGTTTGAGAGCCAGGAGGCTTCCAATAGAGTTAACTAATTTCTGAATAAAGCACACACTTCCCATGCAATATTGCCTTGCTCAAAGGCAGAAGTACGGGCAGAGAGCAGTAATATTGACTGTTTCTGGCAGCAGAAGCTGCAAAGGTCCTTGGCAGCTACAAAAACAGACAGGGAGGATGTGGATTGCATGTGTCCTTTCTGTGTCATGAAGTCTACAGGTTGTGTTTGCTTATTCTTATTACAAGCAGGGGGATGCTGTACTGTAGTTGTGTTATCTTGGATTCTGCTGTCTAAAGTATATAAGAAGCATGCTATATATTCAAGTAAAAACCTGAAAAGCAAAGGTCCATCTTGATCTAGCTTCTGTTTGATACTGTGTCTAACAAGATCCTTGTCTGGTAAATGATAAAAACAAATGTTTTCTTAGTTTCAGTCTGGAAAAATATGTTATTGCACCCAGAGGAGTGTAGATTGTTTTCTCTCTTTCATTTCATTTGTAGTTAAGATTTGAAGATCCTTGTGTTAGACTGAATTTTTATCTAAGAAAGAGTATTATTGGAGCTCCAGGAAGTCTAATTCACTGCAATCTGTCTTTCTCCTATAAACCCTTTGAATTATTATTATTTTGTTAAAAGCCTGTTGCAGACAGCTGCTGGTATGATGGATCTTTTATCCCCCCCCCTTCATGCTGCACCCCTCCATCCTGCCCCAAAACCTGTTCTAGAGAGCGTACCAAACCTGCAGAACAGGCTTTGAGGATGGAGGACTAGACTATGGATGATACCTTCATAGGCTGGTAGAAGAAAAATAAAAAAAAAAGTTGCCGAGCTTTCGAGAGCAAGCTCTCTTTTTCAAAGCAGGTATAGAAGTCCAAACATGGCAAGGGATGTAATTTGCCAGGAGAGAGTTCTTAAAAGTTCACTTGGCAAGATGGACTCCGGGCCTCTTCTTGGAAGGCACCGGGCAGCATGATCCGATGGGGCTATCACCCCATAGTCATATGGGTATCACCCATAGTCTAGTTTTGCTTTTGTTTTAATGGTTGCACAGCTCCAAACCTCTTTTTTACTGCAACGGAACAAGATACCATGAAAGAAATGCCTTCACCATGAGGAAGGTTAAAGAAATATCCTCAGCAACAGGACACAAACACTAGGTACTGTGATATTATTTTCACTTCATTCGGGTCTTAATTGGATCTACCTAGTGGGACATTTTTTAAATTCTCCCCAAAAAACTGTCTTCCCCACCCCCTAGTGGAGAACATGTTTTTGTATTAATCTCCTGCCTCTACCCCACTTCTGGCCAACCAGAAGCTCTATGCTTCAAAGAGCCAATAGAAAGATGATGGTTGTAAGCAAGAGCGAGGTGTCCATACTATGCTGCTCTTTGTTTGAACTGGCCTGTAAAGTCCAGCCCCATCGGATCATGCTGCCCTGTGCCTTCCAAGAAGAAGCCTGGCATCCATCTTGCCAAGTGAACTTTTAAGAATTCTCTCCTGGCAAATTACATACCTTGTCATGCTTGGACTTCTATACCTGCTTTGAAAAAGAGAGCTTGCTCTCAAAACCTCAGCAACTATTTTTATTTTTCTTCTTCTTTAAGCCTATGAAGGTATCACCCATAGTCTAGTTTTGCTTTTGTTTTAATGGCTGCATGGCTCCACACTTCTTTTTTACTGCAAACAAGAGGAGGGAGTACCATTTCCCAGTTTTGCTGATGGGCATAGATATGATAGTAGAAAGATATCATTGGATTCTACCCATCATACATAATTTTATCTACAATGGTCATTCTGCATGTTGTAAGCAGCTTGTGATTGAGCCAGCCTGCCAAGTGTCCTTTATTTGGGAATAGGGCCATAAGGGAACTGACAAAACCCTGGAATCAATGGACAGAGTCCTCTTAAGATGTGTTATGCTACAAGCTCTGCAAAATAATCAGGACAGGAAAAACGTAGCCCTTTAAATAAGGCTTTTAAAATATGCCCTTCACCTGAGAGGCAGCCAAGGCAATGCCATGCAATGATGGGAAATATGGGAATAATCTGATACATTTAAAACCATTTATACTGCACTACTCTGTACAAGGATAAAGTAAAGATTACTGTAAGCCGCCTTTTCCAAGGAGAAAGGCAGGGTAAAAATACTCTAAATAAATAAATAAATAAATAAATAAATAAATAAATAAATAAAAAGACCCACCAAAAGACGGTTATAGTAATCCAGGTTTGAAAACACCAGGGCATGAATGAGGAGCTTTTTAGTCCAGTCTCTGAAGTCAGGAAGTGGTGGATCCAGCAGATATTAGTAAGATGGAAATAACATGTGTTGGCTGTTACATTCACAAATGAATGAAGTAATATCCAATTAGCCACTAAAACACCAAGATCCTGGACCACTGAGACACAGTTACTCAGTATCCCTGGAGGTGGAAAGGATAAATAGTCAAGGGATGGCAAGACAATTCAGAGGAAAGAACAAGATGACCTTCAGCTCTATGGGTAAAATGATGAGAGGAAACCCATCATGCGATATTTAATAGGCAGCCTGTCAAGGAAGTCCAGATGTTATTGCTAAGCTCAGGATAATATCGGTGTACAGTACTTGGTAATGAAAACCCAAACTGAGAATAAACTGGCGGTAGTAGAACAGTTTGTAGGAATACGGATAAAAATAAACATCTGTCCAGATTGAAAAATTAACCATGTGGGTTTTATAATAATTGTATGCATATG
The DNA here is from genome assembly GCA_023846285.1 of Phrynocephalus versicolor. NCBI lineage: Eukaryota > Metazoa > Chordata > Lepidosauria > Squamata > Agamidae > Phrynocephalus > Phrynocephalus versicolor. Next base: position 29,929,629 of record JAHTLZ010000015.1, on the reverse strand, counting down.
TAAATCTTGGAACATAACCACTACACGTGTGGTACCAAGAAATGACATAAGAAAAAGAGTTAAGTATTAGTTATGGGGTCAATGAGTGAGGGAGGGGGTTGCACAGCAATCTCACTTCAGAGCTATTTTCTCATTTGCTCTCTGTGGGTCCAGAATATTGTCCTGGTTCTCTTAGAATAGAATAGAATAGAATTTATTTGCAGTCCTTAGACCAGTTACACATAAATATAAAGCCATGGATTAAAAATACAATTAAAACATGTTGGCATGCATAGAGCTAGTTGGCATTTATTTAACTTCCGTAGTCGAAGTATCATCACACAGAATCTAGCCACTTGACGGGAGATCTTCGTGTCTACATCTGAAAGGAGGAACTTAAGTCTTTTTCCCTCTGAGCGTCCAGGGATTCTTTCCATTAATGGGATAATAATCTCTTTGTGTGCTGCTTCATACAATGGACAGGCGAAGAACATGTGCTCAATGGTCTTAATCTCCCTCAGGGGGCAGGAACAGAGCCTTTCAACAAAAGGGGTATTTTTATACTTCCCTTCCAATACAGCAGAGGGGAGGGCCAAACACCTTGCCAGCGTAAAGGCTCTTCTAGATCCTTTAGCTTCCAGAGTTGTTAAATATTTGGCTGGTTCCATAAGGTTTTTAATGTAACTCCTAACTGCCATATTTTGGATACTATTGAGGTCTATTTGATACTCAATGTCCTCTATTCTTTGCTTGACTGTTTGTTTTGCTTTCTCTATTCCTGAAGATAAAAGTGCCTGGGGGGGGGGGCGGGGAGAGGCCAATTTTCATTAGATAGCCCTGTACAGATTTGACCCACTTACATTGGTAATTGTCAGTAAATATCAGGGGAAGTAGGCCTTTTGGGTTTAGGTGTCCTTTTAACTACACATATATAGATTGAATGCTGATCCAGGCTTCTACTTTTAGGCAACCTGTCTCTAGCCTTATCCTTGCATTTGACACACATCTTCGGACCTGAAGTATAGTTCTTAGAAATTTAGATTGGACTATTTCTTGTGATGCAAAGTGGGAGCTAGGAGGCCCTAGTAATGAAACATACAAAAGTTGGGCTAGAGTCTTTGCTTTGTAAAGTTTGAGGGCTGCTGGTTCAAAGGACCCTCCTTGGGAGAGATGGAATTTTACAAAGCTATTTGCAGATTCCCCCTCCCCCCCCCCGATCTGTCACATATTTCCTATGTTGGAGCCTGGATCCAGAAGCCTGTAGAATTACCCCTGGATATTTAAAATAACTAACTTGTTCGATACTGTGGCTATTTATTTGCCACAACCAGGTTTTAGGTCTGTGTCCAAAGGCTATTATCTTGGTCTTCTGATAGTTGATTGTTAGGGATTTTTCTTCACAGTATGAGGAGAGCTTCCTAAGAGCCCTTCTTAACCCTATTGGGGTTCTAGAAAGGATTACTGTGTCATCAGCATAGGTGTCATCAGCATAGAGCAATACTGGCATTGCTCTATCTCCAAGTTTAGGAGAATGCAGATCAGGGGTGTTGAGCCAGCTTGCTAAATCATTTATATAAAAGATGAATAGTGCTGGTGCCAGAAGGCAGCCTTGCCTAACACCTCTGTGAGTTTGTACAGGTTCAGTGAGATGTCCTTGTCTGGTACACCTGACTCTCAAGTATGTTTCTTCACATAGGGCTCTAATTAGATATAAAAGTCTTCTATCTATGGATGAGTTTGCTAATTTATCCCAAATATGTGTTCTGGATATAGAGTCAAAGGCAGATTTGAAGTCCACAAAGGCAACATAAAGTGAGGTTGTTCCTTTGGCTGAGTATTTTTCAATAAGGTGTTGGATAATTAGACAGTTGTCTGTTGTGGATCTCCCTGGCCGAAAGCCTGCTTATTCTTCCCCAATAATATTTTCTGTTTCGAGCCAATCAAAGAGTTTATCAAGAAGGTGTCTTGCATACAGTTTACTAATAATGTTCAGCAAACTTATTGGCCTATAATTGGCTGGATCTTCCCTTTTCCCCTTCTTGTAGAATGGAACTACAATGGCTATTTTCCATGATTTTGGTATGTGTCCTGTCTCATCGATATATGTAAAAAGAGGTGCTAGGAAAGAACCCCACCATGTCTTATTTTCTTTTAAAAATTCTGGTGGTATGCCATCATGGCCAGGGGCTTTACCATTTTTCAACTGATCTATATGAGCTATAATTTCACTTGCAGTGACAGGGGGCCAACTGGGGATCCTTCCAAGTACTGGTGGAGAGGAGGTTGCAGTGGTCTCCTCATACATTCTTTTAAAGTAGGATACCCAATTATCTGGTGGGATGCATGAAGATAATGGGGATTTGGGCTGTGATAGTCTGCCTGAGATTAATTTCCAGAAAAGAGATTGATTTTTATCTTTTGCTGCTTCTATCACCTTCCTCCATAGTTCTCTACTATATTCTTTCTTACTGTGGTGTATCTGCTGTTTATATTCTTTTTTTTTTGTGATAATAGTTTTAGGAGGGCATCTTTTTTAGCATGATTTTCTGCTCTCAGGTATTCCTGATAGATCTGGTTTAATAACTGTTTTGTGGCCTTACAGTTTTGATTGAACCAGGGTTTAGATTGGTTGTATGATTTCTGGAGATTTCCGCTATACGAGTGGATCAGATGGGGATTTAACTGTTGTAAGAGATTTTCGTAAGTGTCTATGAGGTTCTGATAGATTGGCTGGCTTCCCATTGGGTTGCATAAGTCAATCGGGTTTTCCAAGGTTAAAAGCTGCTTCAGATTTTGTGCCAGTCTGGATGACCATCTTACTCGGCAACCCACTCTTTCTAATGCTGAAATTTCAGTGTGGTATCTGGGCTCTGTATCTAAGTTTCTGATATTTAAGTGAAGACACAGAAGTAGGGGGAAATGGTCTCCCTCTAGATAAGGGAGCACTTGGAGAGTTTTAACCATATAGAGGAGATCCCTGCATACCAGGATATAGTCTATTGTGCTGCCTTTAGATGCTGCCATGAATGTATATTTGCCTGGAATGTCACCTATGGTTGAGCCATTTAGAACAGAAAAGCCCAGTCTGTAGGCAAATTTATATAGACAGGCCCCAGCATAGTTTGCTCGTTGATCTTTAAAAACCCTATCTTGATTCAGCATCTCTTGGTTCTCATTTTCTGTATTGACTATCATCTTGAATTTGCTTACCAGGTAATCGTTGTCTGGGCCCATGCGAGCATTTAGATCCCCACCGATCAGAACTAGGGCATCTGGGTGTTCCATAGTAAGCTCTCTTATATAATTTTCAAGGACTGACCAATTCTCCTCTATTTATGCTTTTCTAGAAGTGGGAGGTAGGTATGCATTTACAATCAATAAAGTCCTCATGCCTCCTGTTAGTATTACCGCCATGGCCAACTGTTTCAGGGAGGGTTTTTCCTTAGATATCACATTTAGAGCAGTAGATATTAGAACACCCAAACCCCCCTTAAGTCTCCCAGGTCCACATCCTGGTGTTGCCCTTACCATAAAAGAACTGAAGCCATCTAGTATTATGTCTTTGTCAGACCGTCCTGGTTCTCCATTTTGCCAGTCCCTGATTTATATTTATGAGGGTTCTGGCTCAGGGCAGATAATTATTGATGTTCTATTTATCGGCCACCTTCCATCATGAATAAAGAAAAGGCCCTCATCACTTCCATAGATGTTGGAAATTAAGGGCAAATATTCCCCTTCTGGACTGAAGTCCATCTCAGAGGGTTTCTGCTTGCTGCTATCAACTGCTGTAATTGATGACATTGGAGTTGGGATGCAAAAGGATTTTTTTTTTTTGGTTGCTGTATTCTTGAGAAAATTATCCACTTGCATTACATAGAACTCATTGCGGCTCAGAAGCTTGCTGGATTGGTCATATGCCTGATATTCAGAAAATCTTTTATGCGTTTTTCAGAGGTTGATAGCTAATGTATTCCCAGAGGTAAAATGCACACAAAGCAGATACGCACTAGAGAAAATGTGTAGAGAAATGCTTAGCTTAGGGGATAAAAATTAAAGTGCACACTATATGGAAGATGTGTACAGGAAAGGCATATGCATTTTGTGGCAGGAAGATGAAAACAGAAGTCACTCAAACTGATGTTTAAAAAGGCTTGGAATGCACATGTGAGTTGGACAGACATAAAATTAACACTGAGAGATTTTCATAACCCTATAGGAGAGGAAGCAACTCCACTTTCATCACATTTATCCAATTCCATGAACTGTGAAATTGCAACCTGATATTTGTAACTAATAATCTAGTGCATGGATTTGCTTTCAATCCATTTTAATTTTGTGCCAATTCTTTTAGACCTGAGATCGGAGGCCATAATAATTCTGATCTTTGTAATGTGGTTTGAGAGCCCTTTTGGTTGAGAAACAGGGAGGAAATGGTTTAAACAAGAAACATTAGCGAATATAAATGTAACACCAACCTATAGGAGTTTGCTGCTTGTTCATTCTAAATTGTTTTTGAGATATTCTAATTGGAACCCGGGACATTTGGATCATTGTGACTCAAACTGGAAGCCAATATGGACTGGACTGGATTTTGGACGCAGAAGATCCAAACGATGCTCACTGGGTGGCCTCTGATCAGTCACTCTGCCCTCACCTGATATACCTAGTTGGTACAAACTTTGCCATGCTTGCCACCTTGAGCCCCTTGGAATAAAGGTAGGGTATGAGTATAACAAACAAACAAGCATCGGCTACAAAATCCCCCATAAATGTTGACAACAATGTGGGTGGCTATTGCTTTCTTACTGTGAGGGATTCATCACTTTTGAATGTTTGTGGACATATTTCTGCCTTCTGTCCAACAGAAAAGAACTAAATTGCATGTATAGAAGCAAAGTTGCTGAGCCATTTTAAAAGTATGGGCTCTTACAAATAATTTGCTATTGAGTAAATATGTCAAAAGGAAATAATTGAGTTACAATAATGACCTTTTCTCCAGCTCTCTTTAATCTTGGAGCACAAGAAGATAATATTCAAGCCAAATGTGTTTCCAGAGCTATGTTTCCAGTTGGCAAGAAGAGAATAATCAGAAATATGGAATTTGTTTAGAAGTTCCCACAGGAAGCTATTCAAATCTGATATTTGGTCTTTTGCTTGCTGTTCCTCCTTGTGCCAAGAGAGTCTATCAACACCTTCAAAAACTCTTTTGGAGGACTGAGTTGACCTCTCCACATTTTCTCACTAGATTAAAGCCGATATTTAGCATAACGAGGCATTCTTCAAAAAGGAAATACACAGTAGTCATTAATGACTGCCTGACTGTTTTAGCAATAAATCAAGCACAGCTTTAGAAACCATTCACAATGCAGTTTGGTATACAACCACACCATAATCATGTTGACTTCCTTGTTCTCACTGCCTCCTGAATATTTTATACCATTGCTTTATTGTTCCAACGGCATCCAACTCACCTGTCCTCCTCTGAGGTTCATTTACCAGGACAAGTACATCCTTTCAGAATTTTTGTATGTAACATACAAACTAATGTATGTAAGATGTGTTGAATAGGTAAGATGGTATATCAGTGTTAAATATTAGTATTAGGAAGCTGTGCCATGGTTAGAAATTCTAAGTTTGGTTCTGAGCATATAATACTGATTTGTGTGCACAGGGCAGAGGGGTATGTTAGTTGCCTTGTCCTCTTCATTTCTGATCTAATGCTTGAGTATATCTTGACAGGCACAGCTTCTTGGGACAGTAGCATTATTCATTGTTTCTGGAGCACTATCAAAGAGCATGCGTTTTCATCTTTTGGCACAGACCTCCAAATGCTAAAAGTCCTAATGTAAGAGAAGAAATGACATTTAATTCCTCTTTATGGCTTGATTATACTTTATAAACATTATTAGTGCATCACAATATGGTTTATTCAGAATGAACTTAGCAAACTCAAGTAGTGTTTTATACTGGTAAGAGTTAAGTGTTTACGTCTTAACTTGTTTAGAGGAACAAGAGATTGCTGGACGTGTTGAGAGCTGTTTCTGATTTTTAGGATTACTGAAGGATCATAGTGGGTGCTACCTTGTACCCATCTGAGATAGTAGCCCGCTTCTGCTTTCAATATCACTTAAAAATTTACACTTGGATCCATCTGAGATCAACCCAAATCCCATGATCCCTCCTACAACGTACATTAGATCATCGTACTTTTCCCGTTATATAGTACAATGGACAAGTTCAGGAGCTATTATAGTATCATTCATGATGTAACCATGGCCTTCACAAGACCATGCTTGACCTCTTAAAACACTGGACCTCATTGCATTTACTAAGGCTCAACATTGAAAGGAAATGGGCTCCCTTTATTTGGCATTCTTGTGTTACCACCCACTTGCTGTTGCTCATGATTAATTCCTAGACGGAGGCTGATTCTTTCCTGAATGTATATACATTAAAGGTGCTTCTGTGGGGTGGTTTTGGGGTGTTTCTTCTTTTCTTTTCTTTTTTGGTTACCTTGTGCTAGGCACAGTGTTTTATATGCACCATTTGCATGTGTGCTTGGATAAGCAAGAAACAAACATGTCTCTGCAGTGAGCAGCAACTTCTGCTTCTCGGAAGCCAAATGGCAGCACAAGGCAGTAGAAGAGGCACAAATTGTGGAGGCTGTTTCTTTGGCGTTGCTAAGCTTCTCTAGCATCCCCTTACCATTCATTTTGTCACCATTTCAACCATCTGCAGCTCTGGCATGAGTGGCCTGGTGCATTAAAGGGCTTCTTATTTCCCCCTGAATGAATAATACTAACGAGTATTTACGATAGCACTTCACCGGTTCAGAGTGTTGTGCACAACTTCTCTAGCAAGGCCACACATTAAAAAAAAATGTTCCCCTGAGATTGGGGAACAAGTCTGACCCCTTCTTTGAGAAGAGAGGAAATCTATGGAGAAAGGGAACAAAGCAGCTTATGCCAAGCCTCCTAGTAAAGCAATGACAGGTGGATTATCCTGTGGTCATATTGAGAGCAAGTTTGTCATCCCTTGAATGTGGCTGATACCCCCTTTATCATCTGCCATCCATGTTTGTTTTCAAAATCCTAAGAAGTACTGTATCTTTTCTGCCATATTTTCATTTTCTTTCCCAACGGAAAGTTCTCCAAAGTCTCTATTTTTTTTCAAGGAAGGAGTGGCCTAGCAAGAGGAGCCTACTGTTCCGTGCTTGGAAAACTAACGAATTTCCTCTTGCCCCTCTTGATGTGCCTAGTTGCATGCATGACATGTCGGTCTGGAGATATGATTGAGACATACAAAATAATGCAGGGCATGAGTAAAGTGGATAGAGTGAAGCTCTTCTCCCTCTCACAAAATACCAGAACTAGAGGACATACACTCAAATTGAGGGCTGGGAGAGTAAGAACAGACAAAAGAAAATATTTTTTCACCCAGCGCGTTGTTAGTCTGTGGAACTCCCTGTCAGAGGATGTGGTGATGGCATCTGGTCTGGATGCCTTCAAAAGGGGATTGGACAGATTCCTGGAGGAAAAGTCCATCACAGGTTACAAACCATGATGGAGAAACCAGGGTACTTCAAGGACCAGATGCAGGGGAGTGGTATCAGGAGACAGATATCTAGTCTCATGCGCTCCCAGACACATCTGGTGGGGCCACTGTGAGATACAGGAAGCTGGACTAGATGGGCCTTTGGCCTGATCCAGCCTGGCTCTTCTTATGTTCTTATGTTCTTAACTGTCTCAAAGTGCATTGCCCCTGATTTTGCTACAGTGCCATGTAATGTTTTGTTTCTGTGCACGTATTAAGTAGTAGAATTGAAGGCTGGGGACTTAGATCTCTTCCCCCCCCCCCTAAAAAACAAAACAAAACATGTACACACAGCACTGTTTGGCCAACTTTTCACATCACCGATTACCAACAAAAGAAGCACATCAATAAAAGGCCAGTGCCTCCCACCTTTCACTCCACTCCCTGTCCTTTTCTCGGTGCTCAGGGAGCCATGACGCAGGCTAGGTTTAGAGAAGACAACTTGCTAATCCCCTCCCTGCTACAGAGAATAAAACAGCATTTTATTCCAAGCTCTATTAATGCACTCGCTTCTGGGATAAAGCAAGACTCCCAAAAGGCAGTGGCCAATTTTTGCCCCCCCCCTCCCTTCTGCACTGTCTTTGTCTTCTTTTGAGTGTTACATTTAGATTAGCTTCAGAGGATTAAATGTTTTTACAGTCTTTGAATCTATTAAGGGGTGGCAAGGAAGAAGAGAGACATGAATAAAGATGCTCCGGCTTAGTGCAGGTATTCTTAATGTGTTTTCCGAAAGCTGTTCAAATTTGTATTTATTTTAGGAAATGTGACTATTTATTATTGTTTTTAATATTGTTGCATGTTATTCAATGGAAGCTGCAAGAGTAAATGTGAAGGTACGGCACCTTTCCCCTCCAAGGTAATGCTGTACAATCGGGATGGTACGACTACGATCATGTTTGGAGGATTAGGAAGTTGTTAAATGATAAAACCGTTGCAAAGCCACAAGCTTTCCTTGGAGACTTGCTTCTTTTTCTTTTTCTTTCCTTTTAATGAACATCTGAAGCTGCTTACCAGAGGCCCTATTGTTTGCCTGCCTGTCTGAGGTGGTTGCCGTTCCCTCTGTCCACTTCTTATCAATGTTCATTTAAAGAATGCCCTTTATCTTGTTGTCCCACTAGTAATCAGCCTTGAATCCAAGGCTGGAAAGACTGCCAGAAATATTTGCTCAACATGGAACTGTGTATCTGTGAGCTCTTTTAAGGGAGGGTGGGACCTTGTGTAAGCTTAATCGGTATAGCATTTAAAGTTATTTCATTGGAGAATGTGACATGAAGCATGTATCCCCATGAGTGGTGTGTCCAAAAGAAAATTATACTGATATTATCAGAAGATACAATGCTTCTTGGTTCACTCTGAAGTCCAAACAATGAATTATGACTTATTTCTTCAAGGGGAAAAATATCCAGGTGTACTTCTGTGGTGGATTTAAAGAATAGGAGTGGGGTGGAGACTTTTCTTTGGTATTTTGAAATGCAGATATGGAAAACCTGGAAGAAAATGATTTGGCTGATTTATAAAAATGCTTTGTTTTGCATCTAGAAACATATCCTAAGTGGAAGCTACCTGCGAGACAGTTTGGATGAATTTTAACAATATGATATTCTTTCCTTTCCTTTAAAAAAAAGAGTGTGTGGTAATTTCTGTACAATGTGGAACTAGATGGAGAAAGGTAATAAATCAGTGTGAAAGATGAATCGAGTAGCAAAAGGAATAATGCAAAATTGTGATTTGTAGTAGATATTTTTTTCACCCAACTATGTGGAAAAATTATACTCAGACATTGTCCAAAGAAAAAATATATTTATCAAAATAGTGTTAAAATAATGAGGCATGGGGCGATGGAAAGCAAATAATATACTATTTTTCTTCTTTCGTGTTAGGTGAATGAACTCTAATATGGATAGGTATGAACTATAACCGTCACACTTAATTTTATTTCCAAAGTGCATAAAACTAAGCACTGTATGAATGCCAAGCATTCATACTTTAATGTATAACATATTTTAAAATTGCACAAGGAATGAGAGATATGTGTTACTTGTCATGGCCGTATCCAGTAGGTATGTGTGTGAGTTGCATCAAAAATGTAATGGTATGTATTATAAAGTAATGCTGATTATCCTTTCAATGGCTACTTTCTGCCTTTCCAAAGCATAGCGTAAAGTGCTGTTTAAAAACCTCTACAAAATTGGTTTTGACAGACCCAGTAGAGGTTCACACAAAAGTAAAATATGTATGTTGCAGGTAGGGCAGAGTAAGTTCTAATCCAGGAAAGCTTGTGGCAATGTGTTTGGCATCTTCCCAATGACACAGGGTCGTTCTTTGACCTTAGAACGTCAGCTTCCCTTCTGGACTCCATATCTCCTGGAGATGTTGTGAATTCCTCAGAAGTGAGGAAAGTATGGAGATAACATAAAGGGGGTTGAATCCAGTGTTATCCCTGTTAGCTGAAGTAAATGGGGCAGAAGTCACAGCTGACCTAAGTCTTATATATTTCTTGATTGCTTCCTTTAAAATGTTTCTATCCTACCTCTGGCCCATTGAGATACGTTATAACCGTTGAAAAACTCTGTTTGATTTGCGTTAAAGGTATAACAGGACAAGTATTGCAAATTTACTTATTGTTGATTTACATAACATTTAAAACTATGGGGAGCTCTAAATTGGCATGTGAAGCAGTCTTAGAAATGACTTTTACCGATAAAACAATGGAATGATCTATAATCTTCCCCACCGTCAGTCAGTCTCAACTCATATTAAAGAGATTACGCTGAAAACAATGCACAGATGGTATCTACAATATATTAAAGAGAAGGAAGGCAATCAGGAACTGATCTGCATCAGTGGAGCTACAGAACTGGCATCAGCTCCTCCTCATGGACAGGAGTTTTGAGGCGCTGGAATGGGAGGGGGGGCAATCAGCAAAAAGCACTGAAGCGGCTGTGGAAGAGTATGTGGAGAAAATAACTTTCTAGTGCAGGAGACGTTGTAATGGTGGAAGGTAGGACTTAGTAGCCTCATACATGCCTTTCAACTTCATTCTTCTATTGTTTAGAAGACAGAAATGGGGTTAAAGATTACTTTCAACAGATTGGAGAGCTGGTTCAGAATAAACAATGTGTCAACAAGGTTGAAATAATGTAAATTTCAACAAGGTTGGGGATGCTCCTGGACTCATCCTTGGGCCTTGATGCCCAGGTCACAGCTGTGACGAGGAGTGTATGCAAAATTAAAACTAGTACACCAATTATATCCGTTTCTTGACACATGCCCTAATGACCTCCCGGCTGGACTACTGTAATGTGCTCTATGTGGGGCTACTGATGCTAGTCTCCGGTCAACACCTTGGTGGATAAATGATATGGGAATGCCACTGGTGCAGTCGACTGGATCACCCCCAAGCACCTTATCCATTGCTGAGCCCACCCTTCGCCATGATTTATGGTGGAGTTGCGAACAATGAAGCAAGAAAGGAGGAGGCTGGAGAGCGGAGGAAGACTCGGACAGAAGGTAACAGGAGTGCGGTTAAACTGCTGACCAGGCGCTATGTCAGGGTCATCAGAGAGGCTAATAGATCTCATGTCTCCCTGAGAATTGGGGAGGCCTTGAACCACCAAGCTGAACTATTCAGGGTGGTTTGGGACCTCTCCAGTCCTGATTGGCGGAGGCCTCCTCCTCGTGATTTCACTAGTGAGTCATTCACAGTCCATTTTAAATCTAAAATCGAGGCCATCCAGGCCAATCTGGACTCCGGTTCCACTAATCTAGCCCGAGAATCACTCGTGCCACACCCCCTCAGTCTCCCCGATTTGTTGGGTTTGGGCCTATGACTCCATCTGAGGCCTCCAGGGCACTGGCTTATTGTCGACCCGTGGCTTCTCCATTCGACCCTTGCCCATCCTGGCTAATCAAAACCGCCGGGGGGAGCATGCCAGAATGGGCAGCAGCGATCGCATCTGCTTCCTTCAGGGACAGGATTTTACCCACTCGCCACACCGTGATCTGGCCCATTCTTAAAAGACCTGGCCTGGCTGCTGACAATTTGTCTAACTATTGTCTGGTAGCCAATATTCCTGTTCTGGGCAAGGTGATTGAGCGGGTTGCGGCAGTCAGGCTCCAGTTGTTCCTGGAGGAAGATCATGTCTTGGATCCATTCCAGTCCTGGTTCAGGCTGTGGCTAGGGACCTTGAGAGCCCTGGTGGCATTGCAAGATGACCTCCTGAGGGGGGCTGACAGGGGTTGCTCTACCCCAGGCCTGCCCAAAGTCCGGCCCAGGGGCCAAATCTGGCCCGTCAGGCCATTCTGAGTGGCCCACGGCTGGCCTGCCTGCCCCTCCCTCCCCCTCCTTCACCCCATGTTTTTTTAAAGAAAGTGGGTGGGACTTGCAGTGGGGTGGCAGGGTTGGGGAGCAACCGGCCCCTGACACATTCTCAGCCACGAAATCTGGCCCTCCTTACAAAAAGTTTGGGTACCCCTGCTCTACCCTGTCGATCCTTCTTTATTTGTCTGTGGCCTTTGATACCATCGGCCACGGTATCCTCCTGGGCAGGCTATCTGAGGCGGGCATTGGGGGTCATGTATTGTGCTGGCTCTGGTTCTTTCTTGACAACCTAACCCAAAGAGTAGAGATGGTGTGGTGTTTTGTCGGCCCCATTGGACACTCGCTTGTGCGGTGCCCCAGGGGTCAGTGATATCCCCTATGCTCTTTAACATCTACATGAGGCTGCTGGCTGAAATCATTTGGAGTTATGGAGTATGCTGTCATCAGTACGCTGATGACACACAGCTCTATCTCTCCTTTTCAACCTCTTCAACGGAGGCTGTGCAGATCCTAGATGCTGCCTGGCCGTGGCCTTGGAATGTACCAGGACTAACAGGCTCAGGCTCAACCCCAGGAAGACTGAGGTTCTGTTACTCAGGGGGTCCCCATATGGGTATAGCGGCCCTCTCCCCAGTTTGGGGGGACTGACCCTCCAGCTGGTGGAGAGTGTGAGGAGTCTGGGCATTGTCCTGGATCCAGCTTTGTTCCCGGAGGCCCAGGTAGCAGGTGTTTTCAGGGCAGCCTTCTACCAACTGAGGCTTATTGGCAAGATTCACCCCTACCTGGATGTGGATTCCCTTAAGACGGCTGTGCAGGCACTGGTGATCTCGAGGATAGATTATTGCAACCCTCTTTACATGGGGCTTCCTTTGACCCTTGTTTGGCACCTGCAGCAGGTGCAGAATGAGGCATCTGGGCTGGTGGTTGGTGCAGGCAAGTTTGATCCCATCACCCCCATCTTCGCTTGCCTGCATTGGCTACCCGTTGCTTCCTGAATAAGGTTCAAGGTATTGGTTTTGGTTTACAAAACCCTCTATGGCTTAGGACCTGACTATCTGGTGGAGTAGATCTCCCAGAGGTCAGCTTCGTCCCGTCCTACCAGAGCCTCGCTATCCCTTTCGCTCTGGATGGCCACTCTGAGGGAGTCCCAAAGGCTTTCTACCCAGAATTGGGCCTTCTCAGTGGCTGTCCTGGCATTCTGGAATAAACTGCCAATGGACATTAGGCTGGCGGAGTCTCTGCCGGCCTTTAGGAGAGTGTTAAAGACCTGGCTGTTTAGGGAAAGCTTTGGTGCTCACTGAGTGCGCAATGGTATGTTGTTAGTTGGTTTGTATTGTTTGTCCCAGCCTTTTCTTGCCATAGTTTGTGTTTGTTGTATGGCTAATGCCCTCTTTTTATCTTTTTAAAATTTGATTTATTGTTGGGATTTGTTTTCTCTTGGATAAGTTGTTTATATTGCAACGTGTTGTACACCACCCAGAGTTCCCGAGGAAAGTCAGGGTGTCAATAAATAAATAAATAAATAAATAAATAAATAAATAAATAAATAAATAAATGCCTCTCCTGGTGACCTTAGCACCCGAGCCAGTTCATACTGTGAGATTCGATCTTTGAGGTAGCTAGGACCCAGGTCGTACAGTGCTTTGAATTGTGCCCGATAGCTGATTGGTAGCCAGTGGGATTGCTTTAAAAGGGGTGTATTGTGATCTCTGTACCCTGCCCCAGTCAGCAATCTGGCTGCTTCATTTTGGATCCATTGAAGTTTCCTGAGGCTTTTCATTGGTAGTCCCACGTACAGCACATTATAGCAGTCAAGGTAGGAGGTCACTAGGGCATGTGTCACCATGGCCAGAGCAGGTTTCTCAAGAAACTGGTGTAACTTGCGAACTAGCCTAAATTGTGCAAGTTTGCTCCTGGCCACAGCTGTGACCTGGGCTCAAGGATGTGAGTCCAAGAGCACCCCCAAGCTGTGCACCTCTTCTTCTTCTTTTTAATTGGAGGGAGACCCTATCCAGAACAGGTTGCATCCTTATCCTTTGTTCTCTGTTTCTACTGACCAGATGCACCTCTGTCTTGTCTTGGTTTAATTTCATTTGGTCATCCTCATCCAGTTCATTACTGCAGCTAAACACTCATGTGAAGTTGAGATAGTCGCTCCCTCAGAATCTGGAGGTGATGAGAGGTAGAGCTGGGTGTCATCAGCTTACTGGTGGCATTTAACTCCAAAAGTCCTGTTAACCCCCTCCCCCCAGTGGTTTCATATAGATGTTAAATAACATAGGAGACAAAACAGAACCCTGAAACTGAAAAAAACTGACAGCTTATCAAGTTCTCCAACACTGAAAAGAATTATACTGAAAACCACCACCCAAATGGAGTTATAATTACAAGAGGAAGAAGGTTGTAGCTTATTGTCAATTGTTTGTTCAACCCTTACAACAGCCCTTACTTACTACATGTTGTTGTATGCTTCTTGCTGCATCTAAAGCAAAAGGGCTTGATATATTTATCTATTAAAGTTTTCAGCATTCAACTATGCCCGCATCTCATTTCTTTATGAACCCATCCCTTAAAAGGTATTTGAAAGAACTAACAGACATCTACCATAATGTACCACAGTTGTCACTAGCATTAGCACTTAACCAGATCATGACAAAGCACCTTCTTCTCCACCAAGATCAGTCGTAATACCTGGTCATCTCAAACCAGGCGGTTAAGATTGTTAACTTCAAGAGAGGTGTGGAAGGACAGAACTAGAAAGTGTGCTTTCTTGGCAGTTGCACCAACTCTGTGCAACAATCTTCGGCCCAGGAACAGACTGGCCTCATCTCTGAAAACCTTTAAGGGGTAATTAAAACTAAGCTCTTCAGGTAGGCTTATCTGGAGCCAATACCATCGTGACAATTGATACCTGGCCAAGGATATTCTGCCTGCAACCTTAATTCTGTTTTAGGATCAGTTCATTTTAATTGTGTTTTATGTATATTATTTTTGTATTTTTGTTAAATTGTAATTTGCATTAAAATATGTTTGTATTGTGTTACCATTTTCTTTTGACTATTGTTAGCCACCCAGAGTGGCTGTTTGGTCTGATGGATGGGATATAAATAAAATAAATAAAGAAATGAACCTGCCATTTGAACCAATAGTGATGGCAGATCTGAGACTTCTGACTTCTGTCTTGCATGTTACCATCTGTGGCAATAACATCAGTAAGGAGGGCGAGTCTGTAAAGCTTTAAATTTCTACACCTCAAGAACAAAATAATTCCAGAAGTCTTCACAACTGTTAATAGTTATCAGGGAGTAAAGAAAGGCAAACCCCAAAACAGGTTTAAATTGATTGTGAGTGTAATTACTCTATCCCAGGGGTGTCCAAACTTTTTGCAAGGAGGGCCAGATTTGGCGAGGTGAAAATGTGTGGGGGCCAACCATTCAGTCGCATTTGGCCCCCAGGCCGGACTTTGGACAAATCTCTATAACATGCAAGGAGGAAGGGAAGATGCTGCAGCAATGGAACCAGGGGTGGGTAGGCTGGGAAGGTGGCTGGGTGGTGGTAGGCAGAGGCAGGGAGGGCAGAACCTGATGCCTCCCTCCAGTATGGGAAAGGGCCAGCTGGCGGGGATACATGACAAGCTGAGCTGGTGGGGAGAAGATGCCACGGGCCACTCAAAATTTGTAAACAGGCCGCATTTGGCCCCCGGGCCTGACTTTGGGCATGCCTGCTCTATCCTATCAGTTGGCAAAAGGACAGTTTCCTCCATCTTTGAAAGGCCATTCTTCCATAAGTATTTCTGCCTCCACAACATTCCTAAAGGAAGTTCACATGCCAGAAGTCTGCAAAGCAACAACATGGTCCCAGCCATTGATGTGAGGGTAAAACTAAATGGTTTGTATGTCAGAGTAGCCATCCCCTCTGGATTTGCATGGCGTCCCACCAGACAGTAAGTGAGCTTGTTAGTAGCCCATGTGTGGGAATCATAGAGACCACGAAGAAGTGTACTGCTTATACACTGCCCAATAGAACTTTAAGGACTCTCTGGGTGGTTTACAATTTGATCATGCAGGCTATACATTGCCATTCCTTCTGTAACCTGGCTAACTCAATTTACCAGTCTAGGGAAAAGGACAGATTGCTTACCTGGAATTGTACTGTAGTTCTTGGAGTGGTCATCTGTGAATTCATACATCTCACCCATCCTCCCCTTGGTCTGTCACACAGGAAGATGTTTTTTTTAAAATTTATGGTGTACTGGGGAAACTGAGAATAGGCAATGGGAGAACTCACGTTTTAAGGTTTTTCTTCAGGCTCTGGAATGTTCCAGAGATGCCCACACAGACTTAGGGAAAATCTATATGGTTGAATTCATTGATGATCTCTTGAAGAACTATAGTTACAGGTAAGTAGCCTATCCTTTTAAAAGCAGAAT
The DNA here is from genome assembly GCA_023846285.1 of Phrynocephalus versicolor. Taxonomy (NCBI): domain Eukaryota; kingdom Metazoa; phylum Chordata; class Lepidosauria; order Squamata; family Agamidae; genus Phrynocephalus; species Phrynocephalus versicolor. Next base: position 29,913,307 of record JAHTLZ010000015.1, on the reverse strand, counting down.
ATATGCGTTACTCTGCAAAAATTGATAATCTCATGACAGAAATGGAATGTGGATGAGGGAAATCTTTCATTGATTGCTAAGTGTCTAGTTAGATTCCAGTTTGTTTGTTTTTGTCTCCCCTCCCCCTCCCAGTGTTTTAGATAACCGTGAAATGGAGAAACAAGCAAGGATGTTTTATTTTAATGACTTATAGATGTAAATGTTTGTTTTAGTTGTTTCTAATGCTAAAAATAACCCAGTCATTCTCCTCAGAAATGCTTCTTAATCTTTAAACAGGCACGCTAGAATGAAACATTTCTCGAAAACATGCTCCTACTAAACTGTCAGATTTTCCTCCTACGCTGTTACGTGCCCCGACACCTGCTAATATTGTGAACATTATCATTCAGATGGTTGAGAATTGCCCTCAATGTGTTTATGTTATTGATATGATTTAGGTTGTAGGTTACAGTTTAGATAGCAGATAATGAAAAATGTGATGATTGTATTGTTGAAGATATCTGTTGTTGCAACCCTAGATTGAGGCTGTTGTGAAAATGTTTAGATACAACTTTAATGTCTTCTGAGCTAGAACTAAACTATACAGTATACATACAGCTAGTATTTCTAAAGTGCTCTATCTCAGTAGACCTTAAGGCAATATTAAGGCAAATACTTTAAGACTTTTTTGTACTTTAAACTGATTAACAGAGTGGACTTTGATTAACAAATTGGACAAAACAATTCAATGGATAGATTGGAGACATGTTTTTGCTAGGCCAGACCAAGACATGTTTTTGCTAGGCCAGATCATTGGTGGAAGAGTCAGGTTTTGACTTTGCACTGAAATAAGGACAAAATAAGCATCACTTGGACCTCTGCAGGACCATTTGAACCAATAGTGATGGCAGATCTGAGACTTCTGACTTCCGTCTTGCATGTTACCATCTGTGGCAATAACATCAGTAAGGATGTTAAGAATGAAATGAAAGGGACCTTTCTCACAGGTGACATGGCATGCTACTCTCCCCAGTCGTGGAAGGCAGAAGAGTCACCTCCTCAGCAGATGTTATTAGTGGGAGAGGCTGTTACTCGATAGCAGAGTACATGCCCTTCCCACAGAAAGTCCCACGTTCCAACCCTAGATGCTCTATTTAAGGCCATCAAAGGACCTTTACAAAACAGTTCCTCTAAAATCGCTTATTTTAGTTTTGGGGTTTTTTTTAACCACAGCACCTATCTACAATTCTGGGTGCTTTTCCCCTCCCCACCCCCTTTCAGGTCTTTAATAAAACTGATGCATAAATGAGGGGGGAAATCCTTCCGGTTTTGTTTTTTTTTAGTTCTGAGCCAGAAGTAGTGGCTGGACAGAGCAAAGCTCCATGCAATGCAAAGTATAGTAGTCTCTATTACACCCCCCCCCCGAGCAATGCTTCTTAACCTTGGGTCTCCAGCTGTTCCTAAACTATAACTCCCAGAAACTATAGTCACCATAACTAGGAGTTGCAATCCAAATCCAGAAGCCTTTGCCGCTAGCTGGGCTGCCATGGGTTTCTGGGAGTTGTAATTCAAGGGACCACAACTCCCACAGTCCTTTGCCATTGGAAATACAGGCTTGGGATTCTGGGAGTTGTGGTCCAAAACATCAGGAGGGCCAAAGTTTGGACATGCCTGCCTTAGGAGATGGTGAACAACACTGGAGGCACTCAAGAGAAATCTGTCAGATCAGCTTTGATTTGTGACTTTGATACAGTGAGCAGAGAATTGGACTCAATATGCTTATTGGCCTCTTCCAACTATACTATTCTATGATTCCATAACCAACCCATAAAGAAGACAGAATGAAAAACTCAAACTTCACCTAAGGTGAAATCTGACAGGATGTAGGCACACATATAGGAATAACTTAGCAAGTAAGCATGCAGCATGCAGTAGGACCCCCTTATCTGCAGGGGATTGGTTCTTGGCCACCCCGCAGATCCTGAAATCTGCAGATAAAAGCAAATGCTCTTACCTGAGGTTGACAGTGGCAACAGCAGTAGTAGGATGCCGGGGGTTAAAGCTTTCACCCCGGACACCCCATCACCTTCGCTGGGCAGCACAGTGGCCCGGGTGGTGCAAAGGCGCTCTGCTGTACTGCCCAGTAAGCTTGGATGGCCAGGGGTGCCAGCGGACCAGGTGATGCAGTAGTGCACCTTGGCGGAGAGGTGTGGAGATTCCCCTTGGCAATGGCAGCAGCAGCAGAAACAGCAGCCGTGGTGGCTGGTGGCAAAACTCACCCACTCTGCCTTGATCCCCCTGCCTTCTTGCTTTCTTTCTTTCTTGCTTGCCTGCCTGCCTGCCTTCCTAGCCAGCAGCCCTACCTCTCGCCTCTCCCCCCCCCCCCCAGCAGCACCTCTCACAATAATTGGGAGTCCCGGCACCTTGTCCATCTCAGGCTGCTGGTTCTGCTCGGTCTTGCCCCTTCAGCCCCCAGCCTTGCTCTCGCTCGCTCTCGGCTACCTGCTCTCTCCTGCCTGTAGCAACTGAATGATGAGAGCACGGGTGGGGTTCGTGCCCAGGTGGGAGAGAGCAGGTAGTCACAAGCAAGTGAAAGCCAGGCAGGCACTGGGGGCTGAAGGGGCAAGACTGAGATGAGTTGCCGGCCTGAGACGGGCAGGGTGCCAGGGCTCCGGGTTATCACAAGAGGTGCCGGTGGGAGGGGAAGGAGGGGGAAGAGAGGTGAGAGGTAAGCCTGCTAGCTCGCAAGGCAGGCAGGCAGGCAGGTAAGCAAGAAGGTAGAGGGATCCAGGGAGAGCGGATGGGTTTTGCCGCCCGCTGCAGCAGCTGCTCTTTCTGCTCCTGCCACCAAGGGGGATCTCCGTGCCTCTCCACCTTGCCCGGTTCGCCGCCTGGGAAGTTCGAATGGCTGGGACACCCCTGGCCATTCAAGCTTACCGGGAAGTGCAGCAGCGCGCCTGTTGCAGCAGGTCCACTGCCTGGGAAGCTCGAATGGCTGCCGGCACCCCACTCCCTCCTGATCGCCAGTGTGGATAACTGAATCCGCAAGTGATGAATCAGCGGATGTGGGGATGCTACTGTGTATTCTTCAATGAGATGCATACTATTTTTATATAATAGTAGTGGTAACAGTTCTGTAAAGTGAAAAGATTTGTGAGATATTCAGGAAGAAGCAGTATTGGATGTTACTGACCATCTCCATATTTTTGAAGTTTTATATAAACTAGGTTTCAACTCTGTCCTACAAGGCTGGACCATGAAGGAAGAGTACAGACCAGTAGCAAAGTATTGCAAGAGCAGTCTTAGGAAAGTAAATGCCTGCCAGTGAAAGAGCATTTATCCTTTGACTTCCTGGACAGAATTTCTTGTTTAGTAATCACATTGGTGCATTTTAAGAACTAGTAAATAACTGTAAGGTAAAAAGGTGTGATGATATCCCTAGAACCGGGGTTGGCTCATTTGTAAGCATATAGCACATGTACTAACCCATAGCACTTAAATCACTCTGTGGGCTGCTTATAACCGAACTATGCAGGCTACACATTGCTTCCAGCTCACCCCAGAGAATTGGGTACTCAATTTAATGACCTCAGAAGGATGGAAGGCTGAGCGAACCTCGAACCACCTATAGTACTTGGAATTGAGCCTAGCTCATGAGCAGAGTTTTGGCTGCAGTACTGCAGTTTAGCCACTTCGCCATACCTCCCCTACTCTATCCTTGGCATTAATGGTTCAGATGATATTCCACCATTTTCCTTTTTCAGAAGTCGGTTGCTGTTGCAGTAGGTATATGTGAATTCAAAGGGCTCTTTTTGTATACTAATATGGGCCATGATAACCCTAGACATAATGTATGCCCTAGTTGTGAGACACTCAGCCTACTCTGGCCCCTTTGTCTTTCCAGTCACCAAATGTCCTGCCCTTGACCCCACCAATCACAGCACATACCAGCAACTACTGGCTGGAATCATCTGGGAATGCTTTCAAAAAAGAATGGCAAAATTAAAGATGTCAAAAGCAATACGGCCTGAGAAACCTCTTGTTACCTGAGAATTAATGGCCTGTTGGTTAATTAGCAGCCCGAGGCAAAGCTGAGGTAACAATCTGGTCATTAATTCAGTAACAACTGATTTCAAGGGCGTTGTTTGCTGCTCTGAACAGTAATGGTATTCATGGTTTTCAATTATGCACTCTGTGTGCTAGTGTGATGCTTCTATTATGGAGAGTGAAATTTTCCCAACAGGAATGGAGATCAAGACTTAGTCATGAGGTTTTTAATTTCCAGAGCACTTTTCATGAGAGAAGTTATGACTTTCAGGCTGTGTCACTGACTGAAGATATTTAGACACAGCATTCTTAAAAAGCAACCCATACACATATATATGAGCCTGTTATATATATATAAAGCAACATATTAAAACAATCAAAATAACAGGCTCATCCAGCTGAGTCTTTGTGATGCAAGTGAGGTCAGCATGTTCTTGCAGGATCAGGTCCTGAATGATTGTTTATTTTCCATTCACAGATCTTGCATTTACCAGTTTTCAGTCCAGGGATCTTGTGAATACATTTTTCAGAGGAATTCAAATTTGCATGTACCTTGGGAGTTATCAATACCCTGTAGTCCTTCCTTCTTTTGTAGGGCTGAGGAATGTTATGAGAGCCATATTGTTTTACCTCAGTTTTTGAGTGATCTCTGTGGTACCAATTGTGGTGCCAAGTGTGGCACGAAGTGCTTCATCTCTGGCTGCCCTCACAGCTTTATGGTACCTGGGAAGAGAGGGGGGAGGGGATGAGAAGCCTGGTCTCCTCCTCTTGGTTCCAGCTGCTAGGGTTATAAGTTTTCATCCTAGTGTCTCAGCAAGCAGCCCTTTGTCCCATCTTCCTGCCTTCTCTGGCTGCCCTCATAGCTTTATGAAACAGGATGTTACTATTATTTCAGGGAGGACGACAAAGATTTGTGACTCCAATTCACTTAAGAGTGGCAGTGATAATATTGTATAACTTAAATGAAGAAAGCACAGTTTGATGAACTGGAAGTAGATTTTTGTGTCAAACAAGGTGCATTTTTTCTCTCCTGGCTCTGGTTGATGGATCTTGGGCTTCTAGATCTTGACATTCTTCCCACCCCAGCCATAAAGTACCCACTCACTACTTTACTATAAGAATAACACTACTTTGCATTTGGTGTCATTGTGCCATTGCATTTAGCTGTATTTTTTTCTGAAAAGGGATAGTTCTCTGCAGGACATAATTTGAGGTAGGATTCCACAGCTTTACCTGGAAACAGTTTTCATTTGTAAAGGTCTGCCCTACAACACTTGTATAGCCATAATAAAGGATAGTCCTCCTTCTTAAACCACTAAGGTTCATCTTCCACACAGACATCACTCCTGTCATATGTTAGGAAACAGTCTGTTTGCCATCTGTGTGCTATAATGTGCGATAAATGTATTTATCTGGTTTTCCACGTGT
>JAHTLZ010000015.1:29889715-29907353 GCA_023846285.1 Phrynocephalus versicolor | reverse complement strand
TTATACCCCGCCCATCTTCCCGTAGGAACTCTGGGCGGCTTACAGAAATTGACAAGTCAACTATTAACATAATAGGGGGAAAAGACAATAACAACAATATAAAGCAACAACTAAACAACTTTAAAACAGCTTGGTGCCCTGGCATCAGATACAAAACCCAACAACGAGACTTCTCGGTGGGAAACGAGAAAGTGGATGGTGGGAAAAAGAAAAAAACCTACTAAAACTCGCCAAAGGCCTCGCAAAAAAGCAGAGTATTTAGCGCGTTGAGAAAGGCCAGCAGGGACTCTGCAGAGCGCACTTCACTTGGAAGGCTGTTCCAAAGAGAGGGGGCTGCCACCGAGAAGGCCCGGTTATGTGTAGAAGTTTTCCGGGCCTCTCTAGGGGTGGCAACCCGAAGCGAGTGTACTCGCGACTGCTGGACTGGATGGGCCGTGGTTGATCGCTGGACGATCCACTCTGACAGGTAGTCCAGGCCCAAGCCATAGAGGGGTTTATAAACTAAAACCAAGACCTTGAATCTGATCCGGGATGCAACAGGCAACCAATGCAGGCAAGCCAGAACTGGGGTGATGTGGTTGTAACGACGCGCACTCACCAGCAGCCTGGCTGCTGCATTTTGTACCCGCTGCAGGCGCCGGATGAGAGTCAAGGGCAACCCCATGTAAAGAGTGTTGTAGTAGTCCAACCTCGGGATCACCAGCGCTTGAACCACAGTTCTCAGAGAGTCACCATCTAGATATGGGCGGATCTGGGCAATTTGACAAAGATGGTAAAATGCGGTTCTGGTCACGGCAGCCACCTGGGCTTCCAAGTAAGTGCCGGATCCAGAACCACACCCAGATTCCAAACCCTATCCGCCAGTTGGAGAGAAACTCCCTCCAAAGAAGGGAAAGGGCCTCCATACCAAGATGGCGAACTCCCAAAGAACATAACCTCCGTCTTCTCGGGGTTGAGCTCGAGCCTGTTGGCCTTGGTCCATGTCAAGACTGCATCCAGGCACTGGTCGAGAGTCCGAACAGCTTCCACTGCAGAGGTGGAAAAGGAGAGATAGAGCTGTGTGTCATCAGCATACTGATGACAGCAGACTCCAAATCTCCTAATGACCTCAGCCAGCGGCCTCACATAGATGTTAAACAGCATGGGGGAGAGAGACAAGCCCTGCGGAACTCCACAAGGGAGTATCCACGGCGCCGACAACTCTCCACTATGTTGCACATACTGGGAACGGCCCTCCAAGAAGGACCGGAGCCAACTGCTAGCAGTGCTCATCCAACCGAGGAGAGTGAGGTGGCACAGCGGCAGGGGATGGCGGGGCAAGGCTAGTACAACCGGAGTTGTTTGCAAGGTTTGAGTGAAATAGAACATCTGTTACTTTGGAAGAATGTTTTGAGCAAAGGATTTCCCAAACAAACAGTAAGAAAGGTTCCTTTACAAGGGAAAAGGTGGGGTAAAAATACTCTGAAATAAATAAATAAATAAATAAATAAATAGAAAGATTTATGTCCTAGTTCAAAAGCAAGGTTTTCTGCGTATATACTGCTCCATAGCGCTTCAAGCACTCTCTGGGTGGTTTTACAATTTAATTATGCAGACTACACATTGTCCCCCCACCTAGCAAGCTGGGTACTTATTTCAGCAACCTTGGAAGGATAGAAGGCTGAGTGAACCTTGAGCTGGCTACCTGGGATTGAACCCCAGGTTGTGAACACAGTTTTAGCTGCACTGCAGGCATTTAACCACTGCACCACGAGACTCAGTTCTCTCCACTTACAAAACAGGTAGTTGAAACCCAAACTGGGACTAAATATAGGTCCATTTAACGCATCAACACTGATTACAAAGCAGAATAGGGAGCGTGTCATTGATCTTAATACTAAACATGACACTACCAGCTCCTCTTGAAATGAGAAAGTGTTCTGCTAGATTTTTAAAACAAACTCTCTGAGTTAAAGTCTAATTTTAAAAGTCTTAACTTTCCCAATGAATTGAGGGATTTTGTGGTCTTTCCTGATCTAGTTCTGTTTGGTATTGTTTCCAAGGGGCTCATTCGAATGATTAGAATTATATTAAACTTGCAGTGAAAGAACAAAATGCCAACCTTATGAGTTTCTGAAGCTCCCCATTAAGTACTTTCCTGTTCCAAGTTCTGGAAGACATTTCATAGGATTTTATCTCTGTGCAGCCACAAGCTCCCATGAGTTTTCACAAGCGCTACCTGACTGTGACCTTTTTCCCACCAAAGGACATTTCTAAGATACACAGAATAGAATAGAATAGAATAGAATAGAATAGAATACTTTTTGTTGGCCAAGTGTGGTTGGACACACCCAGAATTTGTTTTGGTAAAATATGCTCTCTCTATATAAAAGGAAATATAAGAATCATATGTGTGTGTGTGTTGTGTCGTTACAGTCGTGACCGACTCTACGTGACTCCATGTCCATGGAGTTTTCTTGGCAGGAGTACTAGAGTGGTTTGCCAGTTCCTACTCCAGGCGCCTACAGCACCTGGTATTCCCTGGTGGTCTCCCATCCAAGTACTAACCAGGGCCGACCCTGCTTAGCTTCCGAAATCAAGCGAGATCGGATGTGCTTAGGGCATCTAGGCAGCTCTTAGTCAACAATAAAAACACAGTACAACACTACAATATAACCTATTATTTAAAAAGGAAGAAGAAAAGTAAAAATTAATTATTCAACAGTTTGATACCACTTGGAAAGAAACTATCTTTATATCTAGTTGTCCTGGTATGCAATGCCCTAAAACGTCACCCTGAGGGGAACAATTGAAACAGATTATGTCCAGGATGTGTGGAATCTGTATATATTTTCATCGCCCTCTTTTTAGCTCGTGTGGTATACAATTCCAGGGGAGTTGAAAGCTGCTGATCATGGCTGAGCAAAATATGGTTGTATAACTCTTCCTGTTGATCTTTAGAATGGATTGTTTTGTAGACTATTGCTTGAGCCTTAGGTCCAGAAAGCAGAAAATGTGACATATTTTCAAAGGGGGAAAAAATGCAAGTGCCTCTTTGGTTTTTAGTAGCCTGTGGTGCTTCTTTCAGGGTAATGCTGGATTTAGGCCTTCATTTCCAATGCCACATGAAGAAATTAATAGGTCTGCTGGGAAATGCTGCACCCCTTTGTGTGCTAGAATGTTTTTAAAATGATTAGTGTAGCCAAGAGCTATATGAGATGGTCTTCCACCTTATCATGGCATTGGCTTGATCAAACCCATTTATTGTCCTGCCTGGTGGCAGCCCTCTGATCTGGCAAGAATGAGCAGACTGCATGTTTTTTGTGGAGCTGATGTTTTTCACTAGAACCTTGAGAGCCGCCCAATGGTGCCTGGTGTTAAAATCTCTGCCCTTTGATTTAAAGTTTCTTGAGCCCTAGAATTTGTTTTTGAATACAATTACTGAATGTATTACAAAACAGAGCAGCTGGATAACTCAGTGGCTTAGGTCTCTAGCTGTGGAGCCAGAGTTTGGGAGTTTGATTCCCCACTATGCCTCCTTTAGAGGGTCTGGATTTGAAGATCCATAGGTTCCCTTCCACCTCATGCAAAGGTTATTATATGGGAATTCTTCATACAAAATCACGATTCTGCTTAATATAAGAGCATAAGAACATAAGAAGAGCCAAGCTGGATCAGACCAAAGACCCATCTAGTCCAGCTTCCTGTATCTCACAGTGGCCCCATCAGACTAGATATCTGTCTCCTGATACTACTCCCCTGCATCTGGCCCTTGAAGTACCCCGGTTTTAAGCCTGGAGATTACACATCTCCATCATGGTTTGTAACCTGTGATGGACTTTTCCTCCAGGAATCTGTCCAATCCCCTTTTCCAGGCATCCAGGCCAGATGTCATCACCACATCCTGTGGCAGGGAGTTCTACAGACTAACAACACACTGGGTGAAAAAATATTTTCTTTGGTCTGTTCTTACTCTCCCAGCCCTCAATTTGAGTGTATGTCCCCTAGTTCTGGTATTTTGTGAGAGGGAAAAAAGTGTCCCTCTGTCCTCATGTTCAGTAGTATAAGCTGGTGGGTAAAGGAGTCATTTTGTTGCTGCTATTACTAAGCAGTCAGGCATATGAAATCCTTATCAATCCACTTCACACCCCTTAGGATCTGTGGGCAAGTCCTTATCTAATTTTGGGTAATTCTCCATTGCAGTATGTACTTTGCTACTTCCCTAAAATAGGTATGGCCGTAGGAACAGCATTCATAAACTGAGTCACACCACTTATCTTTATTAGCACATAGGAACTCCAAATCTTGATGAAGGAACCGCTGCACCTCCTCTGAAACTTTGGCAAGTGGGTTACGAGTAAATTAAAAGAAGGGCTATTGCCTTTATGGGATTAGCTTGGAATAAGCACTCATGGCATATGTATTACCAGATTTATTGGATAACTCTGTGGGAATTAGGAAAATCACTAGATCCTTTTTCTCTCCAAACAGGCGGAGGAATACCCAACCCATATGTGGAAATCTGCAAGAAGCAATCTTGACCTGCTACAATGAAAACAAAAACCAAGTGCTCAACTGTTCAGAATTGGTCAAAGAGTATCAGCGTTGTGTTCGGCTAGCACAGAAGGTAACTATACTGGTTATAGCAAATTAACCTGTGCTTTATTCTAAGTGAATGCACGCCTCACCTGTGCCCGGAAGGTTGGTTCACATAATGAAAATCAAGTTAACAAACAAAATAAAACAAAATAAAATCAAGTTGCTACATTAATTAATTAAAAGAATGATTATTTTGGTTGCTTACTGAAAGCCTATCTAAAAGAAACGTGTTTTGTCTGCTGACAGAATGACATCAGGGAGAGGGGCCAGTTTGGTCTCCTGCGGAAGGGGCTCCACAGCTTGAAAGCAGCCAACAAAAATGGTGTTCCTCAAAGATGGGGAAGGTTCATAGCGAGTGAAGCAGACCTTCAAATGTCCACAACCCAACTTGTTAAAGGCTTTGCAGGCCTAAACCAGCACTTTGCCTGGAAACTAAGTGGCTGCCCAGTGATACTGTTTCCATGAGGAATTTCTGTTCTCCCTCTAACCAGCTGTTATCGGGAGTATAGGTACAAAGTCTGCTGAAGCTTCAGAACACTTAAAGGCAGCTCCAAGTAGAGAGCATTACAGTAATCTAATGGGATATTAACTGAAGCATTTGACAATGTCGACCGAAGCTTTTATATGTTAAGGGAATTGAACTGAAGAATGTGTACTGAAGACATTTTTGATTATGTAGGCAGGGGTATTAGAATGGCTATTCCATAAAAAAAAAAACACCAGAATAATCTCAGACTAGTGAGGTATTTATAATATACTGTGAATTTTCTTGTATGCTGCAGAAAAGGTCTTTGTACCATTGTCTGATTCCCTGTGTGATGCCAGGAAGACAACATATTTCCTTGAAAGCTGCCGTGGCTTTCGGGACCTCAGATTGGCAAAGAAGTGACAGATAGAGGCCTAGGTGTTTTATTGGGGGGATAGGCAGTGGAGTCAGCCTTTCCCCATTTATGTTGTGGGAGGGAACTGTATGCCTGAGTTAAATACTGTATAACATGAAACAAACTGCTAACCATCTCCCAGAAGCAACCCCAACAGAAGGAGATGGGGAAATTGTCAGGATATATTAGCTCAAATGTTGTTGCAAGTCCTGGTGATTTCCCCCCACTTCCTGTTCATAAAGAAGGTCTTTGCATGTCTGCATACAGCAGACATGCAAAGGCTGCTAAGGAAAGGGCTTTTCTTGGGTACCTTTTGAAGCCCCCCAGCTTCCAGACTTGTGCTTCCCCCCCCACCCTTGGCTTTAAAGCAGACCCTGCATTCCTTTTACATCCTTTCTCCCCAAGTATTTCTTTACAGAACATGGCTCATCTCTTGTCACATGCTAATATGCGAGCCTTCCTGCCTACCTCCTGCAAATCAGCCTAGTATCCCCCTCCCCCCCGCTTGTTTTGTTTTGTTTTGTTTTGTTTGTTTCTAGTTTGCTTCTTCTTGGACCATATCTCGAGCAAACATTTTTACCAATGCATCTTTACAGCACACAGGGCAGGAGGGATGTGATTAACCAAAGAAGACAAGATAGCATTAAACGCCGGTGTGTTTGCAAGCTCTCGCTCAACCCGCTTGACAAAGGAGTGGTGAGGCTACTAGCCAAAGCCCCGAATGGTGTATTACAGAGGAAAGTGGAAGAGGGCATGGAAACAGCAGAGGGCACTGAAAGATCGTATTAAGTTGAAGAGAGGTCTTAAACAAAACAAAACAAAAACCCTCATAGCCCAGGATACTTCATAAGGAGTTTCATGCGCATTAAACTTGACTAGAGATTTTTGCACAGAACTAGTAGGAGTATGTTATATTGAAAGTCATTTTAAACTTGGTACAGAGGAGAGTATAAATGGCAGGCAAGTCTTACATCTTTGTTTGTGGTGGGATTCCCTCCCCCCTTGTGGCTCTTACTGATATACACTCAGCAGGGATGCTACAGATTATGAGATTCAACGTTGAACACAAAAGCTGTCATTTCAGAGAGCCAAAAATACACTGTGAATTCCTCCTCCCGGCTGCCCTCCCCCCTCCAACATTCAAAATCTTGTGGCACGTTTCCTGTGCCATTCCACCATCTGTGAAGATGGGTTTGAGGGCAGTAAAATCTGTCAAAATGGCACAGGGAGGGAAAAGGAAGGAAAAACAAGTATCCTAGTTGAGTCCCCTCCCGCCACCCCCAACACGCACTTGTAAACATACATAGCATTTGCAAATTTTGTTGTGAGTGGTAGATTTCAGTACATATAGTGGTTTTAATCTTTTTCATCAGCAAGAGAAGTGTTCCCTGGTTTTGATTCAATTGAAACAGGTTGAAATCCCCAGAGTGTAGTTGTATTATCGCTTGCTGTTGGTAATACCGTCTGAGTTTCAGATGAGTGAGAAAACAAAATAAAATAAAATAAAAGAGAGAGAGATTGTTTACATTAATACAGACAGAAAGATAAGGGATGCTATATTGAACACTGAAACTTTGGTTCACGTGGGCCCACCCAATGGCAGTGGAATATCATCAGGATAACCAAGATGAGAAGCTGATGTGGCCAAAGGAAAATGTGGTCCTGGTCTGAAGTGACTAACCCTTTATCATTGTGCTTGTATACAGATGGACTTCCATAAATCTCTCAACTATTATGAGTCAGTTTCTTGCATTCTTTAAAGCCATTAATTGTAAGCTAATGACAAGAATTAAACCAGCTGATCTGAAGAACTAGCAAAGATTAAGAAAGTACTGTAGCAGTTTCTTCTGAGTCTGGGGGTCAGGTTAGAGTGTATCGTGTGGGCCACCAGGGTCCCACACACCCTTCCCTCTTTCCCTCCTTACGACCTCTTTCCCTCCTTATAAGTTAATGAGGGTAGGCCTTTTTCAGGCACACGAAAGATGTTGGAAACCAAAGTTGATTGTATCCCCACTGATTCAGTGGGCCTTCTCTAATTCGGGTTTGCTACAAGATTTCAGATAGTTTGAACTTTCATGAATGACAGTCCATTTCTTCAGGCTCACGGAATACAACATTTAGGACATGGGCTAATGAAACACAGTATACAAATTGTAGAGGTGGGGAACAAGGGAAATGGGATACAGGCATAGATACTGAGCTTTCAAAGTGAACACAATGAAGTGCCAAAAGATGGATTATGTAAATACCTTGGCAGGAGGCAGAGTAAGTAACTACTACAAATCATCCAATGCCTGATATACAATGGATAAGGTATTGTACCTTGTATATAAATTGCACACAGTCACCCTCTCAGATACTAGCTCACCTGCCCAGTAATCAGTACTTTGGAAGTTAGTACAGTATTTTAATATTGTTTGGATTTTAATTCAGATGAAATATGAAAATAATATATCATAAAGTGTGACGTTCTTGTTTTGTCTGAATAGGCTATTACCTTATACACATGGAGGTTTTTGTAAATTTCGCTTCCATCACTGGTTTCCTCCTGATTTTATTATAAGCATCTCCATTCTGTACCTCACCAAGAATAGTTTGCAGCTATTTTGTAGGGAGCAAGAAATATCTCCTCCGTTTTGCATGAGGATTCTTTGTTTTCTTTCGGGCTTGGTTTCATATCTCTAAAGAATTTCAGACGAGCACAAAAATTGCCACTTTTAGGCCGAAATAAAAGCTGGGATAATAGTGCAGCTGTAGGAGGGGCTGCTTCTATTGTGGCTTTTCAAATTATCTGTAGTTTATCGACTGCAAGATTTATCAGGAGTGCACCACAGCTTGTAGGCAATTAGGATAGAAGTTTGATGCTGCAATCTTCCCACAGTATTTTCTCTTCTGCTGATGGGGGGCCTCAGAATTTTTCTAAATGTGTTTTTTCGGATATGAGAAAGGAAAATGCATGTGTCTGAGGTAAATAATGAAGAATCACTTGCCTCTCTCCATTCCCCACCCCAACCAATTATATCAGTTTGATGCGGTTTCTGTATATTGAAGAATAAGAGACAACGGTTGAAGAATGTCAGTGTTATTATGTTACTTTATATACAATGTATGATTTCACACATACCTAATTTTGTGTTGGACTATAAATCATAATAAATAATCAGCCGGCCAACCTTGCTTACAGTTGTACGTCAAACTACATTGCGTGATGTGAACAGGAATAATAATAACAGAATAGAACATAAAGTGAACCATGAAAATATTGAAATCTTAATTAAAAGCCAATTGGTATGCAAGATTTTAAAAAAATACTTCCCTCATTAATGGTTATTTTATCAAGTTCCTTCTCCAGTCGTTAAATGAAATAGGAATTTTATCTGCCTTTATATTGGAGTATAAAATCAAATCTTCCAACAGCTATAGATGGTTCATTACTGAGAAACGAGGGTGTCCTGCCCAACAATACACGAGACATTCTGTCCCATAGCTAATACACTGAAATAAGCCCCATTCTTTCCAATAACAAAGAGATGGACTGTCAAACCAGAAAAGCGATAGCTTCAGTAACAGCAGCAGATGTAATTGTGTACAGTATTAGATAAGGATGAAATCTTTGACTTTTGTAAAGAAATTGCCGATAGGGCTTTCCAGACAATGAGGAAATGTGTAAAACTTGTTAACATTCATAGAATCATAGAAGAATGAAGTTGGATGGGACCTACAAAGCCTTTGAGTTCAACCCCTTGCTCAATGCAGGAATACAAACCAAAGGATACCTGCTAGGTGACTGTCTAAATTTCTGTTGAATGCTGCCAGCGTTGGGGCAGTCACCCAATGCCTCTCAGGAAAATTGATTCTGTTGCTGTACTGCTCTAACAGTTGGGAAGTTTTTCCTGCTATTCAACTAAAATCTGGCTTGAGCACATTATTACATGCCCTGCACCCTGGATTGATTGGGAACAGATCCTGCACCTCCTCTTTATGACAAAATTTCACGTATAGAAAACTGCTATCATATATCCACCCAGTCTCCTTTCCTCTAGGCTAAAACTGTCTAGTTCTTTTCAGTCTTTCCTTATCCGTCCATGACACAGGCCGGGAAGACACTCTCCCGACCCCCAGATTAGAATCTGCAGTGGTGGAGGAAAATACTAAGTCCAGAGTGTGCCCAGCCCTATGAGTGGGGCCAATAACATGCTAGGATAGGTTCTCCAATCGTCTGTACCCATTTCCCATGATTTCAAGAAAGTAATGAGCAGTGGTTCTGATAGTTCTTCAGCCAGTTCCTTCAATACTCTTAGATGCCGTTCATCCAGCCCTGGAGATTTGAACTCATTCAAGTTAATAAGGTATTCCTGGACTATTTGTTTATCAATCTCCAGTTTCAATCCTGTCTCTTGCATTTGCACTTCACCTTTCTCTGGAGGGACATAGTTTGTCATTTTGGAAAAGACTGAGCTAACATAGGAATATGGCACGTCTGCCTTTTCTTTGTCGTCTGTCATCATTTTATCATATCCATTGAGTAGCTGAGCCACTATTTCTTTTCTTTGCCCCTTGCTATGCACATACCTGAAGAAAGCTTTTTTATTGCTTTTAGTGTCTCTTACCTCAGCTCATTCTAATAATAAAATAGTACTATATTATGATTGAGGCTTAGTAGTTATTTGTTTGTTGTCTTCTCAGTGGAAAGTATGTGTATTGCTTCCTGTTTCCTTGCAGGGTCTATAGCAGTACAAGTGAAATAGATAAGGCATAAGGAAAGGTTTGAATCTGTGGCTCTGAAAAAAGTCAAATGCACACATTCTTTCTCCTTTCCCCAACTTCTCAATAACTAGTATCTTCTTTTAATATTGACTTGCTTTAGGTAGCATTTCTAACAAGTAAGGAAAGAAAGTGACACTTGTCTATAGTTCCCACCTCAAGGTTCTTTAGATGCAGCGCTGGGCTATCTTCTTTCCCTAGGTTGGCGTATGTATTTAATTCATTTTATTTAAAAGCCATTCTTTCTGTATTCTCTGCAATCCATGGCATCACATAGTGTTATCATGAGAGCAGAATTTGTGACATTACCTTGCAAATAACATAATAATATGGGCAGATTTATATTGTACTGAGTACCTTTCAGGCATATAGTTCTAAAGCATGAATATGTGTAAATGTGGGCCTATGAAGTGCCCAAATAATTCCCCCACATCACCCATTTCAAGCATCCTAAAGTTTTAATAAAATGTCACACTATTTGTATGCATTTCCTCCTGTCTTTATCAGAATGTATGTGGTATCCATGTCATCCCTTTTCCGTGGTTTGCAGCAACCCAGTATAGAACATACAGGAGGTCAGACTTGTGGCCTTTGTTGCACCTTTTGTATGAATGTATATAGGGTTCTCTCATATCTGCGGCTTCAGGTATGCATGGCAAATTGTGAAGCTGTGCAGGTGATGTGTATTTGAAAGCAAACAGTTCTAACCTTTATAGAGCACACGTGGTATGTAAAGAAAGGTAATAATTGAATTTTTATTTTGCTCTGAAATTATTTTCCTTAAAACGAATAATTGATAAACAGTTTTGGAACTATAAATCACCATTTCTGTAACCCAGCCCCAAATCTCC
Source organism: Phrynocephalus versicolor (assembly GCA_023846285.1). Taxonomy (NCBI): domain Eukaryota; kingdom Metazoa; phylum Chordata; class Lepidosauria; order Squamata; family Agamidae; genus Phrynocephalus; species Phrynocephalus versicolor. The sequence goes on along the minus strand of JAHTLZ010000015.1, from coordinate 29,896,279 downwards.
TATCCTATTGAATGATGCAGCTTGGGCAGACTTGAATAGAGTTTATTGAAATGTTGCATGCTCACATAATTGACACAGCTGCAGTGTTCTCTGTTGTGAAACTTGTGACTTTCTGTGCTCTCAGAATAGGAAAGATGACAAAGTACAGTAGAGTTGCTCTTTAAAACAGAACCATTCCCCTTCATTGTTGACATGGAATTACCCAGTAGATACAGGCATTTAACCACTGCACCATGAGGCTCCTTAACTGGAACAACTTTTCTCTGACTTAATGAAGTCTACCCGCCTGATTTCTTACTGCCATATCCCAAAGTTAATCCCAGAGCTAAATAGTAACCATCAACTTCTTTTACCTAAAGTTGTTCTTTCTATTTAGCATGGTATTATATACAAGTTAAGAGTTGCTGTTAAGATTGTTTCCTTGTACAATTAAGAGACTTCTTATGGTGTTATTATATTTTGAACTGTCCAGAGTGTGATAGCACTAATGGGGTGGTATAGAAGTGGAAATGATAAATAATAATAAATTTGTTTCATTTATTGCAATATGCATTAGTATTCAAATTACTTAATCTACAGAATAATCACAGCCTGGCCCAGACTTTCTGGAGATGTTGATGATCAGCAAGTGTTTCTTAATATTAAATTATTTATTTCAACCATTTTTGGGGCACTCAAATGATAATTCCTCAAAATGAATCTGCCAGGACTCAAAGGGCAGCAATATCTGCATAGCGGGTTAGTGCAATGGAACCTCTCACCAGTAGGACTTAACACAACTAAATATCTGTGATATCTTTGTTGTACTGTAGTTCTTCAGCTGTTATGTAGAGGTTATTTGGAAGGCACGAACCGGTAGAAAAAAATTAGCTGTTGATGAAGTAAAATATACTAGTTACGGAGATGATATTCAAGTGCCATGATATCCTGCACAGCCCTTTCGTGTTTCTGCTTACCTATGTCAAACAGTTTCTGCACACTTCAGTTGAAACCACAGTGTAATTTTGATTTAAGTAAAGTAAATATTGATCTGTCTCATTCCTGACCAAAAAAAAATCAGTAGAACAGTTAACTTGTATAAGTTAAAGAGTCTGGTAAGATGTCTGGATCATTAAGGGAACAAGTGATATTTAAGGAAACAAGAGGAGTGATAATTTGGTTAAATGATGGCATTAAAAGATGCCACCTACCAGATTAGGCTCCTTGTAGATCTGGTCCAATGACAGATGGGCAGTACTTCTCCAGAGCTTCAGTAGAGGGCCTTTCGAGGCACCTGTTACCAGATACCTTTTTAACCAGCAATCCCAGCGGTAGGAGCATATATAAGTGAAGATCACTGTGGGGAGGACTCACCCTGCAAGGTCCTGCTCTCACACCACTTCTCTTGTGACACTATTACCGTGATCTCTCTCTCTCTCTCTCTCTCTCTCTGTGTGTGTGTGTGTGTGTGCATATATATCCTCAGAGCATCACATTAAAAAGATAAGCAAAAGTAGCAGATTAAAAATGGTCCTCTTTCTCCAAGATAATGTGTTTCAGGGCATTAGCTACCTATAGAGCAGGTCTTATTGTTTCTATTTATGTCCCACAGAATGTTTATCCTGATTAAGTTCACTCTTAGCTTTCTGGGGCTGTTGTGGTTTTTGTTTTTTAATCCTTATTTTTCCACCATCTATTTGGGCAATAGCGGCGGTGATAACACTCTTGGAGGAGTTTATGACTCAGTAAATGGCCCCACACAAGGGAATGAGCAAAGAGGCCACAAGCAACAAGCAGCTGCTGTTTATTTAGTCATAAATACCAAGGAGAGCATTGCTGGATTAACTGTACCCTGGTGTTTACCTGGCCTGTTTATTGGCAGAGGTGAAAATAAACCACATTATGCTATTAATTGCAAAGGATGAAGAACTAGAGAGAGTTTACCATTTAATTCCAAAAGGACAGGTTACTAGTTCAAATCAGTATATATGCAAAAGCTTTTTGTGTGCTATGACATTCATTGATGGATCAACTAAAAATATGCAGCTGCCTGAAAGGACGTAAACTGCCATCTTAATATACGAGGCATGTCCAAGAGTAAAATGTTGGTCTACTTAAAATGGAAACGGTTGCTGTATTCACCCAACATTTATGAAGCTGAAGGCATAAGTTTTTCATTTTCAAGTACTCCACAAATGCATTGCACAATCTATGTAGAGCTCAAGTGCTTCATTTTTTTCCCATGCAAGCAAAGGCTTTGGTAAACGTGCCCTGGGGGCTTTCCCTTCAGAGGTCCCACTCTTGGCCTTGATGATTCAAGAAAGAATAGGTTGTTGATATCATAGAGATCCTGTGAAGACAAAGAAGTAAGGTATATTTGTTGCCATCTCCACCATGGAATAGGCCTTCCTCTAAGCTCAAAATTGTGTTGAGTCAAATTCTTCACTAATCTTCTTCATGTCATCTTATCCTTGCTAGTGTTTTGCCATCAAGTGTGCAATAAACTATGAGGAGAACTGAATATGAGAATTAAGGAGAGAACACCAAAGATGTAGAGAGAACAGGCTTAAGTCAAATATCTGTATGTATAGTTGTGCTGGATGACATTGTTGCATAATTGATTGAAACTATAAAGCTGGCAGTTCCTGTTGTATAATGACTAATTGTATGGTTTGTGGGGAGGGGGCGCCTGGAAATATTCCTCAAGCATTGGTTCCATAGACAAATCAGAGCCAGGAGGTCCTTGAGCAGGACAAGGTCACTGTGTTATGGCATTGGTCTCCACCCAAGATAGGGACTTCTTGCACCCGTTGTCCAGTCTATCAGCACCCTGCACTGGGGCTCAGTTCTACTTACTAGTCCCAGTCCATCTGTCACTCTCCACTGGGACTAGTGAAAACTCACTAGTCCCAGCTCCTTTCAGGGAGGGGCAGCAGTCCCGGATGGAGAACAATTGGCACAGGGAGAAACCTCCTCCAGCACTTGAGCAGGCTGTGAGAGGCACAAGCACTGGCAGTGGTGTTAACAGGTTCTTCATTGGATGGGCATAAGTCCTAGTGGGCAAGCACTTTTGGATTGCTATGACTGATGATCCAGTGGATAAGATGGGCCCATCGCCCATGTCCTCGTCACCTAGCCAACCTCACTCATTCACTGGTCTAGATATTCTGTGGAACTTTAAGGCAATATGGCAAACAATTTCAACTTAATCTCCAAAATGGTTGAGTGATGTTTGACTTGACTGTGTTAATTTATTCAAAGACAAGCACTTTGGGAATGAAGTCCAAAATGGTTGTTGGGATGAGCTACGTATGTTCAGTGTCCAAATAGGATTAGCTATCCTTGAAATTTAAATGTAGCAATGAATGTCCAGCATATTATTATTACAGTTCTTGAAAAATGAAGGTCACTTCTGCCATCATTTCAGGAAGTAGTATTCATCTTTTTAATATCTTTTAGTACATGGAATACAAATTGGAAATATGCTGGATTCATAATATATTTCTCAGAAGTCCACTGCAAAACTGTTGGCTAAAAATGTGCCTTTCTCCTTCTTTCCTTATGTCTAAATGCTTCTGTTTTTCTAGTAATTGTGTTAAGGAATTTTACAAGACTTTCAACTCTAGTGGCTTTTCTAGATTTGATCTTTAGCGATAGGGGGGAAAGCAGATTCTGTGGTAGAGGAAGTGACAATTTTGAGTGAAAGTGACCATGCTGCCTTGAGATTTTCCTTTCACTAAGGAAAGGAAAGGAAAACATGAAAGTAATATAATGCGCACTATGGACTTTAAGAAAGCTGATTTCTGTAAGCATAAGGAAGTACCAGATGACCCTTCATAGTTGGCGTGCCACATGAAGAGGATGTCAGGAAGAAGGTTGAAATGATGAACATCTATTTTGCTTCTCTCTTCTTCCAAAGGGAAACAGTGTCCCACCTAATAGTAGAATAAAAGAAATATTGAGGAAACTCAACTTTACCAAGATTGGTAACAAATATAGCTACTAGTTTATAGGTACTTGTGGTATAGCTACTGAGAATTAGTTTATGTCTCCAGGGAGGAGTTGCTTCCAAAGAAGATAAAGGAACTTGTGGATGTTATCTAAGAGCATTTGTCTCTACTCTTTTAGAATTTGGGGTGAACAGATGATGTTATATTTTTGTCATATTAGTGTGTCTTTTGATTAATATTTTATTTTCCTTTACAGTATTTTGTTGTTGTATTGTATTGTAGTTTTATAATTTTTAATAAAAAAAATTAAAAATGATGATGTCCCAGAAGGCAAGCAGATACCATCCCTATCTGATGAATGAGGAAGAAAGGGGAGGAATCATAGAGAGAAAGTACAGTAACTACGGACCAATCAGCTCAACTTTGATAAAATAAATGCTTTTTAAAAGTCAGTTAAACAGCTGATCTTAAGCATTTAGAAGGGAATGCAGTAAATACTAAGACACAGCATGAGAATGTCAAAATTGAATATTTTATTTTATTTATAAAGCTTTTATATTACCCTAATTAGTGCAACCACTACTCAGAGTGGCTTACAAAATATAAATATTTCATATAGTCAAACGAAAATAATACAAAACTCTTCAGACAATCAAATTAACCAAGAAATGATCATGACAGACTAATCCTGACTCTCTGTTTTTATAGAGAGCCATAAGGATGATAGATTAGAGGAATACTCCAGAATTAATTTGCTCATCAATTTTTTCTGATGACACCAAATTGAGAAAGACATTTCACAAGGTAGAACCAGTGTTCAAAATGACCTTAACAGACTGGAGAACTAAGCCAAAACAAATAAATTGCGTTTCAACAGGGAAAAAAATGTAAAGCTACACATTTAGGCAGGGAAAATCAGATGCATGGATGGAAGATCAATGGCAGCTAACTTTACAGTAGTACACATGAAAGGGATCTAGAAACCTTAGTAGACCACAGCTGAATGTGCATGAACTTTGTGATGCAGAAGTTCAAACCATGTATGCAATACTAACTGGTATCTATATAGGATACTGGGATGTAATAGTGCTATCTATTCTGGCTTGGCCATGCCTCACCTGGAATACAGTTCTGGACACTGTGTATTAAGAAAGATGGTAATAAGATGGAATAAGTAAGGTGACCAAGTTTGTCTGTGAAGAGTGTTTGAGGGAGCTGGGTATGTTAAGCTCAGAAGAGAAAGGCTGAGGCATAATAGGATAGCCATCTTTATACATTTGAAGCACTGCTACAGGTGCTGTAGGCATCTGGAGTAGGAACTGGCAAACCACTCCAATATTCCTGCCAAGAAAACTCCATGGACTTGGGGTCACGAAGAGTTGGCCATGACTGTAATGACACAACACACACACATGGAAGATGGAACATGCTTGAGTTTTGCAAGTCCAGGGGGTAGGTAGGACCCAAAGCAGTTGATTTAAATTACAAAAAGGAGATTTTGGCTATATAGTTGGAAAAACTTCCAGAAATTATGTACTGTTTAATAGTGAGATGGACAACATCAGAATCTAGTAGATTATCCTTCATCAGAAGTTTTTAAACAAAAGAAGGGTGGGTATCTGTCAAGGGTGCTTTAGCCTTGTTAAGAGTTGGACTCAATGATCTGCTGACAAGATCCCTTACGATCGGCCAGACTGGATGGGACCGAGAAAAGGTGTCTAACAACACATAAAAGGCAACAGATTCCCTAGTTCCAGTTTAGGAAGTTGCTGCATGTTGTGATCTTAGCTTGAAGGGAAAGCTTTAATTTCCAACAGTGGTAGAATTGATCGTTATACTTCATGGCTCTTTTTGACTGTTGTAGGAAAGCTATGCTAATATCTGAGAGTGAATTGGCTGTGAATTGTTCCTTATGTGCCCTGCATGCTTGGCCCAACACCAGCTCCTCTCAGATTACATTTGTTTATATATTCACTTTCTCTGGGTCACAGGTCTATCTCAGAAGGATATCTGTTATTTTTGAAATAGTCTGACCACCCAAGAAACTATTGAGTAGGAGATATTTCAGAGCAGTCAGTCCTCTGACGTTATGTATAGCAGATTCAAGAAGTTAATCTTTAGCTGCATTGTCTTGGTCTGCCCTACGTAACATTTCTCTAATTAATGTTTAAATTCTTCAAATACAAGTGTAAAAAAGTGTTAAAAAAGCTAACTCAGATAATAGGATTCTATGGGCTGGTGTTTACAATTTACACCTTTTTGTGACCTTTAGTAGGGTACTTATGCTACAGCTTCTACATCTTAAAGTGCTTTTAGGATCTGTGAAAGGATCGTAATAAATGCAGAGTGTTCTTAGAATGTATTTGTAAATCTACCCACATGCTAGCATTTGAACGTATTACCTTTCATAATAGAAATCAATCTTGTAATGGAGAGACTTTAATAATGTAGTACCTCAAATCTTTGTGAAGAGATCGTGGTCTACCCATGGATTTGGGAAAGCAAATAAACATTTTTAGTGGTAAGATATTCTCTCACAGTGTCCCTTAATATTATTATATATCATTATGCAGAAATATTTGTATTTAGTTTGATTTTTTAAAAGTTTGTATATGTACATCATACGTGCATATAT
>JAHTLZ010000015.1:29868568-29889675 GCA_023846285.1 Phrynocephalus versicolor | reverse complement strand
TTGTCTTTGGGGTTTCTTAAAATGTTGGCTATTTTTTGGTCGGTGCACATATTATATATATATATATATAATATGTGTGATCGCAAATTAAATGATAAATGTTTATTCCTATACAGTTTCAACCCCAACCTTTTATCCTTGAAGTTTTTTCTTTTTCTTCCACCACTTTATGTCTTCTCTGTCTATTTTACCTTTATGTCACTAGAATTACTTTCTACCCATCTGACTGTAATTTTTTTCCACTCAAACTATCTGTCCTTTTCATTTTCTCCAAGGAGTGAGTCAAGCCAGTTCACCAAGCAAATCATTGACTGTGTCAGCACCCAGAAGAGGAGGTCTTGCCAGGCAAACCAGGGAAATTGATTTTTGTTGTTGTTAGATATTTATTTTTCTCATGAAGAAGAAATTCTGTTCTACCAGATGTCTCAGTACCCTTCAAAATACCAATCTGCTCTGGATGTTCCTGAAAATGTTTTAATTAAAAGAACGTGATTGCAGAATCTCTTAAAGGTTGAATTTAATGCTAGAGGGAGGCGATTCGCAATTCGAGTTTAAAATGCGATTGCTAGAGTTTCATAGCTTCTTTTGTTTCCCCCAAAGCACAGTTTGGGTTCTAACCCTAATCTGGAGGACTGAGTTTCTCAGAGTGGAAAGATTTCTTCCTTTTTTTTTCTTATTTGGTAAACATCCCTTATTAGGATACTTATGAACAGATCTTGATGTTGAGCCCACCCATTCATTTCTGTAACATTAACCTTCCCCTGTCATTTCCTACATGTATGGAAGCATGCACTACCTCTTAACCCAGTTTTAGAAATATATATAATTCTTCAGCACTCCCAAATACAAACAAGAAATATTGAAGAGTTCTCTTCTGCACTGCTGGGGGGAAATACACATTTTATTGGGATCCAGATTTCAGTTGAATATCAGGAAAAATGTAATAGCTGTTAAAGTTGTACAACAATAGCACCAGTTACCTCCAGAGACGGGGAGCATTCCAGTGCTGGAGGTGCTCAAGAGAAACCTAGACAGCCATCTGTGAGATAACCTTTGACTTGGATTCCTGCACTGAGCAGCAGGTTGGACTTGATGGCCTTTCAGGAACCTTCCAACTCAATTATTCCATGATTCTCTATTCCATGGTTGATGGTTTGAAATTTTATAGTCAATCAGTACTAGGGAAAATCAGGGGTTTCAATCAAAGGAAGATTCTTGGAATTTGCTGCCATACAATGATGGAAGTTACACTCATTTGTAATGTAAAGAAGAGGTCAGTGCTGCAAAAACGTTAGCACAAGTAAAGTGTGAGCTTATTGTTCTTTTTGAACAATTGATATCCTTTAATTGCTGTATGCATTCCAGTCATTGGAGTCATCCTACCATTTCAGTTATCCCTATCAAGCCATGTTTACTCTTCTGAATTGAGAATTCCAGGTTTTGTTTGTTTCCCATGCAACTGGCATCCATATAAAGGCACCAGGGTTTGTGCTATTTTTTGCCTGCTTTTTGTTATAAATGTTTGTGAAGACTTTTAGTAGCCCCCATTAGATCTGCTCAGTTTGTTCCTCTTATTGTGCATAACCTTCATCTGTGTTTGCCTCTGAGTTTACCTCTCTCTCCCCTTTTCAGTTCAGTCCATCTTTGAGAAAGCAAAGCCTGAATTCCAAAATCCAAATCTTTAATACCACCTTCATAGCATACATGTTTCTGTTTCAATGCTTCTGAGTACGGATTGGATGGATGAGTAGAGTATCTGGGGTCCAGAATTTCCTTCCCAGAGCCTCAAAGTCTGATGTGATTTTGTCATCGTTCTTCTTGCCAGTATCATTGCTATCTACATGAATGAGAAGAAAAGGATATGCATCTGTGGATTTTATGAATGATAGCAATCCTTCTGTCACATTGTTGAGCCATCTTCTAGGGAGACATCATACCTGGTTGATCCATGTCTCCTCCTAGCATATTTTGGTTTCAGTCTCAGACAGTAGAGAGTTTTCTACTACACCTAGTCTTATCTTCTTTTTAGAGGATGGGTTTCAGTAATTGGCTTGGCTGAATTTCACCCTGTCTCATATCCTGCATGGTCTCCTATAGGCCTTCTCCTGCATGTTGTTTGCCAGGCCCCTTTTCAAGAATCTGAAAACAGTTTTGCAATTCCACTGGCGAAAACTGTCATCTTCTTTTGCCTCTAAATATGACTCATTTCCATGCTGTTTTGTCCGCTATATTTATTTTTTCATCAGGACTCTCTTCTGCTTTGCCTTCCTGTTCTCCCATCTCTGCTGCCTTCCTTAACTGCTGCTGCTGCTGCTCAAGAGTTATTTATCTGTGCTCTTCATAATCTCTTATAGTCTTAAATGTGGCCACTTACTGATCTTGTTCTTTCACTTTGTTTTCAAACAGCTCTACCAGTTTGCACTTGCTGTATGATGAGCCTCGTGGCGCAGTGGTTAAATGCCTGTACTGCAGGTAAAACTGTGCTCACGACCTGGGTTCAATCCCCGGTAGCAGGCTCAAGGTTCACTCAGCCTTCCAGCCTTCCGAGGTCGGTAAAATGAGTACCCAGCTTGCTGGGGGGGGGGGGCAATGTGTAGCCTGCACACTGTAATTAAAAAAAAATTGTAAACTGCCCAGAGACCACTTGTAGTGGTATGGGGCGGTATATAAGCAGAACACTTTGCTTTTTTTGCTTTTATGTGTACATTGTGTTGTTTTCAGGCACGAAGACAAACCACACACATTTTGCACATCACCACCTCTGAATTGCTTCTTCTCTCCATGATCTCTGTTTCCTTTTTACTTTCTTCTATGTATTCAGTGCCCTTTCTCTGCTTTGAAGGATGCTAGAAAAGTCTACAAATACAGTATATAAATGTCTGCCTTTTTCTACTTGCTCTCCCTTTTCTTTTTGCGCTTCCTCCACTAGACCTTTTTTTCTTACTATTACTATCAAACTCGTGTTCCTTTTTTGCAGCTAAACATTGTGCATGCAGAGGGGGTTCTTTAAACACTATGGGGAGGTATATAAGCAGAACTTTAGATGACATTGCTACCAGTGATAAATCACTGCTGATTAAAGACAAAATCACTGTTGATTTGGAGTACACACAACTCATACACAAGGCAGAGAAATCATGTGCACCTCAGACTTGCTAATGGAAAGATTTAATCAGTGGCAGTTTTCCACTAATGATGTAGAGTTGCACAGCAGGATTTCAGCCATTTTGTAACATTTGGACTTCTACCAGTTTTCGTTCAGTATTGCTTTGAATTCAGTTATCGGAATTTTCACCTACAAATTTGTTTTCCCATTGTAGCCTTGCATTCTGCGAGGTAAGGAATAGCTGTGTCAAGACCAATCCCAAGACAACGTCCTTCATACTTTTTACTCATTGTGAGATTATGGGAGAGCCACAATTTTTCAAAAAAATTAATTTTTTTAAATAAATAAACAGAACAAAACAAACACTGTGCAACCCAGCTCCCACTTTGGACTAATTCCATGACTAAAATCTGTAAGATATTGATCTTTCCATTTATCTCCCAGTATCTAACCATTTTCTTTTTGAAATACATATACCAAGAATTTCCCCATTTTTTATTTTTTTATTTTTTATTTTATTTTTTGGCAAGTGCAGTTGGGGTCTCAGTGGCCTCAAAAGCTACAAAAGTTTCATTGTTGAACAAAAAGGTATGTTGGGAAAAATGAAAGAAGGTTTTGCTGGGCTACAAATGTACCAGTAAGTAAAAGGATTTTGTAAGCCTTTTAAAAGTAAGATGCAGTTCACCCCAATGAATGTTTAAGAAAGGCATGAAATACGTGTATAATTAAAATACACCAAATCTAACTTTATATACCTTATTGTGCCTTTCTCAAAAGACATTGGACTATCAATTTCTGTGCAAAGCATTTGTGAGCAGAAAGAGTGAGGATTAAGATTTTTAATAGCTTTTTACAAAGTTATTTTCATGGCAGTACCTCAGGTTCATCGTTTTTCAAGTTTTCTTAATAGCTTGGGGGTGGACCTAAGGAATCCCTGAAACTAAATTCTTCAGCCTTGGGATTGTTGAGTAAATACCTCAAACCTGAAATTATGGAAGGCTTGTCATGAAGATTTTTTCAGAAGAGGATGCCAAGTTTATTTGAGGAAATACTTTGGACACAGTGAAAGCCATACTTTCATCCTTACTGTCAGTACTCCTGCTCTGTACTTGTCTTTGTAAAAGCTCCAGTAGGTAAAATCTGTGTTCTTACCATATAAAAATCAGTGTAGCAGGAAAATACAGATTCTTGCAGGCCAAAGAGCCCACTTCTGTTTGATTCAGCTTTTCATTTTTCTTACTTCTCCCTACCCCCTTTGTCTTCAGATACAGAAATACATGTTCCTGCTTTTCCAGAGTCGGGTTGTTGTTGTTGTTGTTGTTGTTGTTGTTGTTGTTGCTGCTGCTGCTGCTGCTGTTGTTGTTGCTGCTGCTGCTGCTGCTGCTGCTGCTGCTGCTGCTGCTGCTTAAATGGCAGTTTTATAAACCACACATTTCCTGGTGTCACTGATCTTTCCAGAATCAGACCTTAGGAGCTGTTATTAAGTACAAACCAATCTGTCAATGTTGTTTGTGTTAAAGGAAAAGATGCTGATAGTTTTGAAAGCAGTCTCTGATATTGCTCCTTGTGCCCTTCGTAGGATGCCTGATCTCATTATTTCATGCTTGGGTGATGTACACATTTGGAACCAGCAGAAGCCAATGTACTTGCTGATTGTAGCAGGGCAGAGCACCTTTTCCTGCTGATCAGCAGGATTCATGGCTAGCTGTCAACTAGTTGTCAGTTTCTTGATAGCTTGTTCTTCAGACATACTTCCAGATTGAGACAACCCATGACTTGGGGGAAGAAGCAGGGGAAAGGAAAAGAATCTTCAGAAAACCTAAATATTAATGATAATTCCCAAACACACTGTGGCAGTTTTGGTCAGTTTTTCTTTTAAACAATATAAATAGCTTATTTGCCTTCTCCAGTGAAAAAGAGACATGTAGTCAGTGAGGTAAAGCAAGAGCTGACCGTTATCACACTGCTTCTGGTTGTACGTATGTTAATTTCTTTCCATTATGGTTCATGCTGCCTAACTTGCCGCTATTGTTGAAGTCTACTCACACACACCTGTGGTTGGATGGTGAGTTTCAGATAATACTCCAGTGTGGCCTTGTTGAGGGGCTCAGTGGATGGAGCCATGTCCTTGGCCACCAGAGCCTTCCCACTCCTTATCCGTTTTGCAATTAAGGAGGAGTTGTGGTAATCTTTAGTGGTAGCAAGCTCTCGTTCCATCATGTTATTATATTCCCCTTGTACCAGCGAAGGCACAAACTGAGTCAAATATATTGTGAGGCCAGAGTCAGGCATCAAGTCTTAAGCTGTCTGGTTGTGACTTTGTTTTAACAACATGTTCTTATGACAGCATGCATAATAAATGCCACTGAGAGAGAATAAAAATACACTGCCACTGAAGAGATACTCAGATTAAGCGTGAAATAGCAGAATTTAGCCGTCACGTGAAGAAGGCAAAGGTCTGGCAAAACAGTGGAGCAGATTGGAACTACAAATAAAGACTTGGTAAGGAACAGGGTGAACTCTTGCACAGATGACCAACTCAAATGTGAAGTATCACAACATGGAACAGGAACACACAATATTCTGAAACAGGGCACATTCAGAAGTTGAACATGGGAAAAAACAAACAAACCAGAATCCATGCATACTGAAGTAGTTTGTCATGTTCGTCATGCTGAGTCTTACCAGTTTAACAAAAGATGTTCATTGCATGGCATAAACTGCAATAAAAGGAAATGTGATTTCCCAAATGAAAAAGAAAGCAGTTTGTTAGGCAGAAGAGGAGTAAACCTTATCTACGTTCCTCAACAGACTTCCAGAGAGCATCTAAATAAAGTGATAGATTGTGAGCTCAGCAAATATTCTTGATGGCTTACAACTCTGGACTGTTATAAAGTGAAGTATGTAGATAAGGTAAAAGGTGTTGAACACCAGAACGTGACGGTGCATAATGGCTCAGACATAATAATTATAGCCATTTCCTAAATAATTATAGCCGTTTCCTTTTCTTCACATTGGCACAATTTTGCTGCACGGGCCACTGGTTTAATGGATTATATTTTCCCAAGGTTGCATTTTTTGTATTCAACATTGTGAATCAACTTATTTTCAAGACTCAAAACTCAGTTCTTATCTCTGTGTCACTATCCTTTTGATTTCTTCTGCTCACATTCCCTTTCTGTCTCCACTTCCATACCAGGACATGGGCTGCCTCAAAACGCCTTTTTATTGTTATATCTGCAAGGAAATCTACACTTCAGCTGGGAAAGAGCTGGCATTTTAGAAAAGGAGGGCTATCTTAGTGGTGGAGGAGGGACCTCAATGCCTCTCTCAATTTAAATATATATAGTCAAATGTGGCTTCATGCTCTGAAACAGCAAAGCATAGAGCATAGTTTTCCATTTGCTCTGTGCATCATATAGTCAGCATGCAGAAGTAAGCTATGATAACAGTGATAATAAATAATATTACAGTGGACACTCGTATAACAAAGGGTTTGTATAATATAAAATCTGTACAACATAAAAAATTCCGGAGCTAGGGGAAATTTGCTTAACAGAATTGCCTATGGGGCAAATCTGTACAACGTAAAAATAGTCGGGATTAGGGATTACTCCATTTTCAATGCATTACTATGGGAAATGTGTATAAAGGAAAATTTACTTAACAGCATTTTATTTGGAACGAATTAATTCCTTTATACAAGGTACCACTGTATTAACATTAACATACATATTGCTCTGTTGTTACCAATATGAATGATACTTATATAATATCTTCCAGTGACATTATAAACCCTTCACATTCCTTATGTAGCTATGATACTTGAATCAACCTTTTATTGCTGTCTCACATATTGCAAGCTGGCGGTAGTGCCAAGGCTAGGAAAATATAGTTTGTCTAAGATCATTTATTAGTATGTGAAAACCGGCAGAAAAAGCAGCTTCACATTACTGGAATTCAGTTTATGTTTACTGATGATTATCCAGCTCATTGCTCTCTCCAGGCAGAGGTGCAGAACTTCAACACACTCGCTTGATTGAGGGGGGAAGGGCAGAAATGCCCAAATATGCAGCATCACCCCACATATTTATGACACCACACTCCAGATCTCTGGATGAGACCTCAGAATGGTTTTGTATAAATGTTAAATAGCATGAGGAGCAAGCCAGGGCCCTTTGGAATCACACAACTGAAATACCATGGATCTGAGCAAAAGTTATAGTGCTACTTGCTGGTCGCAGCCCTTAAGGATAGACATGGAGCCATTATAAGACAGTACAGTATTCCATTTCCCATCCCATAAAGCTCCTAGAAGTAAAGAATGTAAAAGAATATGAAAGTTTACTGAACACAACTAATCAAGCAAATTAGCACTCACCCATTTGCTTATAAAGGTAATCAAACTGAGGATACTTACTTCAGTGCTGTGCCAAGAACTGAATATTGTTTACATATGTATATGTTTGTTTGTTTGTTTCCTGCCTTTCTCCTTAAAAGGGGACCTTCTTATCTCTTTGAATAGTTCATCACTGTTTCTAAGTTTGATGGGGGAGTGTGGCCTGTGCTGAATCCTGGAGCCAGAAAATTGGACCCAGAGGTCTGGAGTTATCTAACCCTAGTTTAGATAATTTACCTGTATAATATCCAGATATTTCTTCAGATGGTCACTTCCCCTCTATCAAATCACCGTGCTCCAAAAAAGGATAGTTGTAGCTGGGCACTAATTATCAAATACCTTTGGGCCCAAATGATCTTCAGAGGGTGTACACCGCCGCCACATCCCTCATTGAGGGGGATAGTTCCCTTCTCTTCCTGAGGTATACAATAGCAACACCTAATCAACCCCTCCTGGCTATATCTGAGTGGCAACAGGCACAGGTTAGGAGATTAACCATAATCATTGGTTATTACGTAGCTATTACATTTTTAGAATGTATTAGAAGCATTCTCATTGTTGAATAAATGAAATAAATTGTTCTTTTTACTCCCAAAATGGTTTTTCATATTAAAAGATATTATGCTGTTGTATTTTAGAATTAATTGCTTGCTTACAACTAAAGTTCTATATTGAAGTTATATGCCTACAGTTCCTTGTGTTTATTGACTTCTCAAAAGTTACATGTGTTGGTACTATTATTTATTTATTTAGTTATTTGATTTCTATACCACCCATCTAGCCTGCAGTCTACTCTGGATGGTTTACAATAATATTCATTCATCCATTCAACAATATAGTGATTCACAAGTATAGCTCTAAAATTAATACAAAAAGAAAAAGAAACAATAAGAAAGAAAGGAAATTAAAAATTAATATTAATAGCATCTAGGAGATCAGTTATTGAAGGCAACATTGTATAATTCTGTTTTCACCAATTTCCTGAACATTGGGAGGGAAAGAGTCGGGTATATCTCAATTGATAGATTGTTAATACAAATGTTTTCCTTAGGTTCACCAGGAATGTTGTTTGAACTATATTTGGCCACTACAATTCTTTTAGTGCCTGTTTTCAGCTTTACTCTAACGTTGAATATTAATGGTTCATGATCAGTAAGTACTACAATGTACTCCTGCTCTTGCTTTGACTGAGAGAACACACCATCTCTATCTCTTGCTTCTATTTTTGTTAGTCTATTTGGTTTCAATATTGGCTATCCAATAATTCTAGCTAGTAGCAGATTCAAATGGGATAAGTAAGACAGCAGCTCTTGAGATATCCTGCTTCCAAACCATGCAATTGGTCATTACCAGTGGTTGGAGCAGGCCTAGAAAGGCAGCATTCTGTTTGCTTGTTGAACGTTATTTATTTTATTTATTTATTTATTGTGAATATTTTTACCCCACCTTTCTTCTTAGAAAAGGACCCAAGGCGTATTATAATAATGAGGGACAATATGCAGCCCAGAGCGTTTAAGATATATTCACGTTTAAGAAAAGGGAACTAAAAGACACGTCTTTAAACATTAAAAAGTAACAATGAAACTACAAAGAGCATGTGAAAAGAAAAAAACCGATTATTAGGGTGGGAAATTAACATGGAAAACACTGGTGTTCTTATGGAATCAGTCAATGCAATTGTGCATGGCAATCCATCTAAAAGTCATGTAACAGGTAGTCCATCATTCAGGAAAAGCTTAGCTGAAGAGAAAGGTATTTGCCTGCTTCCAGAAAGACAGCAGAGATGGGGCAGTCCTGGCCTCCAGCAGGAGGGAGTTAAAAAGTCTGGGAGGAGCAACAGAGAAAGTCCTTTCATGTGTTCTTCTGAGATGCACCTGTGAAGGTGGCAGGATAGAGAGAAAGGCCTCTCCTGATGACCTTAGCACCCGCACCAGTTCATACTATGAGATTCAGTCTTTGAGGTAGCTTGGACATAGGCAATTTGATGATTTGTAGGTTAAAACCAGCACTTTGAATTGTGCCCAATAGCTGATTGGCAGCCAGTGGAGCTGCTTTAATTAGGGTGTAATGTGATCTCTGTATCCCACCCCAGTCAGCAGTCTGGCTGCTGGATTTTGGACCCATTGAAATTTCCCGAGACTGTCCATCGGTAGCCCCACATAGAGTGCATTACAGTAGTCCAGCAGGGACATCACTAGGGCATGTGTCACAGTGATCAGAACAGGTTTCTCAAGAAACTAGCATAAGTGGCGTACTAGTTTTAATTATGTAAATACACTCCTGCCCACCACTGTGACCTGGGCATCTGGGCTCAAGGATCAGTCCAGGAGCACCCCCAAGCTGCACGTCTTTTTTTCAATTGGGGGGTAATCCCATCCAGTACAGGTTGCATCCCTATCCATTAAGGATTAACCACAAAGGTCCGAAAAGAGATCTTCTTTTCTTGATTCTGATGTTCTTGCCAATAGGGACACCCTAGTAGTACTGAATTCTGGCAGTTGTCATCCATAAAGACTTTTCCCCCCTACGCTCTTATGAAATATGCTCTGCCTAATGTATGGGCTCCCTCTTTCTGCAGTCTGTACAGTGGGCAACCCCGGCTCCATTTACTTTAGTACCATACACACAGCCTAGCAGTAGTTTTCCAGGGTTTCAGGCCCAAATGCCCCATGGAGGCACCAATATTGATCCTTAACACTTTATTCATACAAAGCATAGACTTCATCATGGTGTGCAGAGGTGGGGGAAGCAGAAAAGACCATCAGTCTATACTTCTTCTGGCAACCCCGGAGGTGACCTTTTTGTTTCACTTGTCGTCTGTGCTACTGATAATAATCTTAGAATTGCGGAACTGGAAGGGACCTTTGGAGCACTGAGTCCAGACCTTGTCAGGGAGGCATGGGGGAACCCAAACTTCCAACCTAAACCACTACTGTCCAGCAGTATCCTGAGACAAAGCCCAAGATGGCAAGTCACACGAAAATCCAAAACAGAGGAATCAACATATTGTTATTTAAACTATCTCCAATCAATTAAAAAGCATGAAAATACGTAGCTTGTTGAAACAACAGTAAAAGAAAAGTTTTAAAACAGAGCTGCAAAGTAAAGCAATCAGCTCTATTGGGTGGCACGTTATACTTATGGAACCTAGAAGCTAAGTAGAAATTAGATTTGTAAAAATACAAACTTTGGAAGCTGCCTAGAGTTATTTCTATAAAGAAAACACAGTACTGATATTCAAGATACCCAGATGAGTTGTGAAATGCTTGTCAATGATTGTCTGGTTTCATTGTGTTGTTAGCCCTTTACTAGGATAGTATCAGTTACGGCAAACCTAGAAAACTTTGGCACCTCTAAAGAAAGTATATATTTCTTTGATTTGTTCTTTATGTGGAACTCCCTGCCATAAGATGTGGTGATGGCATCTGGTCTGGATGCCTTCAAAAGGGCATTGGACAGATTCCTGGAGGAAAAGTCTGTCACAGGTTACAAACCAGGATGGAGATGTGTAATCTCCAGGCTTAAAACCAGGGAACTTCAAGGGCCAGATGCAGGGGAGTGGTAGCAGGAGACAGATATCTAGTCTCATGTGGGGCCACTGTGAGATACAAGAAGCTGGACTAGATGGGCCTTTGGCCTGATCCAGCATGGCTCTTCTTATGTTCTTATGTCTGCATTTAGGTTGGCTTGTAAGGGAAATAATACATAGCACCCCTAAGTTAGGCCTGAAAAGTAAATTGATGCTCAACATGGAATTCTACTGTATAGAACATAAAATGTGGCTGATGTTCAAGGTGGATTCAGAAAAGGGAGAGACACTAGAGATCACATTGCAATTAAATCTGGGTACTGGAGGATCCTAAAGAATCACAGTGTGTTTTATAGATTACAAGAAAACTTTTGACTGTGTGGACTATAAAGTTATAAATTGTATAATTGAATGGAAATGAGTATGCTTCTAATTTGACCTGATGTTTAAGTGATACACTAGATGAGAAGCAATGGTTAAATCAGAATACAGAGAAACAATTGCTTTTCACAGGCAATGGTGTCAGACAAGGTGTATTGTTTCTTCTTATCTGTTCTGTCTGTATGCCACTGGAAATCTGGACTAGATCCATTTGAAAGAGGGTGAAAATTGAAAATATCAACTGCTTTAGAACTCACTGACAGAAAATAGCAGTGGGTTTGAACTCCCAATGAAGGCAAAAATAGAACATGCCAAAGTAGGATTTCAGCTGAACATTAAGAACAGAAAAATCACGACTACACAATAGTTATTAATATTAATGTTTACATTGAAGAAATAGAAACCATTAAAGATTTATATACCTCAATTGAAGGTGGAGATGGGCATGAATTGTCAGTTCAGCAGTTTGTGCCAGTTCATTTCCGAGCTGAACAAGTGTTCAGTGGTTCTTAGACCTGCCTCTTGAAGTGGGCATCCACTCGGAGGCAGTGCCCAGAGGACGCGTGGCATGGAAGATGGAGCACTGCCTCTGAAGGGATGCCTTCCAGAGGAGGTGGAACTGGGAACTGCCGAACACTGGTTTGGCTGAGAAATGAACACACACGAACCTCCATCCCTAATCCAAATGGAAGCTACAGCCAAGAAATCAAATGAAGACTTAAACGTTGAACAGTAGCTATGACGGAACTAGAAAAGATTGTCATGAAACCAAGATAAAGACCATCTGTACTATGGCATTCCCAGTTACTCTAGGTGAATGTAAAAACTGAAGAGTGAAGAATGGAGATGCAAGGGGAAACAGTGCCTTTGAAAGGTGTGGAAGAGATCTTTATGGATACCATGACTGCCATAAAAGTGCCTGCTAGGTTAACTCAAATTTGATCTCTCTTTAGGAGCAAAAATGACTAAATAAAGGGTATTATGAGAAGATTGACTGGAAAATAATGCTGGGGAAAATTGGAGGTATTAGGAAAAAGGAAGACCAAATAAAAATACATTTAGTCAATAAAGTAAGCCACAAGAACTGAGTAGATCTGTTAAGGACAAAGCCTTTTGAGGTCACTAATTTATCGGGTCAGCATACTACACAGCAAACAACAACAACAAATGTTTTCATAAGTGCAGTAGTGTAAATCACCATTGCAAATTGCTAGCTAGTTAATGCATATGTGCTTATAACCCTTGCCATGCACCAAGTGAAACAACTGGTACACAAAAAGGCATAAAAAGTTACTTCTCAACTAGTGGCCCGTCATTGATGCAATTCACATCATTACACTTACAGGATGCTGACCAGTACGTAGTCAGTCTGCTGCCTTCAAGAATCCAGCTTCCATCCTCAGGCCATAGAAATTAAAACTCATTCAACCCACAAACCATGAATTAACAATGCTCTAATAACGACTTCTGTTGGACCTATCTCAACCATATGGAGTGGATATGAGTGGTTTTTGCTTTGAAGGGTTTTGCAGGACCCTTACACTGAATAGGCCTCAAGGGAATTTCTACTAAGGATGCATGTTACTAGCTCATTCACTACCCAAGTCTCTTCTGCTGGACCGTTCACTAAGGACATTGCATTGGTTTTATCAGCAAAATATAATGTCTTCACTATACTTTCCGCTGCATGGTAGGGCCAGCTATGGGTTCTGCCCTTATTTCTGCCATGTTTATGACAAGAGTTGCACTTGCTCTCCAATTGTCTTTCGACCTACTTCATCAGTCATAGGTCCTCAGAAAAACAAGGATCCTTCTAGGCAGGACCCTCAGGGTAGAGAGGGCACTTTGGAGCAATCCAGCCAATATCTAATCTCACTATTCCAAATCAAGAGTAGGGCACTGGTAGCAGTGACCATCTTGATCAGAAACCTGCACTATCACTCAGGACCCATCCCCTCACCAGATCTGGGGAAACCATTCAACTTGCAAAGGGAGAAGCAACTGGTTTCTGATGAACTCATTGTCTGTCAGCTGTTTAAAGCAGGATGCCTTCTCATAAGTCTATGGTCAGATGACCAAACGGTGGCAGAGCAAATGTCAAGAGACCATGGTAGCACGTGGCAATTGTACACAACATTTTACAATGAAATTAAAGGCCTCTTACTGCGTTACATGAAAAAGCAGAACTGGATTTATTTAAGCTGAATGTGAATGTTCCAACAGCAGTCGGGTAGAACAATGGTATTGATGCTTGCAAAATTTGCCATGGGAACTTTAAAGGCAAAGAAGATTTCAGCACATCTTTGTCTTGCGCTTGCTGTTGCCTTCAGGACAGGTGCAAGCTTCATGCATTTCCATTCATGCTTTTAGGACAGCCCTCCAAACTCACTGTGAAATAACCAGCAGTCTCAATAGGCATGACAATGAGCTTCCCTTTCTGAGAGATCATAGAAAGAAATTACTATAATATTATATTGTATACATTTTATTCATACATGAAGATAGTGAAGAGAGCCTTGAAAAGTATGTGAGTAATATTATATTGTATTTATATTATATTATATATGCTAGAAAGTTGTGCTGGGTTATGTACAGGGTTTCCTGTAGTTAACCTCAGTGTACCGTGTACCCCTGCATCCTTCCTCATGATAAGTACAAACTTGCCAGTCATGGAATCAAGGGACAGGTCTTGTCCTGGATCAGCAACTGGCTAAGGGACAGGAAACAGATAGTAGACTAAATGGACACTTCTCCAAGTGTGGAAGGTAAAGTGTGGGGTCCCCCAAGGTTCTGTACTGGCACCCCTGCTTTTCAACCTCTTTATAAATGATCTAGAAGTAGGAGTAAATATTTATTTATTTATTTATTTATTTATTTATTTATTTATTTATTTTATTTATTTTTGCATTTATATCCCACTTATCTTCAAACGAACTCTAAGCGGCTTACAAGGGCTATGTTAGCCATACAAGTACAAGGATAAACAAATAAAATTACAACAATAAATTTAAGAACAGTAAAACCTAGTGGCACCTCATCAACTAAAGCGTATGATGGCGGAGAAGAGAAAAGGGAAAAAAAACTAAGAATAAGAATCGCCAAAGGCCTCTTGGAAAAGGTAGGTTTTTAAAGCCTTCCGGAAGGCCAGCAGGGACTCTGCAGAGCGCACTTCGGTAGGGATGGAATTCCAAAGGCTAGGGGCCGCCACCGAGAATGCCCGGGTCCGAGTACTTGTCTTCCGGGCTTCTCGGACGGTGGCGACCCGCAGCAAGTGAGCTCGCGCCTGCCGAACGGGACGGGCCGAGGTGGATCGCTGAGCGATACGCTCTGCCGGGTAGTCCGGTCCCAAGCTATGGAGGGTTTTATAAACTAAAACCAGGACCTTGAATCTAATCCGGGCTGCAACGGGCAACCAATGCAGGCGGGCCAGGACTGGTGTGATGTGTTCATGACGACGCACACCAGCCACCATCCTAGCCGCCGCATTCTGTACCCGCTGCAGACGCCGGAGAAGAGTCAAGGGCAACCCCATGTAGAGGGCGTTACAGTAGTCCAGCCTCGAGATCACCAGTGCTTGGACCACTGTTCTCAGAGAGTTCGCGTCCAGGTACGGGCGGATCTGGGCGATCCGACGGAGATGGTAATAGGCGGACCTGGTCACCGACGCCACCTGGGACTCCATGGTAAGCGCCGGATCCAGGAACACACCCAGATTCCGCACCCTCTCCGCGAGCTGGAGGGAGACTCCCCCCAGGCAGGGGAGAGGGCCACTGTACCCCAACGGCGAGCTCCCAAAGAACATAACCTCCGTCTTCTCGGGGTTGAGCCTAAGCCTGTTCGCCCCGGTCCAAGTCATTACGGCCTCCAGGCACCCATCGAGGATCCCCACAGCTTCCACTGCAGAGGTGGAAAAGGAGAGATAGAGCTGCGTGTCATCAGCGTACTGATGACAGCAGACTCCAAAACTCATGATGACCCCCGCCAACGGCCTTACGTAGATGTTGAACAGCATGGGGGACAGAGACGACCCCTGTGGCACCCCACAAGGGAGAATCCAAGGGGCCGATAACTCCCCCCCATGCTGAACGTACTGGGGCCGGCTCTCCAGGAAGGAACGGAGCCAACTGCGAGCAGAGCCTCCGATTCCCACCTCAGAGAGCCGGTCCAGTAGGATACCGTGGTCGACGGTATCAAAGGCCGCTGACAGATCCAGGAGGATCAACAGGGTAGAGCAATCCCTGTCGGCCGCCCGGAGAAGGTCATCTTGCAGGGCGACCAAAGCTGTTTCGGTACCCCGACGGGGCCTGAACCCAGACTGGTATGGGTCGAGGCACTGCCGATCCTCCAGGTATGACTGCAGCCGGACCGCCGCCACCCTCTCGATCACCTTGCTCATAAACGGGACGTTGGCGATTGGGCGATAGTTTGATAAATCGTCCACCGCAAGGCCAGGTTTTTTCAGAATGGGCTTTACCACCGTCTCCTTCAGACGAGAGGGAAAGACCCCCTCACTGAAGGAGGCGGTGGCGATGACAGAAGCCCATTCGGCCATAGTCCCTCTGGCAGCTCAAATTAGCCAGGCAGGGCAAGGGTCGAAAGGGGTGGAGGCCGGCCGGCAATGCGCCATAGCCTTGGAGACCTCGACAGCAGAAACAGGCCCTAGCGCATCCAACCGGGGCGACTGGGGATGGCGCAGGACCACTGCAACCGGAGTCAAAGCCGGCACGGATGGCCTCTATTTTTGTTCGAAAAAAGGCTGCAAACTGCTCACTACTGAAATCAGTAGGAGGAAGCCTGGCCAGACTAGGATTGTTGAGGTCCCGAACCACCCGGAAGAGCTCCGCCTGGCGGTTCGAGGCCTCAGCAATTCTCAGGGAGTTAAAGGATGTTCTGGCCTCCCTGATCGCGTTGATATAGCGACTAGACTGGGCATCAACCGCAGCCTTACTCAACGCCGTCCAGGTTTTCCTCCAGCTGCGCTCTAGCCTCCTCCTCTGCTGCTTCATTGCCCTAAGCTCCCCTGTGAACCAAGGAGAGGGCCGGGCTCGGCAACGGAGGAGGCGCTTGGGGGCGATCCGGTCTATGGTGTGGACAGCTGTTTCATGCCAAAGGTTAGCCACATCCTCGGCCGGAGCGCCAGTCATACCACCAGGTAACCCCCCGAAGAGCTCCCCGAACCGCTGAGGGTCCATGAGCCTCCGGGGGCGGGCCAGAACAGAGGGCCGGTGGTCCCCACGGGGAGGGGCCGGAATTGCCAGGGAGAATGAGAGCAGGTGGTGGTCTGTCCATGACACAGGAAGGGAGACAATGTCCCCCACCTCCAGACACGAGTTCCCCGACATAGAGGTAAGAACCAGATCCAGGGTGTGCCCAGACCTGTGCGTGGGGCATGAAACATGCTGGGACAGACCCATGGAAGCCATGGATTCCATGAACTCCATGGCTGCACCTGAGAGTCCACCACCCGCATGCACGTTGAAGTCTCCCACGACCAATAGGCGTGGGGACTTCAGCAGAGCAGCGGCAATGAACTCCGTGAGCTCTGAAAGGGATAGTGCAGGGTTGCGAGGAGCTCGGTAGCCCAGCACAATGCCAAATCTGTCCCGCTGTCCCACCAACAAGTGAAGAACTTCTAACCCCTGGCTAACCAATGTCGAGGCCCTGCTGACGTGAAAAGAATCCCTGTACACAATTGTGGCCCCTCCTCCCTTTTGACCCCCCAGCCTTCCCACAAAAATAGCAAGGTAGCTAAATTTGCCGATGACACTAAATTATGCAGGGTAGTAAAAACCGAGAGAGATTGTGAGGAGCTCCAGAGGGATCTCGACACTGGGGGAGTGGGCAAACCTGGGCAAATGAGTTTCAACAATAGTAAGTACAGAGTGATGCATGTTGGGGCAAAAAACCCAATTTACACGTATAAACTGATGGGATCTGAACTGTCTGCAACAAACTAGGAAAGGGGGATTGGTATCCTGGTAGACAGCTCAATGAAGGTGTCAACCGAGTGTGCCAGAGCAGTGAAAAAAGCAAACTCAATGCTATGGATCATGAGGAAGGGTATAGAAAATAACTTTATTTTTTATTTTAGAGTATTTTTATCCCACCTTTCTCCTTGGAAAAGGACCCAAGGTGGTTTACAGTAACGAGGGATAATATACAGTCCAGTACAATTAAGACATGTTCAAGTATTGAGAACAAGGAATTGAGGGCCATCTTATAGCACTGATAGACAACATTGCATTAAAACTACAAGGTTATAAGTAGTTATAAACACAAAGTCTATGTTAACCTATAGATTCATATAAAAGACACATAATGGTAGTCCATCGTTCAGGGAAAGCTTGCCTGAAGAGAAAGATCTTTCCCTGTTTCCAGAAAGACATCGGAGATGGGGCAGTCCTGGCCTCTAGTGGAAGGGTGTGTAATAGTTTCATGAAGGTGGCTAATCCACGAATTAGTTTGTGCCATGTTTGTTTGTTCCATTAAACATATTTTGGGTAGACTATTAGTATCCATAAAAAGGATTTTCAGCCAGTAATTGAAAACTTTGATGATTAGGTTACTTTGTAGGGAATGCATGCCTAGCTCTGCTCTAACAGCAGGAGCTGATGTGTTCTTATCAGTTCCCAATATACTTCTTAGAAAACTGGTCTGATTTTGTTCAAGAATGGTGGCTTTGTTTAGACCCCACAGTTCAGCTCCATAGGTCAACATTGGAACTATTTTAGCCTTAAACACCTTCAGCTGCAGCTTTAAGAACGCAATACGTCGAACAAATTGGAGTATCCTGTAAAGGAGATCTACATTTATGACCTCTGAATATTCTGAATCTGTATTGTAAGGTACCCTATTGGATGGTGTTGCATGTACTTCAATGTATTTTATATTCTGTGTTGTTACTGGTTGATATGGTCATAGGACTAATCAATAAATTTATTTGTCTTTGTCTTTGTCTAGTGGAAGGGAGTTCCAGAGTCTGGGCGCAGCAGTCGAGGAAGCCCTTTCATGGGTTCCCATGAGACGTACCTGTGAGGGTGTCAGGATGGACAGAAAGGCCTCTCCTGATGACCTTAACACCTGAGTCAGTTCATATTGTGAACACATTAGACAGAGAAAATAGGTGGTTTAAGAGAGGGGTCAGGGAAGCCATTCATGTGAACCCCTCTCTCAACAGAGGTGGTGGTGGTGGGGCTCAGGCATGATCTATCTGCACTTATCAAGCAGTGATTTCAACAATACCCAGAAAAATAAAAAATACTTCACGCCTCCACCACCAAGGCCATAGCTTAAGACCCATACTTTATGGGTTTCAGCACCTTAGGCCATTGTTCACCATAAGGCTATTCAGACTATTGTCTACCTAACTAGTCTATTCAGGCCATTGTTGTTCTTATGAGCCTATTTCGTTGTTTCTGCAAGGGGGCAATGACAATAAAGATTCCTATTTCAGACCAGGGTGACATGAGGTCAAAGTGAACTATAAAATGGAGGACTCGCAACTAACTTTCTTCAGACTGAAGAAGCTGTTTGGATGAGTAGCGAAACGTTTCTCTCAAGAAAAGAAGTTAAGTTGCCACTTCTCTTCAGATCATTTCCCCCCTTAGAGCTTCATCCTTTCTATTTTCATTGCTTAACGCAGCTTGTCTATGAGCAATCGTTCTTTAAAAACCGACCACGACTATGCCATATTTCAGTGGCACAGTGCAACAAAACCGGTTTTTCATGTAGAAACAAGGTATATAAACAGCATGCACCTTGGTTTCCTGTTGATTTGCACTTAAGAGAAAATACAGTTCCACTTAAAAGAAGACACTCATTCCCTTCCAATCTCATTTTGCTGTAACTGCTCTGCCACCAGAATTCATCACTACTATAATGGAAGAATGATGTTTCAGTATCCATTAGCTTAGGGGCCCCATGCTCCTTAGGTGCCTGCCCACTTGTTTAAAGTAAAGTATTCCAACTCCAGCTGGTAAAAGGACATTGGTACTGTGTGTGTGTGTGTGTGTGTGTTGTGTCGTTACTGTCGTGACCGACTCTTCGTGACTCCATGTCCATGGAGTTTTCTTGGCAGGAATAATGGAGTGGCTTGCCAGTTCCTACTCCAGGCGCCTACAACACCTGGTATTCCCTGGTGGTCTCCCATCCAAGTACTAACCAGGGCCGACCCTGCTTAGCTTCCGAAATCAGGCAAGATCGGATGTGCTTAGGGCATCTAGGCAGCTCTTGGTACTGTAGGACCTCTGTAATTACCCTAGGGCTGTGATGGTGAAACTTTGGCACTCTAGATGTTTTGGACTGCAACTCCCAGAAATCCAAGTCTGTATTGTCAGTGACAAGGGATTGTGGGAGTTGTGGTCCAAAACATCTGGAGTGCCTAAGGTTCACCATCGCTGCCCTCGGGTCTGCAGAGGCAGATGCTTGTAGTTTTAACCTTTCCTGACCTTGCATATCATGTAGATTCTACAGTGCCTGTAGAAAATGTGAAAACCCGGGTACATCAGAAAAGCTGTTGCTTGTATGACCTTCATGCATGAAATAGTTTTCCTATAAAATGTTTTTCCCCTTTATCAGTTATTCATTGAAGAGCCTCTTTGCATCTGTAGCATTTTGAAGGGTAGCTATTATTTTACCATTTTAATTTTCCCAGCTGTTCAAATAATTGTTTTAACCTCTCCGTGCCTGAAAGCTTAGTGCTGTTTCCAATCCCCATTGGTCGACATTATAATTGTTCCATTTCATTTTTATAGCTCTCGAGACTGGTTTTTTTTTTCATACCTTTCCCCTGGAGAACGATGCTGTGAATTCCTCTCTGTCTCATTTTGCCTCTGAGAGTATTGGGTGGCCTCTCTTCCAAGGCACATTACGGTGCTGGGAATGCTGATCTTAGCATAACAGGAGTGGGATAGGGGTTGTACAGTTATGTTTGGAAATGTTTGGACACTGACTCAAGTTTGGTCTGTTGGCTGTTTACCAAATTATATTTAAATTACAGTTAAATAATAAATATGGGCTTCAAGTGCAATCTCTCAGCCTTAATGTGACAGTATTCACATCCAAACTGAAGGAAAGGTATAAGAATTGCAACTCTTTAATATGTAGCATCCTAAAGAGCCGAGACATCACTTTGCCAACTAACGTCAGGATAGTCAAAGCTATGGTTTTTCCAGTAGTGATGTATGGAAGTGAAAGCTGGACTATAAAGAAGGCTGATCTCTGCAGAATCGATGCTTTTGAGCTGTGGTGCTGGAGGAGAGTCTTGAGAGTCCCCTGGACTGCAAGGAGATCAAACCTATCCATCCTGAAAGAAATCAACCTCGAATGTTCACTGGAAGGACAGATTTTGAAGCTGAGGCTCCAGTACTTTGGCCATCTCATGAGGAGAGAGGAGTCCTTGGAAAAGTCCCTGATGTTGGGAAAGATTGAAGACAAAAGGAAAAGAGGACGGCAGAGAATGAGGTGGTTGGACGGTGTCATCGATGTAACCAATATGGATTTGACAAAACTCCGGGAGGCAGTGGAAGTTAGGAAGGCCTGGCAAGCTCTGGTCCATGGGGTCACGAAGAGTCAGACACGACTGAATGACTGAACAACAACAACAATATGTAGCTCCTCTTTTTCAAGAGATCCAAAGTAACTGGACTATCTATCTATCTATCTATCTATCTATCTATCTATCTATCTATCTA
>JAHTLZ010000015.1:29813437-29868558 GCA_023846285.1 Phrynocephalus versicolor | reverse complement strand
TCTATCTATCTATCTATCTATCTATCTATCTATCTATCTATCTATCTTAGAGTATTTTTACCCCACCTTTCTCCTTGGGAAAGGACCCAAGGCAGCTTACAGTAATGAGGAATAATATACAGTCCAGTACAATTAAGACATGTATTGAGAACAAGGAATTGAGGGACATCTTACAGCATTAAAAGATAACATTACATTAAAGCTACACGAGAATGCAAGCAGTTAAAAAGAAAGTAAAATTCCATGTAAAAGTTATGAGTGATGG
Organism: Phrynocephalus versicolor; assembly: GCA_023846285.1. Lineage (NCBI taxonomy): Eukaryota > Metazoa > Chordata > Lepidosauria > Squamata > Agamidae > Phrynocephalus > Phrynocephalus versicolor. The sequence goes on along the minus strand of JAHTLZ010000015.1, from coordinate 29,868,293 downwards.
AAACTAACATTGAAAACAGTGTCAATATAATCACACAAGGTTATATGTAGTTATAAACACAAAGTCTATGTGATCATATAGATTCATATAAAAGAAATATACCAGGTAATCCATCATTCAGGGAAAGCTTGCCTGAAGAGAAAGGTATTTGCTTGTTTCCAGAAAAACATCAGAGATGGGGCAGTCCTCAGCTCTAGTAGGAGGGAGTTCCAGAGTCTGGCTCAGCAGCCAAGAAGGCCCTTTTATGTGTTCCCAGGAGACATACCTGTGAGGGTGGCAGAATGGAGAGAAAGGCCTCTCCTGATGACCTTAATGCCTGAGCCGTTTCATACTGAGATTCAATCTTTGAGGTAGTTAGAACCCAGGCTGTACAATGCTTTGTAGGTTAAGGTCAGCACCTTGAATTGTGCCCCATAGCTGATTGGTAGCCAGTGGAGCTGCTTTAGTAGGTGTGTAATGTGATCTCTTTGACTCAGAAGCTATTTCATGAACAGCTATGGGCTATTCCTTCATTATTTTATCACCAGTTAAGCAGGTAAAAAGGTCTGGAGTTTATTTCAGGTGTGGCATTCACATTTCAAAGCTGTTGTTGTGAACCAACAACATGTGTTCAATGCAAATCCTTAGACTTAAAAAAAAAGAAGAAGGAAAGAAGAAAGAAGGAAAGAATTAACAATTTTATAATCTGAGGAATAAAAGAAGGTACTAGTGAGCTCTGCAACACAAAAAGGCCTGGACATCCAGAGAAGACAACAGTGGTTGATGATTTGTAGGATCCTTTCTATGGTAAAGAAAACACATTCACAACATATAGCCAGTGAAAAACACTCTTCAGGAAGTAGGCATATAATTATCCAAATCCACCATAAAGAGAAGACTTAACAAGAGCAAATACAGAGGGTTCACCACAAGATGCAATCCATTCATAATCCTCAAGAATAGAAAGGCCAGATTAGATTTTTCCAACAATACCTTTAAAAGCCAGCCCAGTTCTGGAGTAGCATTCTTTGGACAGAGGAAACTAAGATCCACCTGCACCAGAATGATGAGGGGAAAAACAAGTATGGAGAAGGAATCACTGGAATAGCTCATCATGATCCTCCAAGCATACCTCATCATCTGTAAAACACAGTAGACGCAGTACCATGGCTTGGGCATGAATGGCTTCTAATGGCACTGGATCATTAGTACAGTGCTACCTCTACTTAGAAGCAGCTCAATTTAAGAGCAATTTGACTTAAGAGTTGAATTGGTGTTTTAACTGCTGCCTTACAAATTTTAGGTGCAGTCTGCTCTACTTATAATTTTTTATTTTTTATTTTATTTTTGTTTTTTTTTTAGATAGGGCTGTTCTGCTTAAGAGTTGTTCGCCTTAAGAGCATGTATTCATAATGGGTTAAACTCGTAAGTAGAGGTATCACTGTATTTATTGATTATGTGACAGAAGGCAGAAGGAGCCAGATGAATTCTGACGTTTATTGGGATATACGAGCTCAGATCCAGCCTAATTCAGCAAAGCTGATTGGACAGCACTTACCCTGGTATGAAGGAGAAACCCCAGCAAAGTATTCACAACAAAGCATAAAAATGAACATTTTAAATGTGATTGTTTTAATTTATCTAATTACATTTGAGCCCCTGAAATAAAGGCACTGTGTATGAAAATGGTTGCAATTCCTAAGCGTTTCATATGCTATTTTTGTTCAACTCATTGAATTAATGTTGAACATCTGTCCTTCTATGAAGATTATCAGTCATCCAGGTGAATTTATCTGGAAGTTGAGTCATGGCAACTGGACTTCTTTTTCTTGAGAGACTGAAACATTTCATTGCTCATCCAAACAACTTCATCAGTCTGAAAAAAGCAAGTTGCGAGTCCTCCATTTTATAGTTCCCTTTGACCTTATGTCACCCTGGTCTGAAATAGGCTCATAAGATGAACAATAGCCTGAATACGCTTGTTAGGTAGACAATAGTCTCAATAGGCCTTCAGGTGAACAAGATGCTGAAATCCATAAAGTATAACTTAAAAATAAGGATTTTTCTTGATGAAATGTTAAGGAAATGGATGCACGGAACACAAAAAGCTGTTCGAAGTTTGGCTTTGGTAACTCTAGAGGAGACAGTTACTAAAAGGATGTATTGGGCAGAAGAGACCCAAGTTCACTATAGCTTTTCCTCATTAATGCGGTACCATTTCCGTGTATCCACCCAAACCATGTTACCTGCCACCTTTACCTGGACATCTTTGTGTTTCCCTTCTCTTTTTACACTTTACATTTGCGGCATTAATAACTACTGCCGTGTGACTTCCTCCCAAGGTCTGAAGACAATGGGAGTAGCTGCGGGCCAGATGGAAAAGGACTGTGCTGCCACTCTTTTGCCACAGCACTGCTCTCCAAAGCTGAGAACCAGAACGAAGCTGGCACTGAAAAAAAGCTATAGCATGCTACATTGGCCTCTCTGCCTCAAAGATAACCTGGCCAGGGTCTCTGTGTGGGATATAGTGATCATTTGGCCAGAATCTTACTGGTTAGATGTGCAGATGTTTAACAGCAAATCTCCACTAGTTTAGGAGTTGCTGTTTGCACCCCACATGGCCCACCAATGCTTGTGACTGGTGCTTGGTGATTGGAGACAGGCGGAGGGTAGTTTACCTGCAGCAATTTGCTGCCCCAGTTTGTACCACTGCACATGCACTGGAGTTAGTAACTAAGAAACTAAGTAAATAAGAAAATAGAGACTCCACATCTTTGTCCGGAGCCAGTGGTTGCTCTGAAGTATCAGTAAAATAGGTTTGTTGGACCAGACTGGATGCAACTGATCTTGCACTGAAGAAGATGGATGGGCAGGAACAGATAAAAAGAAAAGGTCCTCAGGTTCTTCTTCGTGGCATCTGTGAATGCACACAAATGGGAGTTTCTTAGGTTTACTAGACTGTCCGTTACTTGCTCTGATCTAGGCTGGTCATCCTTCCATCTAGGTATGCTGATGTCACTTCCTTTCCAGTGCCATTATATCTTGTCTTTCACCCTCTTTTCCTGCAGGCTATATATTCCGATTTCCTTCAGCCTCTTTTTCTCTCTGTGTATATCTGGCAGTAGCTTCTAGCCATTCTTTTGGTTATCTCAGTTCAGTCATTTTTGTGGTTTAAAGGTCTATAGGAGTGGTGGCAAGCCTTCGTCACTCCAGATATCTTGGACCACAACTCCCAGAATTCCGAGCCTGTATTGCCAATGACAAAGGACTGTGGGAGTTGTGGTCCAAAACATCTGGAGTGCTGAAGGTTCACCACCACTGGTCTATAGGCAGTGTAAAATGAGCTTAATCAATGTGATGTTCTTCACCTGAGCTACATATGTTTTTTGACAAAGGTGCAAATGTTTTTATCTTATTGTTGTTGTATTTGTTCATTTGTTCGTTTGTTCTTTATATTTCGCTGATCTGATCAGCCTTTTTAAGCCGCCCAGAGTTCCCTAGGGAAGATGGGTGGGGTATAAATTCAATAATAAATAAATAAATAAAATACTAGTACCAGTGAAGAAAACTCATGGTGAACCCTTTCAACATGGCTTTTGGATCATTAGAAGGCCTATTATGTGGTGGAGGTGGCAAGCACACGAACCTCAGCTTTTTGCATAATGGCACCCACATAATATAATCCCCTTCTTGAAGAGTGTTTTGATTTGATCAAGGCTGAGCGTTGCAGTGTCAGAAAAACAACTCCCAGAATTAGAGATGGGCACAAATAAAAAAAATGGTGTTTCGTTTTATTTCATTCCGTTAAGGAGTTCGTTTTGTTTTGTTTCATTTTTCATGAATTTTCGCAGAAAAATTCATTTTGTTTCGTTAATTCATTATTCATTTTACCCCCTTTTTTGCCAGCGCCCACTGCGCGGCCCCTGGGGTCCAGTCGGTGCTGGCTTTATTTATTTATTTTTTCCTTTATTTTAGGGTGTCAAGTCAACCAGACCACCCTTTTAAAAAAAATTTAAATTTTTATTTTATTTTATTTTTTCACTTCCCGCACTACAGCTGTAGTGTGGGGCTTTTTTTTCTTTCAGCGCTGGCCACCCCTGGTCAGTGCTGGTTTTTATAAATTTAATTTAATTTAATTTTTTATTTTAGGGTTCCCTTATTTATTTATTTATTTCTATTTTTATTTTATCTCCCCCCTACACTTCTGGGTTCAGGCCCCGCACTACAGCTGTAGTGTGGGGCTTTCCCCCCCTTTTCTTTCAGCACCGACCGCACAGCCCTTGGGGTCCGGTTGGTGCTGTTTTTTTATTTTTTATTTTTATTTTAGGGTGCCGACCAGGCCACCCTTGGGAACCGGTCGGTGCTCCCCCTTTTTATTTATTTATTTTATTTATTTATTTTCTTTCAGCACCGACTGCACGGCCCCTGGGGCCTGGTCGGTGCTGGGGTTTTTTATTTATTTATTATTATTATTATTTTAGGGTGCCGACCAGGCCATCCTTGGGGCCTGGTCGGCACTCCTTTTTATTATTTTTATTTCTTTTCTTTTTATTTCACTTTTTTACTGCTGACAACATGGCTGCGCTACAGCTGTAGCGCAGCCATCGACTTTTTTTCCCTGGTTACTGTCCCAGAAGCCAGGAAGACTGGACCTCTGGACCAGCACCAGGTAGGAGACATCTTCGCCCCCCTCCATTAACGAAACAAACTGAACCGAACCAATTTTTCTCAGTTCGGTTCGTGTTAAATTTTCCCCTAGGGTCATTATTCATTTCGTTATGTAACAAAACAAATAACAAATAGTGAAACAAAAATTTGTTTCGTGCCCATCTCTACTCAGAATGTATAATTATGTGCCTCATGCCTACACAGGAATACTGTAATAATCGAATAATCATATCATACTTGTGTAGATTTCTGTGGTCCTAGAAGCTTCCCTGTTCTGCAGTTGAACAGAATCAAAGGCAGGGAAGGTTTTAGATTTGGGAGAATTCCCCCCCCCCCCGTGGACGCCATGAGCTTTCAGGGAAGGACCAGTCAATTAGCTGCTATCTACCAAGAAATAGTGAAGGGTTAGGGAGCACCTTCTCTGTCCCTTGTCAACAAGTGAAAGTTCACATGACCATGCTTAACTGTGGCACAGAATGTTAATCCAAAAACCACAGGAGGAGTGTATACTTTTAAAAAATCCTTTGTCTTATTGATTGCTTGTGAACAGGAACAGGACTTCATCTAAAGTGGCTTCAGAACTTTAGAACACATTCCCTGTAGTCTTGCAGAAGAGCAAATCCTGTTTAATCTTGAGAAAGACATGCAAAGCACACCTTTTCAAAGCCGGCCCTTAGGCCATAAAATGCTGCTTAATCATTTGAGTATGCACAGATTTTATATAGTTGATATAAATGTTCAATGAGCTGTTACATTCATGTTATTGTTAGCAACCCCTAGCACAGGATTTAAGTAGGTTACAAATATTTTAAATTTTAAAAAAATCTGCTTAAGTTAATGAATTCCCCCTTGTTTCTGTGGGACTGAAGTAGCATTTGTGATCTTGGTACTCACTTTTATCCAAGTCTGCAGCTCATTTTGTATTGTTGCCTACCTATCTTAACTCCCAACATTTAGGACAGGTCTTGACCTAGCTTTCCAGTGCAATTAAAGAAGTAGCTAATTAGTGACAAATAAAACTTATGTATACATCTGCCCACAGGTTAAATTAGCTATTATGCTAATTACATTTCAGTGTAAGGCCCAAATAAATTGGGATCCCTGTTGTGTAAGACAGAACGGCCATTATTTTCTCTGCTTTAAAAGACTGCCCAAAGCTCTACGGTAACCAGTGTTTCACTGGGCAGTGCCATGACTTGTGTAACTTGGGAACTTAGTTTGTTATCTTGATCAGGCAGTAGAGTAGCCTTGATGCTCTGAGTTGCAGCTGTGTAATAGATGTAGAAATGAGGAGCTGGTTTTATTCATGTTTTGACACTCAAATCCAACAGTGCAGCAACTATAGGACCATTACATTAATTCCCCATGCAAGCAGACTGATTGGTGTTGCAATACAATTTTTATAATAGATAGACTGAGAAACCCCAGATGTTCAGTCCGGATTCCAAAAATAAATGGCACTAGATAGCATATTGCAAATATATGTTGGCTGCTAATTACAGCCTTTGATTGTGTGGAATGTGAAAAGCTATGATTTGTTCTAAAAGAAATGGTTCTGCATCAATATTTGCTTGTTCTGATGGATTTTATTTACAGTATTTATTTATTTTAAAGCTTATATACCGCGTCGTCTTCCCGAAGGAACTCCGGGCGGTTCACATCAATACAAAAAAAATCTATACATCACTGTTAGTACAAAATATGGGGAAACGGAATGCTTTCCCTTAAGCAAAGGATTCCAACAAATGTGTAAATTGCTCATTCATGGTTTCACGATGGGTCAGAGACGACTGGACAGAAAATAGCAAGGACAAGAGAAATTACTTTCAAAAGGGCCTACTCCTAATAGCCTGGCTCAACTCTTGCTGATGAAGGGACGTGGCTTCCTGTATCAAATCAAACCATCTAACAGTAGGTCCTCCTGTTTTCGGATTGCAACTGTTGTGGTTCAGAAGGATGGTACCTGTGTCCCCTGTGGACTTCCAAATAACCCAAATGTACCTAAATATATCAGAAGAGTTCTAAGAGTTCAGCATCCTTTGCTGAGCATCCCTGCAGTTTCCTAGGCTGAAACATACAAATAAGTCCAGAGTAGGCGTCTTGAGCCAAATTATCTGCAGCCTACTCTTTCTTGCCACTACCTTCACTTTAACTCTCACGGAAGACATGTTGCCTGAACCTCTCTTGCCCAGAGCTTTCCACAGATAAAGGTTGGAAACAAGTCGCTGTGACAGGCGGTTTGGACCCCTCTGCTATTTTTTCTGCACCCTTTTCTCTTCACAGCATGGCTTTCCTTCTACTTGTGTGTTAAGAGACACTCCGTGAGTGATTTATATTTCATCAAATTGAGCGTGAAATATCTGGCTGCAAAACCTATCAATCTGATCCCTACCTCTCTCTATTTCTTTAATTAGGGACGCCCTGCTGAAAAATGTACCCATCATCTAGAGAGAAATGGTGTGTTCCTAGACCCTTGACATAAATCTTGAGTTATTCAGGTGCCAAAATACTGTCAGAACTGACAGATCTTAGAAAAATTCACCCACGGGCAGAATACTATCCATTATTTTAGCACAAAGTAGTGGACAGTAAGGAGAATCGGCAGAGAATGTGTCTTTATCAAGTTTAATTGGCTTTTCCATTGACAAAAGTCAGCAAATTCATTGAGAAGAGAGCCCATCAGGTGCTTTCATCTTTCTAGACAAGAACTGAAGGATTTCAGCCTTGTCTCTGCTTGTGTATGATGTGGCCCTGTCTTGGCTTTGCTCCATCGAGCTCAGCAGAGACGAGAAAGAAGGTAGGTGGCCAACCATGATGAAACCTTAGGGGACTCTTACAAAAACTGGACCAACTTTATTCAGGAAACATGGGAAATGCCAACTTCTTACAACTTTCTGGCATTATCCTCTAAGTTTGAAGCTCTTGGGATTATAGCAAAAACAGCCCAATTAAAAGAAACAGTGCATTGAAAACAATGGAGGGGGGGGGAAGGTGGAAAGAACCATTTTGAACGGGTTTTAGTTAGAATTTGCACAGTTTTTCAGCATGGTTGTGTCCTTTGTGAAAGGCAGTAGTCCTATGCATGCCTTGTTACGTGTTACAGCTGTCCTGATAGGGTCTTCAAGGTAAGTGAGATACTTAAGAAGTCACATTTTACCAGCAAAACATGTACATATAGCGAGTTTCTGTAACTGAGCATGGTTTCAAACATATGTTTCCTGAATTCTAGTTTGTCGCTGTATCTATTACATACATTATTGCACCCTTTGTGCATACCCAGCTGGGACTTCTTCATAAACATGGATGCAATCGTAGTGTTTCTGCACTCTTTTAGCAAAAGCCATTCGCTTAACAGCGTTTTCCGTCGCCTCCACTGTCCTTAAGTACGGAGCTCCTACGGAGGTTTCTCTACTGTGTCTCGAGTCACTTATTGTTTCTTTTATGGAAGTTTTTATTAGAATAAATAGCACAGTAAATGCAACAACAAAGTGAATTACTTTCTGTTTTTGCTTGTTTTGGCTAGGGAGAATAATCAATCTGTTTTATTGTGATGTGATAAAAAAAACTATACAGGATTCCTTGGGCCCTTAAAATCCTCTGAATTTCTCACTATGCTCTGCTTGGTTTTCATTTTGCTTGGCAAGACTCCAGTTCCCATGGCATAAATAATGCAAGTCGCAAGCAAGGTCATTTGCAGATACTGATTTACCTACTCGGCTGCTCAGGTTTCGCTTCTCTTTACGTGGTGCATCACATCATATTATGTCAGTGAGAGCCTGATAGCCATATTGGACTCTGGGTGGTAGTTTAAAAGTCCCACCGTAATTCCAGTAAAGAGGTACGTTGGGTTAGAGGGCCTGCTACCCTGAGACAGACTGAAAGTGCAATTCTTTGGTTACTGTTTGGTCAACAAATCATATTTTCTGAACAATGTTTTATTCTTATCACCTATTCCGGTAGTGGCGAACCTTCGGCACTCCAGATGTTTTGGACCACAACCCCCAAAGTCTTTTGTCATTGGCAGTCTAGGCTCAGAATTCTGGGAATTGTGGTCCAAAACATCTGGAGTGCCGAAGGTTCACCACCACTGACCTATGCTATCTGTTTCTTTGAACATTCAATATTATAGTTACGTATCATTGAATCTGAACCAATTAGTATATAAACTGGATAATTTATAATGTATTAAATGGAATGAGTAATGCATCTTTTAAAGACAATGTTGCCCTTCAGACTGTTTTTCAAAAATAAAGGAGAGATGGGATATAATGGAGGCCACTTCCCTTTATTCTCTATTTCATTCTCACCCTATATTTTAAGAATGAGTTAATGCAGAAAGATTTCTGGAACTAGTATATCCTGTTGTTCTATAAATTATATGGTTTGTATTTTCCATGAGGTGCATTAACAGAACCCCATTGTAGAGCAGAGAAATTGTCTTAGAAGTTTCCTATGCTCTGTCGTCCCTGTATTTCCAGAAGCGGTCCCCATGAATCAGTTCTTCATAAATCCCTGATCCATTGGTAGTTTCAAATTTTTATGTCCTGGCTTTCTGTATTTCTTCTGATAATACTCTGCTGTCTGCCTTACCAAACCCTGCCCGAGGTATATATCTGGTGGTTTGACTTCCCTGGTTTCTGTCTGTCTTTTCAGCAGCAGCTTTTTTATTTCATTTTAGTGGCCCCAACTGGCATTAACTCTGATCTACTTAACCTCTTGGACAGACTGTCCTCTTCTGTTGTGCCATCCCATCCCATGAATGATTAATTCTGTTGAGGCTCTGTTTGAGCATAGTGCACTGCAGCATAACTCTGCCATCTTATGTTCACTTGTACATGCCAGGGATCCTGTTGAACTATGAATCTGTTGTCAGAAACCATGTGTTCTCCAGTTTTAGGTTTACCACATTAGAAAGAGAGACTGGGTCTACCATTTTATATATTTGATAAAAAAAATATAAATCAGACTAGAGATGTGAAGGCCCAGAAAAAAACTGGAAAATTTCAGAAAAAAAGATCCCCCTCCTTTTTTTTCCGGAAGCCTTTTGGGTTTTTTCCCCATAAAATTGAAAACAGGAAAAAATGATTATGGAATTTTTATTTTAACATGATGAATAAATATTTTAAGAGAGAGTTTTCTAATATTTTCCAAATCATTTCTAAAAAATCTGCATAGTATCAGATTATTCTAATTTCTGTGCACTCATAACAAGCAAGTCCTAGGTTACAAACTGAACTCTAAAATGCAAGAACAAGAGGCATTTCTTCCTTTAGGAGGTGCTGCTATTGGCACAAGAAAAAGAAAAAGGTTTCACTTTTGTTTTCGCATGTGTTTGGGTGTGTTTGGTTCTGTTCTGTCCTCTTCACTAGGCCTTCAAAGCACGGAAGAAAATACAGAGCCCATTCCTTGAAATTTAGTTACAGTTCCTTCTTTTTTATATTTTTTTTAAATTTTATTAAATTTATACAAATTACAAAAAAGACAAACATAAACAACAGTGCACCCCTTCACCAACAGGATCACTCTTCTTATTTACAGTCATTATCCTCCACTCCAGAACAAAATTGATTGTTGCGCGGAAGTCTTACCCTTATCTCGTAAAAGCACATATTCAATAAATCTACCCCATATATCATAGAAAATATCTCTTTTTAACTCTCCTTTTTTATCTTTAAAGAACATGTCAATTTATCATTTAAAGCAATATTCCATATTTCATTGTACCATTCATCTAAGCATAGTTCGTATTTAGATTTCCAATTTCTAGCAATTATTAATCTAGCCGCAGTCAACAAATTTGTAATCAACTCTTTAGTTTTAGAATCATAACTATGATCTACAAATATTGATAACTAAGCAATTTCAGAATTGGGCTCTATATTCATTTCTAGTATGTCACTTAGTTCTTTAAAAATACATTTCCAAAATTTTTGTATCGTTTTACATTCCCACCACAAATGGAAAAAGGTACCAATCTCATTATCACATTTCCAACAAAACTTAGAAAGATTAGCATTTTTTCCCAATTTCACTGGTGTCAAATACCATCTTAAACTTATTTTAAAGAAATTTTCCTTTATTCTAACAGGCATAGATCTAAGTATTCTCATTCTCCACATTTTAGCCCAATATTCTTCAGTCCCAGTTCCTTCTATACATTTTCTTCAATTCTTTTTACAATAATGGGGTTTTTATTTTATTTTTATTTAATACTGTGGACAGGAATTATGAATGGTTAATTCTGGATTTTTAAACAATGTTTTGTAGAGGTTTTTTTGTTCCACAATAACTAGTAAACAGTTCAGGAGATTTTTACTCAATTTGTTATTTACAATTACAAATATATATTATTTTTAAAGTAAATTCTGTTTGTAATATTTGTTTGGCTACACTATATTTTATATGCTAGTTGTGATAATTTTATGCCAGGTCAAATTGTCCATAGTCATATTTTATGTTCCTAAAGTAACAGAATGACTTTTAGGCTGTAAAGGGGGGGTGGGGAGTGCTAATGTAGCATTTTTTAAGAGATGGACACAAAACGCCAAAATGGTGTTTCATCTCATTTTTTGTTTTGTTTCCCCCCATTTTGTTTTGTTTGAAATGAATTTTGTTTAAAAAATTGTTTCGTTTTTCATATATGCTCATTTTTCGTTTTATTTTAAAACCCATGCCATTCCCCCAACACGACTTTTTGCTGCCAAAGCAAGTGGCGGTCTGGACGCCAGTGCAAGAGCCCCAAATTGGCATCCCAACCATTTTCAGAGGGCTCCTGCCGAGTTGTCATCTACTGAACCCCTTTTAAAATGGCCCGGTCGCCACCAGGGGATCCCCCCCCGTGCTGACTGGACCATTCTAAAGGGGTCCACTCAATGACAGCTGGGCAGGAGCCCTCTGAAAATGGTTGGGAAGCCAGCGCAGCTGACCGGCCCAAGCGCCTATCAGCTGGCACGCAGGTCTTCAGTGGCTGGCAAAAAAGGGGGGTTTAAAAGACCGCACATTCCCCCATTCAATCAGGTGTCTTGGGGGGGAAGCACAGGGGTTTAAAACTTTTTTTAGTCCCCCTAAGCAAGCCCCGTGCACCAGCTGATCGGGCTTGCTTCAGGGACTAAAAAAAGTTTGAAGAGCCCACGCTCTTTAAAATTTTTGTTTTCTTATATTTTTCCTTGAAGGGGCAGATTGTTTTTTGTTTTGTTAGGGAACAAAACAAAAAGTGGAGAACAATCAAAAAATTGTTTCGTGCCCATCTCTGTTTTTTTTTCCAGTTTTTCTGAAAATTTCTGTTTTTTTCTGAAAAATATTGGGGGGGGAGGAGAAACAGTTTTTTTTTCCAAGCTTCAAAATTTCCGGAAATTTTTAATCTCTAAATCAGTCATTGATCAGCTTGACCAGATTTTTGGCATTGATGGTTGAATTCAGTGCAAGAGACTTGACCCTGGGACTAACTTGAGCAAGGTGAATAAGGTGGTCCTATAAACATACTTCAGATTACTTTGCCTAACTTCAGTCTCCATCATTTTGGAACATTGACTACAAGTCGAATCGTGCCTTACTAACTTTGCACATGTTTCTCAGCATTATTGGCTGCAATAACCGCTGGCTACTGGAGTGCACCAAAGAATTTCAGTAAATTGGTCTATGCTTTATCTACTACAGCATAGTCTTTGACTGCATTGATCTTGAAAAGCCATGGATTCTTCTAAAAGACATCAGTGTCCTTCTGCAGCTGATTGTCCTGCTGCATAACCTGTATTGTGAACAAGGAGCTACCATTGGGAGAGAATAATATGGAGACAGGTTTAGTTTTCTATAGACAAAAGTGACAAATACCGGTGCATTTTATCCCTTTATCTGTTCAATCTGTACCCAAAACATATCATACAGACTGGACTCAGATGAAGGAGGAATGAGAATCAATAATTGAAAATATGCAGACAGCCTCTTTCAGACAAAACACAACAATGACTTAAAATGTCTTTTAGTGAAAGTGGAAGAAGGAAACGCCAAAGCAGGAGTGCAGCTGAATATTAAGAAGACAAAAATCATGACGGCAGAAAAACTGCACAACTTTAATGGTGAAAATGAAAGGATTGAATTTGTTAAGGATTTTGTATATCCCGGTTCATTCATCAGTCCAAATTGATTCTGCAGCCAAGAAATCAGGAGAAGTCTAAAACTAGGAAAGGACAGCAATGGAGGAAATACCCATGAAGTGAAAGGATATGTCATTGTAGGCCAAGACCATGATAATCTATAAAGGTAAAGGCAAAGTTTCCCCTTGCACATGTGTGCTAGTCGTGTCCAACTCTAGGGGTGGTGCTCATCTCCGTATTCAAGCTGAAGAGCCAGTGTTGTGCAAGTCTGTGGCCAAGTGGCCGGCATGTTTCCCATTTTTTTATGGTGGTACCTATTTATCTACTTGCCTTTAAATGCTTTCAAACTGCTAGGTTGGCAGGAGCTGGGGTTATCAGTGGGAGCTCGCTCCTCTGCATGGCACCCGGGATTCGAACTGCTGAGCTGCCGACTTTGCAGCCGACAGTTTTCAGAGCCTTAGTCCACTGAGCCACCACGCCCCCTATGATTATCTATACTATTATATTAATAGTCACCATGTACAGAGATGAAAGCTATACTGTGTTTGCAGTCAAACTGAGGCTGTCCTACTTTGGGCACATCACGAGAAGGCAAAACTCTCCAGAAAAGACCTGGAAAGGTTGAAGGCAGCAGAAACAGAGGAGGAACAAAAGTGAGATGACCTGACTCCCTAAGGAACCACGGGCTGGTGTTTGCAAGGAGCTGAGCATGGCTGTTGCAGATAGGGCATTTTCAGGATCACTCATTCACAGGGTCACCGTCAGTCACTTAACAGCATGCAACAATAGCAACAACAAATTGACATTAGGCATGCCTCCCTTTCCTAGCAGTACTTTAAAACTAGATTATGTGTTTGTCTTCTCATCCCCCCCTCCCCTCCTCACTCTCTATATGCTCTTTAATTGAGCTTTGTGAGCAATTGTCTCCGTAGCATTTCAGGGGTTTAATCTTGCAAAGGTCTTTATAAATACCGTATATACTCGAGTATAAGTCGACCCGAGTATAAGCCGGGGCCCCTAATTTAAACCCTAAAAACTGGGAAAATTTATTGACTCAAATATAAGCCTAGGGTGGGAAATGCAGCAGGGCCTGGCAACTCCTCCTTTGTGAGCTGGGTGTGTGTGTGATGTTTAAAATGACTTTTAGCCACAGAGGCAAGTGCTTGAGTTGGTGGCTAAAAGTCGTTTTAAACACGGGGGGATCAGGAGAAGTGGTGCACAATGTTTAAAATGACTTTTAGCCACTGACCCAAATTTGCTTCAGTGGCTAAAAGTATTGACCCGCATATAAGCTGAGGACCCCAAAATTAGGGTTGAAAAACTAGGCTTATACCCAAGTATATACAGTATGTATTGTACCGTAGGTGCTGTAGGAGCTCTTGAATTTGCAGGTGCTGGGCGGGGGACAAACAGCATTCAGCGAGAGACTGTGTCTCCAGAGACAATGGAAGCATGATGGCACTGGGAACGCTGGGAAATGGGAATCAGGTTTAGCTGCCTTGAGCATCACCTTTTTAATAAAGCAGCTATTTATAGAATCAGCCGAGGCATTGTCAAGAAGATTGTTAAATTAATATTTACATACTAGCTTGTGTGTGTGTGTGTGTGTGTGTGTGTGTGTGTGTGTTTTCTCCCTTCCCTGAAATTCTCATTTGCATTTGTGCATGGACCCAAGGTGCGTGTTTCCATTCTCCAGGCGCAAAATTAGGTTGATAAAAGGCACAGCATAGTTTGCGGTATGGATTTGAAAGCCATTCTAGATAAGCTTCCTGTCTTGCGTACCTACATGCTTGATATATTTCTCTCTCCCCCCCTCCCATCCTTTCCCTGGCCACATCCTCCCCAGCACTCCCCCTTCCCCAGCCACGCTTTCAGTAAAAGGCACTTTCAAACCCACCTCGGTTCTTAAGCAGATGGGGGAGGCGCACACGAGACAGCTTTTCTGCATAGCAATTCCTCCTTAATCTCTGCCTCTTGGGGAAAGAGACTAAAATTGTCAATGGATGCTGGGTAATTTGGAAGCCGACAGACAAAATGGGATGTGTGGAAGGTGGTGACTTCACCCAGATGTGAAATCCCTGTCCCTATTTGCATCTCGTTGAAAGCATTTGGCCTGCGAAGGCTTTTGGTTTTTATACCTTTTAACACAAATGAGCCAGCAGCGAGAATAATTGCTGTGCATTGAAGCTGTATGGAATTCAGCAGGCTCTGCGCACTGGGATAAGCGGTTTAAACTTCGGCGCCTGTGTTTCAAGGGGGGAGAGAGTTGTCCGGCTGTTTAGAGATTCCTGGCTCCACTACATGCTCGCCTAGTGACCTTGAACAAGTTGTTTAACTCTTGTCTTCTCCCTTTATCCACCCGTGACTGAAAATGTTATGAGGCGGCTGAAGATCCTGTGAACATCTGGGAGAAAGTGGTATTCATACTGATTTTTCTTGAAAGTGACAGATAGTCGCCATTTGCCCCTTCTTGGCTGTTGTTTGCTGCCTTTGCTCTTGCCCCGGTGACTTCTAGACCATAGTGACAATAGTCTACATGTACCCTCACTCTGGTTTTATCTGCATGCAGCCTTTGTGACCTCCTGCTTCTGGCATGAAATGCACATAACATGCCGCCGATTAGGGATCACCAGGACAGGGGGCACTTCTGCTTCCATCTTGTACTTGCCCTCAGGGGAGCTACTGCCCCTTGGGATTGTTCTGAGGTTTGGAGGCTTTATGGGCCATGTTGTATACCCCTGACTTTGACTGTAACACACTTTATTTCATGGGTGGCACCTCCTATTCTTTCCCACAGTCTCCCCTTCCCCCCCCCCCAGATTACCATGTGTTGAGGAGAATATGTTTTTTGTTTGTTTGTTTGTTTGCAAAATGTGGGGATGGGGAATTACTTCTGCCGGGCCCTATAGACAGCAGTCCTCCTTTAAAACAAGAAGCCAAACAGGCTTCTGGTTGTTTCAGTTTTTCATTTGTGGGGCTGGGAGAGCCTACTGTGGTCCCAGTACATCGACATTTCATCTTTTGGTCTCCGGAGACTGCCTAGCCCTGCTTTAGGCAATACTTGAAGATGGCTTGGAAGAACGTGAGCAGAAAGCAGGAGGCTTTTTATTTGGCAAGTGAAAATCAGGATGAAGAAATAATCTTCATCCAGTGGCACTGGCATTTGCATGAGTTGCTACTCCATTAATGGTCCCAATTTAAGTATACTGCTTTACTTTTTAAAACTCTAAATAATCTGGGTCCTGCTGCTTAAGGAATGCTTTATCCCATTTTTCCTCTAGTCATTGGGCAGGTGGCCCAGTTGTGGAACAGTTGCAATGGTAGCTGCCACCAGGATTTTCCCTATGTGAGCATACCCCCCCTTTCCCCCAAACCCGGCAGGTACCCAGTTAATCCCAGCAAGTCCTGGAAGCCCACTCCTTCCCTGGGATCAGAAAGTTGAGAGACTCAGGTTCTTCCAGAGGTAACGCCAACTCTACAACCCAACCCAACTCTCAAAATGGACCAATGTAAGACTTCTGGGAAATTGTATGTGTTAGCAGGGCCAAGTGCTGAGCGCTAGACTTAGGGTGGCAGTATTCACAACCCCACTTTAAAAATGCACAGAGGTGAAGAATGTTTATTAGGAATAGAAAAAGAAGGCCTAATCACAGAAAAGGAAATCCCTTTTTATAAATAAGACAATTTCAGTAGATGGAAGACATTCCATTTATAGTAATTATAAACAAACAACAGGTAAAGAATACCCACACATAAAATAAGAAAACTATGTAGCCTTTTCTGTTTACTCAGAGGACCTGAGAATAGTGGTTCCTGTACATACAGAGCAGAGTTCTCACAAGACTAATAGCATGCCAAAATTTCAAGGTATCTGCCCTCTCTTTTTTCTGGGGTGTAAGCACTTATTTTACCTCTTATAAGCACCTTTTAACCCCTTTTTACCTCTACTAGCCAGACCCTGAGGGCTCCACCAGAATCTTCCAGAGGACAAGCAACTCTGCAAAAAAGCCGCATTTTATTTCTCATCAGAATGCAGCTGCGGATACAGCCCTCTGATGATTGAGTGTGACCTCCAGTACCTCCTTATCTCTTGATAAACACACATGGCCCTCTCCTAAGAACCATCAGCATTTTGCTAATGCCAGCCTCCCTCTCAGCAGCCTTCCTAGTGGCTCCAAGATGGAGCAAGTCTGGCTCTTAGCAATTATTCACTCCTAAAGCGGTGTAAGTAGGATGGTTACTTCACGTCCTTCCTTGCTCCGAGATTACGTTCGTTTCGTGATAACGTTGTTCACGGTCACATGGTCTTGTCCCGGTTCTGCCCCTGTTCCCGTTTACCCACGGCTGTGATTGATGGTATCGTGACGACTGTTACTTCATATCCTTGTTTTGTTTTCCTTTCTTTTTTTCCTTCCTTTTTTTTTTGGTCCGACCTTCCGTTTTTCAATATTTTGATTCTCCGTAACTTTGGCTTTCATGCGTTAAGCAGCAAAGTTTGAGGTTTTATGCCTTCTTCCCTCTCTGCGATGCATTGTTTACACCATTGGGATTGTACTGGAGAATGCAACTTCACACTCCTACCACTAGATGGAGAATGTGCACGTTGCGTGATGAGCCTTACTTCATGGGCTCTCGTCTCGAAACAAGAACTGAGACAAGAGAATTCCCGAGGTCAGAGAGAGGTATGGCTCATCACGCTTAAATACCAGTTCATGGGGGGCGTGGTCAGGACAAACTCCCGTCGTCATGCAATGGACGTGCAGTAACATTTTTTCGTACCGGTCCGAAGCGGGAACGTGAACCGCGATGAGAGGGATGTGAAGTAACCATCTAAGGTTAGAACTTTTCCACAGTCATTAAGATTCTTATCTTGTCCTGTCCTTTATGGCAGGGAGAGCTGGTGAAACGTAAAGCCACCTGGAAATTCCCTGGGAAGCTGCAAAGTGGCAAGCTTTTGTCCTGGCTGCTGCACCTACTTGCACCAAAGCAAGAGGAGGAGGAGGAGGAGGATGCCTGGTTTTGCCATGTGTCCGATACAGTTCCAAGGAACATTCTAACTGTTGCAGATCAGCAGTCCTGTTTTACCGTGCTTGTTTCCAGGGTATAGTTTCATGGATTACATGGAAGGCTGCTTTTACAGGCTCTTTGTACATCCAGCCCTATGTTCTTGCTCTTGTTGTTTTTATACCTTTATATTGGATTTGTTTTGTTGGGGATCGTATTCTCTTTTTTTGTAAGTTGTTTCTGCTATTTCTTGTACACCGCCCAGAGCTCCCGAGGGAAAATCGGGTGGCTACAAGTACAAAAATAAATAAAATAAATAAATATCCTGTGCTCTGAGTGGCAGCAGTTCTCCAGAGTCTTTACATCAAGGCCTTACATGATACCTGTTACCTATTCCTTTTAATGGAAAAGGCCAAGGCTTGAACCTGAATGAAGTTTCTGCAAACAAAGCATGTGTTTTGCCACCCCCCCTTATGGTCCTTGCATGTCGGAAAGTAACATTTATATAAGAAGCCTTTATCTTCTTCACCTGCAACCACACATAGCAGTTAGATCTGTATTGTAACTAAAAAGGTTCATTTCTCTGAGCAAATGCAGAATATCTTCCATAACCATTTAGCCATTCTGTACATATGTACAGCTAGGGATCCTGGGCCAAAATCCAATTGGCAAGTTACATTCTGCACAAGAGAATTCACATAAATTATAGCTTCAAATTGCTGCCATGTACAGTACAAGGTGCTGGTTGCAATCCTGGGTGCATGCCGGATTGTACCATTAGCTATGTGCCCAGGGACACAAACACCATCTTATTGGTGAGTTGGATTTTGCTTTAAAAAGAGTATGTAATTCCCCTTACACAAGCATAACTTTCCAGTAGGATTCTGGCCATAACTTCTATGTCTAAGTCTGAGAGGAACCATAACAACCTCTCTCCTTATATGTGGTGCACTGAACATGCCAGATGCACTGATTTAATACCAGTTAAGCCTGCATGCTTCAGGGCATAGCCTAGAGAGCATTTTTGTTCTAAAGGACACAATCTGCGCGGTTGGTTTTAGCATTGTTTTGTAATCCCTAATGCAGCATTGTCTGGAAAAGAATGTGAGACATAAGGCGCATAATAAATTGATGGACGGACCAGGAGTTACTGGTGGGTTGGTGAGAGAAAGAGGTCTCAGGGTACCTAGAAAGTGTGGCTGCTAATGAGGGGTAGATGCACCGTGCTGCGTCTGTTTGTTAATTAATTGACATGGTAGAAGCTTTCATCAAAGAGCTTTGAACACTGCAGCAAGAAAGAGATTCTATTTGATGTGTGTTGGTAGCAGAAGGGAGGTTGGAACCAATGTATGTAAATCCAAGGAAGGAAGGACAGATAATTGGAAAAGAAAGAACAATCCTTGTGGTTGAGGCAGGAGTTGGGATATCAGGAGGACATGGGCTAGCAACTTACTAAATCTCTAATTTATGGTTTGATAGTGGGAAAACCAGTTCATCCTTGGCTTGGTTTTTGATTTCCAAAGTGGTACATAAATATCTAGCTTGACATCTTATATCCTATCTGGGCCTGGGCAACTCACAAGAGGATTGAGAGGATACATTTGTTCATGTTTTGTAAAAGTAGTTAAAGAGCTCTTTGTATGTGGTCAGCGTTAAGGAATGCTGATTGATTAAGAGTGTTTTGCTCTGGGAATATACCTGAGTCATCAAGAAAACTAGCATGCCATTTAAAAAAAAACATTTCCTGTAGAAGTGCAGCTAGAATATATCTTTGCCATGTGATTTGAGAAACTATCACCCAAATCCTGTTTTTCAGAGACCTTTGGGTAGTGGGCGGCATATAAGTTGTATAAAAATAAATAAAATAAATTGCACAGGACTGGACCCATTAAATCCATGGGAATTTGATGAGTCAACTTCCTCTGTAAGTTCCATTGATTAAAATGGACCTACTCTAACTGCACCTTACTTTAGTGGAACTTACAGAAAAACTGACTTGCCAAATCGTCGTTAATAGAGATGGGCACGAAACGAACAATTTTTTGTTTCCGTTTTTTTTTTTCATTTCGTTACGCAATGAAATGACAAACGAATTTTGTCTCTAAAATGAAACGAAACAATCAGAAACACCAGAAATTTTGTCGTGCATTTCGTTTCCGTTACTGCAATATGAGTGAATTGCTTAAAATGCTAAAAAAATCACAAAAAATCAAAAATAATGGTAACAAAATGGTAACAAAACGAACAAAAATGAAAACGGTTTTTTTGCAAAAATTCGTGAAAAACGGAAACGAACCGAAACGGACCCTCCAAACGACAAACAACAAACAAAATGCCATTTTTTTTATTCGTGCCCATCTCTAGTTGCTAATTCAGTGAGCCTACTGTTGTGTGATTTACTATGCTAAGCAATTTTGGCCTGATCATCTTCACACCGGCGGGAGGCAAAACCAGACAACTATGTGGATCCTTTCCAACTTGACAATTATGTGCTTGTATAAAGTTTACAGCACTTCAATTCGAAAAATAATGTACCTTAAAATGTGTATGTGTGCATGTGTGTGCGTGTGCACAAACACACACACTAGTGCGCTTTCCCAACCTGGTACCCTCTACCCCTCCCAAGGTTCCCCCAGCAAGGCTATGCAGTGAGATTCAGCACAATAGATCAATTGGAAGAAGCTGTACTAGAGCACCCCATCCCTGTCTGTTTGCATCAGGTTGTGGGCCAGAGCTTTGAAACGTTACCATGTCGAAGTAAAGCTGCCGGCTGGGGGGGGGGTCTGAGTTTTACTCCATGCTGTGGGCTTGAAATGTCAGCAGGGTTCCATTATCCACAATTAGGCTGGCCCCACAGAGGCAGCAGTTGCCCTCTTCCCCATACAATCCTCCGAGAAGGCCATGCCCTTACATATGTCTGTGACCTCTCCAACAGCTGGGCTGTTGTTTATACCAGCACACAGACAGTTGGATGTGTAGACTGAGAGAAGGGGGCCTCTTCCTGATGATGTTTCTGGAGAGGTATGACCTTGAATCAGGACACATGAGCAAACATATATGCCTGTTCCCACTCAGAGCAGTCCTTGTAAGAACTCCTCAGAAAACATGTTTGCACCATAGATACCAAACCCATTTCTAGAGATCACTCCTAAAATAAACTCAGCCTTTGGGTACATTTGTAGAGATGATTCCTAAAATAAATGCAACATTCATAGGTACCATTACACTCCTACCTGTATTGCATGTACACACAGACCAGCACAGCTAGACACCCACAACATAATGATTTCCAGTGCCGCTGAAACGCGGTGGCATTGTTTGCCCAATCACTGGCAAATGCACAGTGTTATTGTGCGGGCCTTGAAAGCCCTGGTGTTTCATTCTCTGCAAGCTGAATGGCAGCTGCAGGTAATAATAGCACGAGATTTAAAAAGCCAACATTATAGGGGCATTTACAGCCCACTGAGAGAGTGAAATCTCAGTGTGACTGAGCGGTATCTCTAGTGATCCTTCCCCCCCCCCTTTCTTTCTTGCTTTCTCCTTTTCCCCATTTGCTTGATAAGGAAATGATGGGCAGCTTTAGAGAAATGGCCACCGCTGCTCTCATGAAAGGGGGAAGCAAGTGGTCTGGACCAGTGCCATGGTAAGTGGAGTGGGACAAATGAAAAAGCTTTCTGCAAATCAAATAGCTGCCTTCTCTTTTTTGTATTGGGTGGGTTGCTTTGTAGGGAGAGCGATGATGTTTTGATAACTGTACAGTACCTTTTTTTTTTTTTTTGAAGGCCAATGGAAAAGCAAAGGCTGGCTTATTTCAATTCTGCCAGCCTTGACTGCTGTAATTCAAGGGCTCCTGCTGTGAGCCCTTGTTAGGAATACCTTTAGCATTCCACATTTGAAAACAAAGGAGGAATCCATTCAAGGGCTTTCGTGAAACTGCCTCCCAAAGCCCATTTGGGGAATGGAGCATCTGGCTGGGCTACCAAGCCAACCACTACGGCGCGCTTGTCTTCCTGTTGTGTACCAGTGGCTCCTGGTACATCCCTAGAGGTCAACTGGACAACCCTTACATGTTCTGAAACTTCGGATGTGCAGAATATTGTGTGTGCCTTATATCATGTTTACGTGTAGTTGACTGTACAGAGGGCTGTGCCTGAGTGAGTTGCTCAGGGATCGAAAAGCAAGGTCAGGGGTTATTTCAGTACTACAGCTGCTATACCTTGCTGGCTCTGGCACACTTGGTTTTCTGTTGGCTGTGGACAAAAAGGGAACCAGCAATCTTTTTCCAGTTTAGTTTTTATGCAAGTTTTTCACTTAATACACTTGATATTGCTCTAACATACTGACACACCAGTCACTTTCTAGCAAATATATAGTTAGACAGAGAGATTTGTTGTTAAATAGCAGTTTTTATTGTAGTCGAGACTCTGCTGATGACCTGCATTTGATCTCAACAGGCCCAGGTAGCTGGCTCAAAGTTAACTAAGACTGTGTATTCAGCTCTTGGTGTATGTGTGTGCGTGTGTCTGTGTCTGTGTCTGTGTGTGCAGTGTTTAGCCTGCATAATTAAATTGTGAACCACTCAAACATTGCTTCAACTGCTGTGGGACAGTATATAAGTAGCACACTTTGCTTTGCTTTATATAGACAGATAGGTGGATGCACACACATTTCAAAGAGCCTTTCATATGTCACACCTCATTCTGCTGCTATATATGTCTGAAGAAGTGCACATGTGCACGAAACGTCACATTAAAATATGAAAGTTAGTCTTTAAGGTGCCACATGTTTGTGTCTTTTGTTTTGTTTTGATTTTCTTTTCTTTTATTTTTGCCTGAAATTCTTGAAAAGACTAACATGGCTACCCTCTCTGAAACTTTCAATATATCGTAATCAGTTGTCAACATAGCCACATTGTATAATTTAATCAGTTGTGGCGGTGTGTTTCGAAGACTGGATGCAATTACAAGAAACAGCCAAGCTTTCTTCAGATATAAACCTATTTAAAGATTGGGGGGGGAGGGGGGGTTGCCTCAGTTAACAAGAGTAATTTTTGCCTCATTTAATGATTAATGAACTCCTGAATTAACACAAAATTAGATCTTTCAAAACAATAGGTATTTTGAAGCCCTACGCTTTCTTTGTTCTTTAGTGTGGGAGTTAACATTCCCCATGTCATGTCACTGGAATGAATAGAAAACACGGCCTGCAGAAGTTTCCATTCAGACACGCGGTGCCGCTTTTAATAGTAGGGAAATGAAATGCACACCCTTCTGAACGTTTTGTCTCATTTAACTTCAGGAGGATAACTAGTACTATCATTAGTCCTTTCGAAAGAAACAGGTATTTCGAAGTGCCAGTTCTCCCTGATGAAGACAGTAGTTATTTAAGTTAATATAGGCATCTGGGCCTGCAGATGCAAGAGGAAAAATCATCTAATAATTCCGTCCTAGATTCAGATTACTGTATATACTCGAATATGTCTAGTTTTTCAGCCCTAATTTTGGGCTGAAAAAAGGGGCCCTTGACTTATATTCGGGTCAGTACTTTTAGCCACTGAGGCAAGTGCTTGGGTTGGTGGCTAAAAGTCATTTTAAACATCGTGCATCGCTTCTCCTGACCCCCCTCTGCATGATGGGGGAGCAATGTGCAGTGTTTAAAATATGCTTGCCTCGGTGGCTAAAAGTCATTTTAAACACATACCGCTCTCCCAGCTCACAAAGGAGGAGCTGCCAGGCCCTGCGGCATTTCCCACCCTAGACTTATACTCAAGTCAATAAGTTTCCCCAGTTTTGGGGGGTTAAATTATACCTCGACTTATACTCGGGTCACCTTATACTCTAGTATTTACGGTATTTGTTTCTTATTGAAGTCAATTATTCTTCCATTAATCTACCAGGGTTTTTAAATTATTTCATAGTACAGTATACATTTCTGCTTTATTCATTCTAAAAGAAATAAGTGAGTGTTTCAAAGGCAGATTTAAAACATGTTCAATGCTGCCCATTGTGGGGTTGGTGGGTGGGGGAGTGTTCAGGGATCTTTATGTGTGTGTGTTGAAGGGTGTTTTTTTAATGTGTGTGAGAGTGTTTGGAGATTTGTGTCTGTGTGTGTTGAATCTGGTCTCTGGGTGTCTGAATTTCGTTGTATGTGTATACTGTGTATATACACACAATGACAATAAATTATTATTATTAAAAAAAATAATGAAGTCCAAATGACTGTAGATATATTCCTCCATTTTCTACCTGGTGGAAGCCATTGTCCAAAAGGAACAGAGGCCTTTGAGAAACTCCGAAGTATTCTCAGTCCTAAGCTGCTTGCATTTCATATCTGACATTCTCTCCAGCTGGAGGTTGCATTTCTAATTTTTCTTCATTTAATGTTAGCATTTGTCTTGACAGTTCCATCCACTATCATCCTAGAAGTAAAATCTTCATCCTCAAGCATGAAGCCAAGGACAGGAATGAAGCAGACAGATATTATCAGGTTTGCGATAAGAACTAGGGACAACTAGACTACACAGTTCAAGATTAAACTGAAGGGGATGAGAACCATAGATTGCTTTTCTAAATGCAGATTTGCCACTATATTCTCTCTCTCTCTCTCTCTCTCTCTCTGTTTTAGACCTTATTTTAAAAATACTTCCCAGCATAGTTCTGCACTTCTTAGTAGTAATCACATTGATTTCTTTAGCACATTCTTGACTATTTCACATCATGTTAGGACTACTGGTTATGCTGCAGTAGTCCTTAAGCATGCTTCCTTTCAAAGCAGAGTTGTGACCCAGTAATATGGACAAGGATCTGCTGGCACAGCCTTTGATTTGAAAGATGTTCCATTCATGCCATAACTTTGTTTTAACGGGGGCATTTCTTCTCTGGCCTGAAATGACATTTTAAACAGTGCTTTTTAATACAATATTATCCTTTTTGTTTTGTTTTATTTTTTAATATTATTTTTAATGTTGTTTACCATGTGCCTCCTAGGGAGAGATAGCTGGGATATAAATAGAAAATGTATATAAATTTAAAAAAAACTCTTTTTCTGCAGAAATTAGAAGTCACAGGTATAACAATGTTACCTGTAACAAATTATATTTGTGTTTAAGAAAGGGCATCATATTCTAGTCCAGTGATGTCGAACCTATGGCACGGGTGCCAAAGGTGGCACTTGGAGCCCTTTTTGTGGGCACCCGACATCGCCCCTTCATAGCCACCTGTATACAGGTTAAATTACTGTACTGGCACTTTGCAAAACAATTAGTGGGTTTTGAATTGCAGTTTGGCCACTCGGTCTCTAAAAGGTTCACCATCACTGTTCTAGTCCAAAGGTGGGGCCGTGTGCTCCCAGAGGCATATATGCCCCCCCCTCAGCTTTTTCCAGGCTCCTTTTTTTCCTGGCATAAACAAGGGGAATCAGCTTCTGGGAGAAACCAGGACTAGAGTTGAACCTTTTAAAAAGGCCACAGAGCCCTACTCTGCCTGGCAAACAAGACAAAATTTTAAAAATGGGAGAGGATTTCCAGCCAGTTCTCCTTTTATTTTGCATATTTAGGGCATATTTAATACTCTATCTGGTTCATGGAGGATCCCCAGGGGCAAAAATATTAGGCCAGGAAATACCAAAATTGCCCCCTCCTCCCACAACTACCTGAGCTGAGAAGGAAGAGACTGGTAGAAGCACCTCTTGAAATAGGGGACAGGGTCCTGCACTGCTTGTTGAGCAGAAAGGGACCCATATTTTATGTACAAGATAGATAATGCCACTATTTCCATATAGCACAAAGAGTCTAATAGCCAGGGTTCCATTGCATGACAGTAATGGAACAGGAGAGGTCTCCTTTCCCAAGAAATGGGGCAGATTACTTTTATAAAGTATTTTTATGAGAGGTAGCTGTGTAAGTCTGTGCAAGACCTACTCAACACCTTCTTTGCCTCTGTTTTCTCCAAAAAGGAAGAAAGAGATCCGCTGGGACAAAGAGTAGATGTGGTAGGATCGGAATTGCAACATAGAATAGGTAGAGAGCTAGTACAGGAACACCTGGAAACATTAAATGAATTTAAGTCTCCTGGGCCAGATGAATTACACCCAAGGATAGTAAAAGAACTGGCAGAAGTAATTTCAGAACCATTGGCAATAATCTTTGAGAAGTCCTGGAGAACAGGAGAAGTCCCCATCGACTGGAGGAGAGCTAATATTGTCCCCATCTTCAAAAAGGGGGAAAAAGAGGACCCAAATAATTACCACCCAGTCAGCTTGACTTCAATTCCTGGAAAGATCCTAGAGAAGATAATTAAACAGTCAGTATGCAATTATTTAACAAACAATGCTGTCATTACAAGAAGTCAACACGGGTTTCTTTAAAAAAAGTCATGCCAGACTAATTTGATCTCTTTCTTTGATAGAATTACAGGCCTGGTGGATGGGGGGAATGCTGTGGATATTGCTTATCTGGACTTTAGTGAGGCCTTCAATAAGGTTCCCCATGGTATTCTTGCTAAGAAGTTAGTAGAAAGTGGGATAGATAGTGCTACTGTTAGGTGGATTTGTAATTGGTTGTCTGATCGCACCCAAAGGGTGATCATAAATAGCCTCTCTTCATCTTGGAGAGACGTGACCAGTGGGGTGCCCCAGGGTTCTGTTCTGGGTCCAGTGCTGTTCAATATCTTTATTAACGACTTGGAGGAAGGAATAGAGAGTATGCTAATTAAATTTGCAGATGATACCAAATTGGGAGGGGTTGCTAATTCCCTAGAGGATAGGATGAAAATCAAAAAGGACCTTGACAGATTAGAATGCTGGGCCAAAGCTAACAGAATGGATTTCAACAGAGGGAAATGCAGGGTGCTACATCTAGGTAAAAAGAATGAATTGCACAGATATAGGATGGAGGATACTTGGCTGGAGAATAGTACTTGTGAAAGGGATCTGGGAGTCTTGGTGGACCACAAGTTGAACATGAGTCAGCAGTGTGATGCGGCAGCAAGGAAAGCCAATGCAATTCTTGGTTGCATCAACAGAAGCATAGTGTCTAGATCAAGGGAAGTGATAGTACCACTCTATTCTGCTCTGGTCAGACCCCACCTGGAGTACTGTGTCCAGTTCTGTGCGCCTCAATTTTTAAAGGATGTTGACAACCTCCAGCGGGTGCAGAGGAGGGCGACCAGGATGGCTGAGGGTCTGGAGGAAATGTCTTATGAGGAACGGCTTAGGGAACTGGGAATGTTTAAGCCTCTCTAAAAGAAGGCTAAGGGGGGATATGATAGCTATGTTTAAATATTTGAAAGGATGTCATATTGAAGAGGGAACAGGTTTGTTTTCCATGGCTTCAGAGACTAGGAGTCGGGGCAATGGTTTCAAACTACAGGAAAAGAGATTCCATTTGAACATTCGGAGGAACTTCATGACAGTTAGAGCTGTTTGGCAGTGGAATATGCTGCCACGGAGGGTGGTGGAGCCTCCTTCTTTGAAGGTCTTTTAAACAGAGGCTGGATGGCCATCTGTCGGAAATATCGTGATGGAAATATTCCTGCATGGCAGGGAGTTGGACTAGATAGCCCTTGAGGTCTCTTTCAATTCTATGATTCTATGCTTCTAAGAATTCTAGGCAAAAATCAAAACAAAGTAAAAGACACAAACATGTGGCACCTTCGCTAGTCTTTAAGGTGCCACATGTTTTTGTCTTTTGTTTTAATTTTTGCCTGGAATTTTATAAAGTAATGTTCCAGGCTAAGCATATGTTTCCATCTGATCAGTCTAGAAGATGCAAGACCAAGATCTGTAAAGGTAGGATTATATAAAGGACTCTTAAAAAAATAAGAAGAGTGGCCTTTTGAGATACACCTGTTTCCATCTCTGGGCGAGTATAAGATGTCGGATGTTGATCTTAGTTATTTTGTGATAGTAAGGACGGTGCATTTCATAGACCAGGCGTAGGATGGGAGCTACAGTGGACCCTTGTATAACAAACAGCTTGTATAACATAAAATCTGTACAACATAAAAAATTCTGGAGATAGGGGAAATTTGCTTAACATAATCGCCTATGGAGAGAATCCGTACAACATAAAAATGGGATTACTCCATTTTCAATGCATTCCTATGGGAATTTGTATAAAGGAAAATTTGCTTAACATAATTTCATTTGGAACTAATTAATTCCTTTATACGAGGTACCACTGTACTTCTGAACTTCTGGATAGCTCAGTGGCCCAGGTCTCGGGCTGCAGAGGCAGAAGTTGGGAGCTGAATTCTCCACTGTGCCTCCTTCAGATGGGCTGGACTTGTTCATTCCAGATCTGCAGTTCAAATGTTATTATTGTACTACTATTATTATTGTGCTCTCTTATGTGACCGCCCTGTGTCAATGCAAGTGTCACATGAGTCATCCCAGTTGCGAGGATATTTTTCATCCAGTTCTCATTTAACAAAGAAGGATGAGAATGACCTACGTTATTAGGGTATTCAGGGGCATAACATTAGTAGAGTGTTCAGGCACATAAACTGGAATGCCACAGGGCTATGTTAATTCATGCGTTGCTGAGCGAGGTGGATGTCACTAATTTTAAGTACATCCTTCGCAGAAAAACTAGGGAGGAATACTGCATACTTTTAAGTAAGCAGTACTTCACAAGTGTCAGGATTGAAGAAAGAATGACTGTGAAGCCTTGTTTCTTGGTAGAGACTTTTCATCGGTAGCATTGATATATTCCCAGCTGGCAACTTTCTTGTCTCCCAGCCTTCATTCTGCCTCTGAGGCAAAGAGACAATGCTTTCCTGGCAGATAACTGGACACCCAAGCCGTGGTGTTGGTATCTATCACGCACAGACCGTTCTTGCACAGTGACATGAATGTCAAAAAGCAGCTCGTGCAATTTGTCAAAAAGCAGGCAGAACTGTTTCGTCCCAGCCATATCCAAATGTGGCACGTTTATTTTGAGGGCTAGTGTTGTTGTTGTTGTTGTTGTTGTTGTTGTTGTTGTTGTTGTTGTTGTTGTTGTTGTTGTTGTTTTAAAATAATCTTGCTTCGTGTATTTTAAGCTGTTCAAGCTAGGCAACTCCCCTTGGGTTTTCTTGATGAGAGGCAGCCGTTAGACAAATGGTTTCCAGTTTCTGCCACTATGCCTCCATAATGAGAGGTCTGAAGAGAAAAGGAAGATGCCTCAGAGTAAAATAAAGCTTTTCGTCTGGAAAAAGCATTTAGAGTCCTCAGCTCTTCTGACAAAAGTGAGAGCCTGAAAAATGGTTACATCATTCAGGGCTTGGTAGTGCTTTCCCTCTTGCCTATGCTTAGTCGTTTACCGAAGTCTGCCTTTCCCTGACAACCTCCATTATTATTTTTGTGCTTCTATTCTTTATATGTAATTTGTGACTCAATGCAAATACAAAAAGAACATTGCTTCTATATACAAAGGACTGTGCGGCTGTTGGTTCAGGGTGTGGCTAAGGTTTGTGTTAGTATTGTGGTGATATCTCTTCCTATCCCTCCAAACTGTAGAAGCTTCTACTAACTGTTAGTGTTCATTTAAAATGTGCACCAGGAAGCACCAGCCAGCACACTTGTCTTCCAACAGGGCTGCACTTTCCTAATCTCTGAATTAGACAGTCCTTTTCTTGTGCTGGATCAAGAATGATCACAGTCTGTTGACTTGGGAGCGAAAATAAAGTCTCCCCACCTCCAAAATGGACCCCATTGGGCCAGAAATGGTGCAAAGAGGTTGGTAAGGAGGTGGAGTGGGGAGTCATACCACCACCCAGTCCAAGAACCCAAAAATACTTCTCCCGGAGCCTTTTTCAAGCCAAAACAATTACAACGTGTTTTTAAGTTGTGGGCACTGAGTCGGTTGTGAGGAGTTCTGCAGCCTGGAGGTGCACTTTGCCCGGCCTTGTGGTACGCCTTGCAATCCTTCCTCTTCATCCACTTTCTGAAGTTGGCTGTTGTAATCATGGTTTACACTTTTGTATCTGAGGCAAAGACAAGGACATATATATTGCTGCTCACACACCTTAAGAACATAAGAACAGCCTTGCCGGAACACGCCACAGCCCATCCAGTCCACAATTCTGTCTCACATAGTGGCTTACAATTTGCTTCAGGGTATTCCCAAGCAGATGTCTTAATCTGCTTACGATTCCCCGCAAGTGGCATTGAGAAATATCCTGCCTATCTCTCCAACCCGGAGGTTATCCTTAGGCATCCATAATGATAGTCATTGATACCCTTGTTCTCCATGAACTTGTCTAATCCTTTCTTAAAGCTGTCAAGGCTGACAGCTGTCACCACTTCTTCTGGCAGGGAGTTCCACAGACCAGGGATCCTCTGGGTGAAAAAGTACTCTATCTTATTTGTTTGAGATCTAGCACCCAAAGGTTTCATGGAGTGCCCCCTAGTTCTAGTGTTTTGTGATAGGCAAAACAGCTTTTCCTTATCTACTTTGTCCACATCACCGTGTATGATTTTATAAACTTCAGTCAGGTCACCTATGAGGCGCCGTCGTTGAAGAGTGAAGAGTCCCAGCTGTTGCAGCCTCAGATGGTAAGGAAGGTATTCCAGTCTCCTAATAATTCTGGTTGCACTTTTTCCATTTCCATCATATCCTTCTGGAGGTATGGTGACCAGAACTGTACACAAAGCTCCAGATGGGGCGTCAACGAGGCAACATGGCACCTGCTGACTTATTTTCTATGCCCTTCCTAATGATCCCTTGCATTGAGTTTGCTTTTTCCATGGCTGTGGCAAACTGGGTTGACACCTTCATTGAGCTGTCCACCAGGACACCAAAGTCCCTTTCCTGGTTTGCTGCAGAGAGTTTAGACCCCATCAGTTTATAAATGTAATTGGGGTTTTTGCCCCAACGTGCATCACTCTGCAGTTGCTAATGTTGCCACTGGTTTGCCCACTCCCTAAGTGTCAAGACATCCCTCTGGAGCTCCTCACAATCTCTCTCTCAGTTTTTACTACCCTATATAATTTAGTGTCACCGGCAAATTTGGCTTCCTTGCTATTTGCTCCTACTTCTAGATCATTTATGATAACGGTGAAAACCAGGGGTTCCAGTACATATAGTGTTCCCCTCTGTTTCCTGTCCCTTAGCCAGTTGCTGATCCAGGACGAGACCTGTCCCTTTATTCCAACTACTTGTCTAATCCTTTCTTAGCCTTTCTTCCCCGCCTCTCAATGTGTTTTATTCTTTTTTAGAAGACCCCATCTTATTCCAAAGATGAAAGGAGCTCTGGATCTATCCCTTCCATGGTTTTTAAAAGAAATATTGGGTATTCATGGATCAAGTTTTTTTCCTTCTGAAAAATACATTCAGATAGAGCCGCAGTTACAGCACCCATGCTAGTCTCTAAGAAAACATCAGTGAAAGGGATTCTAAGAATGGCTCCAGAGTTCACAGAATTTATTCTTAGATGGGACATCTCAGTGCATTGTCGTTTTCCTGAAACATCGTGTATGCACCTCCAGCCATTTGGTGCGACTTGCTGTAGCTCACCGATCTCCATAAAAAAGCAGCCCTAAATGTCAAAAATCTTTCCAGAGAAACATTTGTTCAGAAGTGTAGTTGGTGTGTGTCTTCATAAATAGAGTGAGTTTAATCTTAGCGGTAACCCACTTTGTCAAATCTTGCTCATATCACAGTCCTGACAGCATCAGTCTGCTACGTTCCTGTCCTTGGTTGGCTCTGCTCTCCCCGGGCCTATCAGAAAGGACTTTGGCACAAAAGGCGCAGGGGGCCACCTGACTTGTTTTCCTTTTTCCAATTTTGCTACCATTCTGATACATTTGAGGCAGCTCCGATGTAAGTAGGATATTTATATGCCTAAGTAGCTCAATTTTCAGCTCTCTGGAGCGGAGCAAAAATTTCTGCCATAGCTTCTTCATGCTAAGCTTGGCTCTGAGGGAACATCTTTGTTTTGGTGGCTAGCTTATACAGTTGAATTACTTACTTACTTACACACACACACACACACACATACAGAGAGAGAGAGAGAGAGAGAGAGAGAGAGAGAGAGAGAGAGAATGCACCCATAAGGCACAGCCTTATATTGATGGGAACGTGCCTTATGTACCTATAGATAGATGGTACACAGTGTGCGCAGTCTCTCATTTTCATTGCTTCCGCCTTTGCCAGCGAACTCTTTCTTTCTGCTGAGGGGAACAGGGAGCCACACTGGCACCTGTAGGCACGAGATGAATACGGCTATCATACAAATAAAATTACTGGCTGCCGAATGGCAACAGCTTAATGAAAATGTGAACTGTTAAACAAATAAAGGCACTCAAGCTCATAATACTTCTGGGTGAATTTCACTCTATCACTGAACCGAAATAGAATTAGGAACACCATCAAAGGATATTCCTCTTGGAGGGAAGCACACTCGCCCGCTCTGGCTGCATTTGCTCGTAAGAGTCTGAAGTGCAGAAGCGGTTGTTCTTGCTCCATGGTTTAGACAAGCCAACTAAGCAGCAGCTGGAAAACGGAGTACAAGACCTAATGATGGTAATGATGATGTGGCATCAAGTCCATTCTGATTTATTTTGTTTAAAATGTTTGTACCCCCACCTTTTGCCTTTAAAAGGACCCAAGACAGCTTGCATCATTAAAAGATGATATTTAAAGCCAGAAATGGTAACTATACAATGACTTAAAAAAGATCAAACAAATGCTACACTCAAGGTCAGCAAACAAAACACTAAAAGAGCACGTTCAAAGCACAACCAGCCAGTCAATTCATTCAGGGAAAGCTTGACTCAATAGAAAGGTCTTTGCCTGTTTGCAGAAGGGCTGCAGAGATGGGGCCCGCCTGGCATCCCATTCCAAAGTGGGAGCAGCAACAGAGAAGGCTGTGAAAGTGGGGGGGGGGACCATGAAAAAGGCCTCTCCTGATGATCTTAACAACCAAGCAGGAAGATGTGGTCCTTGAGATAGCTTGGACCACATAGGCTTTAGAGCCAGCACTTTTTTATTGTGCTAACAGATCTGCATTTTGTATCAGCTGAAGTTTCTAGATACTTTCCAAAGGCAGCCCAACATGGAGAGCATGACAGTACTCTAGCTAGGGATGTAACTAAAATGTATGCCACTTTGGCCAGATCAGACCTTTCCAGGAACAGGCGCAGTTGGCACACTAGCTTTAACTGTTTAAATGCTTGTTGGGCCAGCACCGAGACCTGGGCGTCAAGGCTCAGACACAAATCCAGGAGTATGCCCAAGCTGTACACCTGTGTCTTCAGAAGGAGGGTAACCCTATCCAGCACAGGGTGTATCTCTATTCCTTGATCTGCCTTTCGGCTGACCACGAGTTTCAGATTATTCACTTTTATCCAGTCTGTTACTAGCACCAGATGCTGATCTAGAGCCAAAACATCTTCCTCATATTTAAATGGAAAGGAGAAATAGAATTCGGTGTATTCTGCACATTGGCGACACCGAACCCCAAAACTCTTGCCAACCCTTTTCAGAGTTATGTTTATCTAGAAACAAACTCAGCTGGATAACATGCTTTTCCTCTTTAGATTCCAAACTCAAATGTCAAACGTACATATTCAAAGTATTTTTGGCCACTTTTCCAACTGTATGTTAAATCTGCAGTCTTGATATCTTTAGTATGATTGAAAAAAAGATGCCCATTTATCTTAAAATAAGTTAAGTGTCATAAATTTGACATGTAAGAGATTGCTAGATAGTAGGGAGGGCTTTGTAATCCTCTCTCTAGGGGAGGACCGCCCCCCAGGACATTACTCTGGCACAGATACATACACCCATCCCTACATAAATATACCTTTCCCTCACATTGGACTTTTTAGATACAGTATAGGGAGATGTACTGCATAAGAATGCTTTTCTGCCTAATAATTATAGATATAATAATTTACTCAGTATCTTTAGAAAGGTCAGCATCCATCCTGACAGATGCAGAAAAATATGCACATGGACACATCTCTGGGTTTGCATGGATGGATGTGTGCATGCATACATGCATGTTGCATGCACATGAAAATCGAAATGAGGTTTAGAATTTTATTTTG
This sequence comes from Phrynocephalus versicolor, assembly GCA_023846285.1. Classification (NCBI taxonomy): domain Eukaryota; kingdom Metazoa; phylum Chordata; class Lepidosauria; order Squamata; family Agamidae; genus Phrynocephalus; species Phrynocephalus versicolor. The sequence continues at coordinate 29,834,517 of JAHTLZ010000015.1, read as the reverse complement.
TGCAATGAACACTGCTACATCTTCTGCTAGCCCTACATTTGGTAAACTGGGGTTACATTGTATATAAATGAGGTTCTTTTTTTTTCAGTAGCTGATTGTTTTTCCTTTTTCCTTTTGGAAAAGAAGGCAATTCTATTATTGCTGCTAGGAGCGGTCTTAGTTATAAATACCTCCAAAGCCCCTTTTAATCCCCTTAAAACTAGAATGGAATCTGTGCAGGTTTTCATTATTCCACTTTAGAAAACATCATGTACTAACTGGATCCCTTTATTCCTCTTGGGGTCTGGGGGGGGGGGGGCCCAGAGAAAAGTGGGGGTTAATCCAGTTGCACTAGGAAGGAGTTGGGTTCTCCCATAGCATTATAAACTATTCCCCAAGAAGTAAGTAGTAGCAATGGTGCTTTACACTTTGCAGTGAGGTATAGATCATTTTTACACAAGCAGGTAGAGAGAACAACCATGTATTGGAAAATTCTGTTAAAAATCTATTGCACCACTTGCTACATAGAGCTGCCTTTGAAGTCAGTACAGATATTTAAGCAGGTTCAAAATGCAGTGGCCAGGCTGATTGCAGGTGCCAGCAGATATGAACATGTATCCCTAGTCATGTCATGCCTTCATTGGCTCCCTGTCACGTTTCTCTGCCCAATTAAAGGTGCTGGTCATAACCTCTAAAGCCCTTAACAATTTTGGACTTAAGTATCTGGTGGAACATCTTTCTTACAAAACAGCTACTTATTATGCCACCATTCCTCTCTGATATGGAGGAAACTAATTGAGACCAAATTATACCATATCAAGTTGCCTTCTGTCAATTGTCAATGCAGTCCTGGGATGTTCAGATGGGTTTTAGAATCATAGAATCACATGATAAATCATGATGTTAGAAGGCCCTATAAGGCCACAGAATTCAATCCCCTTCTCAAGTCAGGAATAAAAACCGAAGGATATCTGCCAGGAGGTTGCCTAAATTCTTCTTGAATGCCTTCAGCAGTAGAGCACTCACCACCTCCCAAGGTAATTGGGTCCATTGTCATATTGCTTTACCTGTTAGGAAGTTTTCCTGATATTCAGTTATAATCTAGCTTCCTGTAACTTGAACCCATTTTTGTGTGTCCTGCACCCTAGGAAGATTGAGACCAGATCCTGCCCCACCTCTGTCTGACAGTCTGGCAAGTATATAGAAAATGCTATCAATCTCCTTTTCTCAAGGCTAAACATGCCCATTTCTTTTAGTCTTTCCCGATAGGACTTCGTTTCCAGTACCCTAATCATTCTTGTTGCCCTCCTCTGAACTTATTCCAATTTTTCCTCACCCTTCTTGAAGTGTGATGTCCAGAAGTATGGACAAAGTATTCAAGGTGAGCCTAACCATTGTTGAATAGAGGGGAACTAGCACCTTGCAGGACTACTACTGTTAATGCAGCCCAAAATAGCATTTTGCCTTTTTGTTTTGTAGCCACATCACACTGTTCCCCCATATTCAGGTTGCGATCTACAATGATTCTGAGATCCTTCTTGCTCGTAGTATTACTGAGCCAAGTATTTTAATTTGTATACTTTTGTTTAAAGGTAGTTTTTAACCTAGTGATAAGGTTCATTGTATTTCATTGTCTTTTTGTGTTAATATGCAGTGTTTTTGTAAATTTTTCTGTATATCACGAACCATCCTGAGAGTGTCAATACTAATGGGGTGTTCTAAAAATACAGTGGTACCTTGTATAAAGGAATTAAGTCATTCCAAATGAAATTCTATTAAGCAAATTTTCCTTTATACAAATTTCCCACAGGAATGCATTGAAAATGGATTAATCCCTAATCGCGACCGTTTTTCTGTTGTATGGATTCACCCCATAGGCAATTCTGTAAAGCAAATTTCCCCTATCTCCGGATTTTTTTTATGTTGTACAGATTTTATGTAATACAACCATTTGTTATACGAGGGTCCACTGTATACACAAATCAGTCAGTCAGTCAGTCTTGGCTCATTGTAATAGTGCTGCTGACCAAAGCAACTTGTGACAGGGCTGTTCCAATTCCATTTTTATGGGCAGGTTAACAAATGCTCGACTTCAAAGAATTGTCTATGGTTAGATGTTCTGGTGGCTAACATTCTATCTTGTAAGAAATGCCATCTGATCCCTCCTCACTTGTTCTACCTGAGTAGTTTATACTGATGTCAAGTACAGGTTCTTTGGACCCACTGGTGCACAGGGACACCCTAGATACATTAGGGCTGAAAACAAGTGATCGTTTTTCTCTTCTAGACTGAGAGTTGGAAGTAGTTTGATAGCAGAAGGGTTGCTTCTAGAGCACATGAATGCCTTTTACCTCTTTGCCAAGTTGTTTCAGAGCCTTTAAAAGATATTTGACTTGAGGTGACAATAGACCAAAGAAATGCTTGTACAGCTTTAAGAATGTTGCTTCTTCCAAATATTTATAAACTGCTGTCTGTCTCCAGGTTTACTTAAGAATAAGCTGTAAATTGGAGAGGGAGGGGCACTTCCAAGCAAAGGTGCTACTGGGTGCACTTGGTTAAGAATCATAGACCTGCCGGGCAGAATAGGCACCAAAAACTATTAAACTCAACCCGATGAAATCCACAGCTGAAACACACTTGACAAAAAGCCATCCCGTTTCTATTTTAAAACCACCTATGAAGAAGAATGGTGGCTCAGCTGGCTAGAGCGCTGAAACTGTTGGCCGCAAAGTCTGCAGCTTGGCAGTTCGAATCCCGGGTGCCATGCAGTAGAGTGAGCTCCTGCTGTTAACCCCAGCTCCTGCCAACCTAGCAGTTCAAAAGCATGTAAATACAAGTCGATAAATAGGTACCGCCGTAAAAAGCAAGAAGGTAAACAGTGTTCCATGCGCAGAAATGCATTTAGCTATGCTGGCCACGTGGCCATGGACTTGCACAACACTGGTTCCTTGGCTTGAAAACAGAGATGAGCACTGCCCCTGGAATCGGACTCAACTAGCACGCATGCACCGGGTGGGGAACATTTACCTGTACCTGAAGAACAAGAGCCTGGCACTTTTCAAGGTAAAAAGTGTTCTGTTTATATACCACCCCATAGCACTTCAAGCACTCTCTGGGTGGTTTACAATTTAATTATGCAGGGTACACATTGCCCCCTCCCCCCAGCAAGCTGGGTACTCATTTTATCAACCTTGGAAGGATAGAGGCTGAATCAACCATGAGCCTGCTACCTGAGATCTAACCACTGCTCCACAAGGCTCTGTGAGGTTGTCTATCCTGCCATCAAACACCCGTTATTATGAATAAGTCTCATTCACCTTTGTCAGAGGACAAGGCAACTTAGCAGTACAGTTAATAATGATACAGTTATCCTTCCTAGTATTTGTTGTGGTCCACTGAACAAACATGACCTCAAACAGTGCCTGTCTAAGCTTGGATTGCAATTCAGGAGTTGACTTCATTATTTGCACACTGCTAATATTTATTACTGTTTGTTAATTTGCAGCATAAATGTATTTTTCACATTTGTTTTCCAAAATATCTGAATTAACAGTTGTAAAGTCTTTTGTACGCTAAAAACACTACAGCTATTGCTAATGCAAAATAATTTTTACTGTGGTTGCTTTTTTTTGTAATAGGTGTTGCTAGGTGGAATTTTCAGAGCAAATGCAAGCATTGTTAGTCTAACATGGTAGTGCTTTCTGATTGGTAGAAAGAAGATTAAGTGCAATTAACATCAATTTAGCAAAAAACAAAAACAAAACAAAATAGCCTTGTATTGATTCCTGTGCTAATTAGCAGTCATCATCACAGTGGTGACCGATGGCAGAATTATGTTCATTCTTTTATTTTCCCCAGTGCTTTCCAGCTCGCGTCCATAATAGAAGTTTTGTTCCTTGCTGTGAGTCATTGGAAGGAGGCTGTTTTGGGAAAGGATAGTGGTTCCGGGTTGGATGTCTATCTGTAACAGCTTTCAGGGAATTGCTGAGGCCCAGATTGGGGAAAATACATCCTATGAATGGGCTAATGATTTAGGCTCACTCCATGAGATAATGGTGATCAGAGCCATTGTCCTAAGGAAATCGGCATGTTATAATGCATGAACTAACAGGTGAGGCTTAGAATAGCTAAAGATTAGTAGATGATGCGAATTATTCTGTGGAGTATAGATGCCAAGAGATATAGCTGTATTCCTCTAGAATATTCTTCTCTTTTCTATTTCACAAGCAAGTAAAAGGAAGAATCTCCTGATTGACCAAAACTCCATTCCACCTTATCCATACGACTGGTCAGCTGCCATTCAACTGCACTGAAGCTATCCTTGACACTCATCTCACCAGAAGCAATATAGCCAATTTAGTATCCTGCTGGCATTCTCTGTTTAATTGTTTATGGGCATTTATGGACATTTATGGAGGTTTCCTTGCAGCGAGAATCATAGTGAGAATAAAACTAAATTCCCACTCTTCATAGAAACAGAATCAAATATCTTGAGCAGGGATGGAAGAGAGAAGCGTGGTGGTAAAAGAAAAAAATATTGGGTGTCATACACACATGCACACACCGACACAGACAGATACATACAGAGTGAGTGAGTGTGTGTGTGCGTGAACTAAAGGTAAACAATTACACACTAACTATTATTTTTCAGGTAAGAATATGTGTGGATTTAGATACAAAAAGTACTGTCCATGACAGCTTCCATGACATTAAATCTCAAGCCTTTTTTGAGAGGATTGGGGAGAGTTACATGCTCCCCCCTCCCTGTTTTCTCAGTGGTGGATTGCACAAAAGATCCTTGTTCCATACATGTAAGGACTGTGTCAACCTGCATTTCAAGGTCACTTGAAGGTCACAGCATCTGTCCCATCTTCGAACCCCACTGGCCTGTAGCCTCCATTTCCTTTTCTGGATGCATTCTGTCTTGAGGAATGAAATGTTGTCTCATGAGTCTCTCAATAAAATCTGAATGCAGATTGCCTCTGATATGAGCAATTGGTTGTCTAGCAAGCCAATTAAGAAATTATTGCTTTTTAATTGAAAGCTGCCTTCCACACCCTCACAGAAGGAGAAGGGAGGGGATAAGCAAACAAATCTTTTGTTGTTTGTTTGTTTTCCTTTCCCACTAAAGGGGAAAGGGCCAAGTATGTGGTGTGGTTTCTTGCCCCCAAACTACCCCATCCTTGCACATGAATGCAGGGATTGCCCCCAGACAATGTGCACCTCAATTTTAAAAGGACGTTGACAACCTGGAGGGCGACCAGGATGGTTAAAGGTCTGGAACAGGTCCAGAAGAGGGTGACCAGGATGGTTAAAGGTCTGGAACGATATGTCTTATGAGGAACGGCTTAGAGAGGTGGGAATGTTTAGCCTTACAAAAAGAAGGCTGAGAGGGGATATGATAGCCATGTTTAAATATTTGGTGGCTCAGTGGACTAAGGCACCGAAACTGTAGACTGCAAAGTTGCCAGCTCGGCGGTTCGAATCCCGGGTGCCACGCAGCGGAGCGAGCTCCCGCTGATAACCCCAGCTCCTGCCAACCTAGCAGTCCGAAAGCATGTAAATGCAAGTAGATAAATAGGTACCACCGTAAAAAGTGGGAAGGTAAAACAGTGTTTTGCAGCCATGCCGGCCACATGGCCATAGACTTGCACAGCACTGGCTCTTCCGGCTTGAATACGGAGATGAGCACCTCCCCTAGAGTTGGACACGACTAGCATGCATGTGTGGGGGGAACCTTTACCTTTACCTTACATATTGAAGAGGGGACTAGTTTGTTTTCCATAGTTCCAGAGACTAGGACTTGGAGCAATGTTTCAAACTGCAGGAAAAGAGGTTCAATCGGAACATTAGGAAGAATTTCCTGATGGTTAGAGCCTTTGCTCCTCCACAGGGCTGGGACCTGTGTGAATCTTGTTGCTCTGCAAAAGTGTTAACAGCAATGATCTGTGACTTTTGTTACCAGGCCAGTTGATCACAAAAAAGGCAGCGTTCTGACACTTTAGAACCTATATGTTCATAAACCTAAGCATATTAGGGGTGTTATATTAATAAGGAAAGTGGTGGTGGTAGTGATGGAACTACTGAACTCCACTGTGTACCTTTCAGATTGATTTGCCCAGTGGAAAACAGCCTGTGGAGCCACTCGGGATGTAGAGGTTGTGCTCTTCATTTCCTGTCTTGGTGAAGGTCAGCACTTGCTGCATTCTGTGTTACATGGGCAGACCAGCAGTATAATCTCTCTCTCTCTCTCTCTCTCTCTCTCTCTCTCTCTCTCTCTCTCAGGAACTGTTAGTCCATTTTGATTGAACGTCCAGCTATTGGCGAAGTACCAAATGGAGTGGACCACAGAAGCTATTGGAAGCAAGTGTCCTCTTGGACCCATGGTGTTGCCACTGAGGGCCTTCTATCAGTCCTGGTCCATGAAGGCACCCTGAACCCATATCCTGGTGCCTCTTTGTATCAGCTGTAAGTGATGGATTTGAACTTGAGAGGGCGGATCTTGTGCCTGAAGAAGCAATACTCTGAGAAATATATGTGGCCATTGTCATTGTTATGCCTTGTTTCTTAAAAGATGATTCCATAAAGAGATCTTGTTTCTAACTGGTCATACCACTCAGAAGCCTCGGTTTTTTTATGCTTGTATTAAAGCCTTCTCAACAGTACGTTTTCACTTTTATCCAAAATGTGTTTCATGAGGTGTTGCCTTTGTCCTTGTTCTGTGAGATATGGGGAAATACTACAGCCCCACTGGTTTATAGTTCATACTAGTTCATGTATATTTGTGTGTGCTTGAAATGGACCAAGGCATTCCTTCTCCCCTCCCAACACTTTTTCCAGGAGAACAATAAAGAGATTTGAATGATCGCTGAGCACTGCTGTCTTCCAGTCCTAGCTTTCAACAATGAAAATTCCTCTTCCCACCTTGTTGTTGCCTCTACTATCAAGGCTTGGAATGCAAGCAGATACTGCAGGCTGATTGTTCTGTGCTGATGCATGAACTCTGTCATGCTTGCATTGCATATTCTAGTGTAGTGGTGCAAGAGCGCCATGCCAAATCAAAACAATCATTTCACTTAAAACTGTCAGCTAATCTAGCACTGAATTAGGAAATGTTACTGTTATTTTAGTAGTGGCAGAAGGGAAGAGGCATTATATATATCATGATCCATTTTCTCAAGATGCATCCAGTGGTTTTCCAGAAGGACTGGAAAGGTTCACACAGTACATTCACACAAGCCAAAACAAAAAAGCGAAAAGCAAGAACCACCACCAACAAAAAGGAGCACCACAGGCGGAACCAAATGTATCAGGTGCTCATGCAAAAAGATCAGGTCTGCACCATTTATCAATACTATCTGGTCCTCAGAGAAAATATTGGAATGATCAGCGAGGCAGGAACGCAGGGCAGAAAACAAGGCAAATGGCTATCTGGTTGGCTACTAATCAATGCTGAAAACAGACAAAGTTACAGCCAATGCTGGTAAATGTAAAGCCTGGGATCCTATGATTCCTTCTCATGTAACCCATGTAGGAAAGCCAAATCAACAGATTTTATGTTGCATTAAGTTATAACTGATGTCTGCAGGCCCCAACAATGCTTTCAAGGTAAGTGAAATATTTAAGGAGTGGTAGTATCAGTTCTACTACGCAGGCTGAGCAGGGATTCAAAGCCAAGTGTCCTAAGTCCTAGCCCATCACACTATTTTGTTGTTCTTCAGTCGTTCAGTTGTGTCCGACTCTTCGTGACCCCATGGACCAGAGCACGCCAGGCCCTTCTGTCTTCTACTATCTCCCAGAGATTGATCAAATCCATATTGGTGGCATCGATGACACCGTCCAACCATCTCATTCTCTCCCTTCAATCTTTCCCAACATCAGGGACTTTTCCAAGGAGTCCTCTTTCCTCATGAGGTGGCCAAAGTACTGGAGCCTCCGCTTCAAAATCTGTCCTTCCAGTGAACATTCAGGGTTGATTTCTTTCTGGATGGATAGGTTTGATCTCCTTGCAGTTCAAGACTCTCCTCCAGCACCACAGCTCAAAAGCGTCAATTCTGCTGCAATCAGCCTTCTTTATAGTCCAGCTCTCACTTCCATACATCACTACTGGGGAAAAATACCTTTGACTATTCAGACTTTTGTCGGCAAAGTGATGTTTCTGCTCTTTAAGATGCTGCATAGGTTTGCTATTGCTTTCCCCCACAAGAAGCAGGTGTCTTTTAATTTCATTGCTGCAGTCACCATCTGTAGTGATCAAGGAGCCCAGAAAATAAACTCTGTCATTTGCCTCCATTTCTTCTCCTTCCATTTGCCAGAAGGTGATGGGGGCGGTGGCCATGATCTTAGGGTTTTTTTTTATGTTGAGCTTCAGCCCATTTTTTTTCACTCTCCTCTTTCACCATCAAAAGGTTCTTTAATTCCTCCTCACTTTCTGCTATGAGAGTAGTATCATCTGCATATCTGAAGTTTTTGATATTTCTTCTGGCAGTCTTAATTCTGGCTTGTGATTCATCCAGTCCTGCCTTTCACATGATGTGCTCTGCATATAAGTTAAAAAGGCAAGGTGACAGTATACAGCCCTGTCGTAATCCTTTCCCAATTTTAAACCAGTCAGTTGTTCCATATCCAGTTCTGACTATTGCTGCTTGTCCCACATATAGATTTCTTAGGAGACAGATAAGGTGGTCAGGCACTCCCATTCCTTTAAGGACTTGCCATAGTTAGTTGTGGTCCACACAGTCAAAGGCTTTGGCATAATCAATGAAGCAGAAGTAGATGTTTTTCTGGATCTCTCTGGCTTTCTCCATAATCCAGCGCATGTTGGCAATTTGATCTCTATTTCCTCTGACCCTTTGAAATCCAGCTTGCATTTCTGGAAGTTCTCTGTCCACATACTGCTGAAGCCTCCCTTGTAGAATTTTGAGCATAACCTTGCTGGCGTGTGAAATGAGTGCAATTGTGTGATAGTTGGAGCATTCTTTGGCGTTGCCCTTCTTTGGGATTGGGATGTAAACCAATCTTTTCCAGTCCTCTGGCCACTGCTGAGTTTTCGAAATTTGCTGGCATATTGCATGTAGCACCTTTACAGCATCCTCTTTTAAGATTTTAAATAGTTCATCTGGAATGCCATCACCTCCACTGGCCTTGTTTGCAATGCTTTCTAAGGCCCACTTGACTTCACTTTCCAGAATGTCTGGCTCAAAGTTAGCAACTATACTATCTTGGTTATCAGGGACATCTAGATCTTTCTGATATAATTCTTCTGTGTATCCTTGCCATCTCTTCTTGATACCTTCTGCTTCTGTTAAGTCCCTACCATTTTGGCCTTTATTATATCCATCTTTGCACGAAATACCCCTTTAATATCTCCAATTTTCTTGAATAGTTTTCTGGTTTTTCCTTTTCTATTGTTTCCCTCTATTTCTTTGCACTGTTCATTCAAGAAGGCCGCCCTGTCTCTCCTCGCTATTCTTTATAAGTCTGCATTCAATTTTCTGTATCTTTCCCTTTCTCCCTTGCATTTTGCCTCCCTTCTCTCCTCTACTATTTGTAGGGACTCGTTGGACAGCCATTTTGCTTTCTTGCATTTTCTTTTCTTTGGGATGGTTTTCGTTGCTGCCTCCTGTACAATGTTGCAAGCCTCCATCCATAACTCTTCAGGCTCTCTGTCTGCCAAATCTATTTCCTTAAATTTGTTCTTCACCTCCAGTACCAAAATAGGTATCTCAAACCAATTTGACTGGAGATAATAAACACAGGTTCACCCTTGCCTTGGAAGCAGGTTATGTTTCTTCTAACCTTGCTAAAGTCAGGCATTTGAACCATGGCGTTTTCACTTGTCACACAGAGAGGTATGCATCGTTAAGGAAATATTTACACTGCTTTTCACAGCCAAGGCTTTCAAACCGATACCCAGTAACAGTGATTAACAATATTAGTGACTAATAGCAGCAGAAAAAAAAACAATAAACACTATATACAGTATATTTTTTTAATTAATTAGAAGCAGGAGATATGCCAGAATGTTACAGTTACATCCCCTGAACATACTGAAAAGGGTAGTATTAATTTGTGGAGAACATGACAATAGGGAGCCATGCAAATACAGTAACAAGAAAAGCACTGAAAAACTCTGGAGTGGCAACTATTAAGGTCTTGTTTCCTGAAGGAACTAAGCTGGACTTGACATAGCTTGAAGCCTGAAGCAGGGCTGCTTTGTCTGATCTTAAACATTTTTAAAAGGTAAGCTGGGAACAATTCCTTATGGGAGGGAAGTGCTGGTCCTACTCACTGTGTTTCAGGAGATGGCGAGGTGAGGGTGAGTATAGAAGAGAAGGACCACTGGCCACAACTAAGCTGCTTTCTTTTAAAGAGGGGAGCACACACATTGGGTTGAGATGAACCAAGAAGAGCTTGTGTCCCCTTAGGGAATTCTGAAGCCCTGGAGAAAGTGGGGGATGCATATACAGGTATGTATTATTTGTTTGAAAATATCCCTTCGTGCTCAAGCTGGTTTTGACTTAAATTTGCATTCTAGCCGCTCTAAATTGTATGGATTAGAACACCAAAGGTACTTTATATGCTTCCCTGGGCCAATTTTTCCCCTTAGGCAAGTGTAATACATTTTCCATGTTCTTTATATAATGAGCTTTATTTACCAAATTGGCAATTCCTCTGTTGAGAAATAACTGATTACCGCATTCAAGGAGCTGCTGTCATCTCAAGATATGCAGGTGTCTGTGGAACATAAACAGATGTGATCATTCAGAAAATGAACTGAATTCAATAGAACTGGGGTGGGGGTGGAGGGTAAGCCTGACATAAACACTTTCCAGCTTGGTTCAGTAGATAAGAAACAGCACAAGTGTTCAACTCCGTCTCTTGTGATATAAGCTTGAACTTCTAAGGCATTCAGTGAGAGAGCCTCCTGGACTAAAGGCCCCGTGTGTACAGAGCCAACCAACTAGGAATCTTGGGAAGGAGGCATAAATACAGTCAGGCACACACATATACGCATACACTTGTAGCCTCTGCAACCAACACCAGTGTGGTAGTGGATTCAATGAATGAGCATATTGAACATAAAATAAGGATTTTCCAAGGATGAGTAAGAGTGTGAACTGACTATTATTTGACTCATGTTTTGGAGTGCTTACAGTGGCGGTTCTTAACTCCTAGAAATCCTGGCCAGCATACCTAGTGGTGAAAGCTTCTGGGTGTTTCAGCCCAAGATCATTGGGGGACCCAAGCTTGGAAACCACAGACTTACACCATGGTTAGGTTCAATCTGTTGGCCAGCAATCCAACAGCATAGACCAGAATGTGAACCACCCTAACCCTCATCCATGCCCAGCCCAGACTTTTTTTGACCCAGCAGTAGGGCTGTTCTTCTTGGGAACGTGTCGGAGTGATCAGAATTGTGCAGAACAGCTCCCTAAAGGGTCTCTTTAATAAGTGTGTCCAGCAAAGCAACCCTTTCTGGTGCAATCCAATGCAACATCTGTGGCACCCTCAGATTGCACCCTTGTTCAGCCTTCCCTCTGCTAAAGGAGATTTTAGGGGCATCTTCAAGCCATCCAGAGGGGGAACACTTGACAGATCCTTTCCCGCTCCATACTTCTACATCTATTCTAGTCTATCCTGCGGAGTAGTGAAATAGTTTGCATTGTCTCCTTCTGTGTCAGTCTTAAAAGACAGTTGGCTTATAAATGAAGTAAATAAATATCCGTGCTTGCATTCACATCCTAGGCTCAGTCCCCAGTTAATAAGCACGAGGATTAGAAAATACCTCAGCCGAGTGGACTATGTTGGACTGGCAGAGAGTTACAGGGGGCTTCATGTTTCCACGTGCACATTTAAAAACCTAAACAAATTCAACTTTGTAAAACAACTTCAAACACTACCTTGTATTTATATGCTGTTTTCTGGAATGGTATCCTTTTTCTCCTGTTGCTGACCTCTGGGAGCCTACATTATTCAAGGAAAATGGGTCAAGCTCAAGTCCCATCTTCCCCAGCTTAGGTGGCTACAAAAAGGAAAAGACTGTTGCGTCTGGGCCATGTTTTAAAACTTCCGAGATGTCTCTGACTGGCTGTACTTGGAAAAAGAATGCCGGACTTAGCAGAGCTGTGCTCTTCTTAGGACCTTAAGGAAAGGAGGCCCTAGAAGAGGGAGAGAAAGGGACAAATCCCAGGTTCGCCTCCCAGTTTGCACTCTGGCAGTTCTGGGGACACTGCCGTGTTTCTGCACCAGTCCAAGGACGTGCCCAAGGCCCTGAAGCAAGGTCCGTAGGTGAAGAAGGATCTGGCTCTGAACCCTCCATTTCTAAGCCCCTTCTTTAATACAGGGCACCACACTGTCCTTGTGGAACATGGACAAAACAAAAATATGTTTTTGGCTATGCTGATGTCAGGCTGAAGGATGTCACCCACTAGAGATGAATCACTGATATTCATTGTGTGCTGGCTTCACAAATTAATGGAGGACACGGTACTTGCATTCCTCTGAAACAAGTCACTTTTTGAAGCTCAATTATATATTACCCCCAGTTCCTGCAGCATATTTCCTCCACAAAATGCACATATTTCTATGCTGGTGCCCAAATAAGGTTGTATAGTAATCCCCCGCCTATTGCGAGGGTTAGGGACCTGACCCAACCCGCAATAATGGAAACTCTGCGATATGTGGATGCTGGGTCAGGTCATGACAGGGGGCCCTATCTGGGGCCCCCTACACTTAACATGAGGCCTGGGACTGCCCTGAAAGGGCCTCCAATGGGCTTCCTGGGCCTGTTGGAAGTCACTTCTGGTTTTCTGGAAGTCACTTCTGGTTCACCGGAAACTACTTCTGGGGCCTCTAACAGGCCCAGGAAGCCTGTCAGAGGGTGTTCGTCATTCATATGGATTTTATCTCAGATTTGTGACCATTTATCTGTTTCCTTAGAGATTGACCTGTTTGTCCTATGTAGAGTACAGAATAGCATTGTTTGCAAAAGATGGCATAGATCACATTGATTTAGATGCACGAAAAGCTGCCTTTGATATTTTATGTGGCATTGTTAGTTCTTGTGATTGTGTTGCCCAAGTAGATGTGTGGGCAGAGTTGTCATCAGTGTGGCAATGTCTAATACCGCTGTGTTGCTGTTTTGTAATCCCTTTTGTGTCAGAATATGCTTGAGGTTGGAGGTTTGTCTGTAGGCATGTATGGGTCTCCCACCAAGGGCCTTGGAGAGTGAATTGTTTGTATTAAGATGGGCTGGAGTTCACTTGGGGTGCCTTTGAGCGGTCAACAGTGGACTCTAAGTGACAACTAGCAGTGTTCTATCATTTAGTCCTCTAGGTCTGTCTTGAAGCAAGTTATCACTGGGTAAGGTATGCACCTTCCTTTGTTGATTTGTTCCTTAATCATATGAGCTGGGTAGTGTCATCTGAGGAATGCCATTTGGAGTCTTTATCCTGTGGGATGGAGCAGATGTGTCTTCTTTGTATCTTAGGGCTTGACTATATACAATAGATTTTGTTGTATGTTCAGGATGGAAGCTGGAAGAGTGTAGGTAGGTATATGGGTTGGTGAGTTTGTGGTACAGTGTAATGTTAAGTCTGTAATGTCTAATTTCACAGTGTTGTCCAGAAAATTTACCTAGTACATGGATTATTCCAGGGTGACGTTGATGTATGGATGAAAATTCTGAGGTCCTGGTGAATTTTTCTAGAAATTCCTCTCCATGAGTCCATATCAGAAAAATATAATCAGTGTATCTCAGAGTAGCTTTTGAGTTTGATGGTAAAGAAACCATTGTTCTAGGTCAGTCATGAATATATTTGCATATTGTGGAGTCATGCGAGTGCCTATTGTGGTTCCATTGATCTGGAGGTAGGTTTTATTGGCAAAAATGAAATAGTTGTGTGTGAGTAAAAAGTCACAGAGGGTGGGATTATGTGGGCTTTTTCTTTGTTTTGGATGGTGTTTCTGATAGCCTATAATCCATATTTGTGTGGGATGTTGTATAAAGAACCTCTACATCAGGCATGTCCAAACTTCGGTCCTCCATATGTTTTGACCACAACTCCCACAGTCCTTTGCCATTGGCAATCTAAGCTTAGAATTCTGGGAGTTGTGGTCCAAAACATCAGGAGGGCCGAAGTTTGGACATGCCTGCTCTACATCAATCGTAGCCATGATGTTGTTGCAGAAAGGTTGCGTATAGACTGATGTGTCCTTAGGAAGTCTGTGGTGTCTCTTACATAACTAGGTGCATTGGTGGCATAAGGGCTTAGAATGGAGTCCAAGTATCCAGATACCCCAACTGTGATGCTGTTGATTTTTGATACAAGGGGGCAATTATGCTGGTTATGTCCCAGCAGCCCTCAAAGTGTTCAAAGCTAAAGTAATTTAATAACTATTATATGGCATTCCTATTTGATTGGATGCCCTGGACCACATTGTGGAACAAATTCAAGTCTGCTTTTTATGGAAAATCTTCGGCACACCCAAATGTGTTTCTCATGCAACACTATGCTTAGAAGCAGGACAACCTCTTATAGAGATTAGGGCATGGCTTAGATCTATTAAATTTTGGCTCAGAGTATATTATAATACTGACCAGGACAGACTACTCTACCAATTTCTCAAAGACTCCAGAGTTCCGACAGGTTCAGCTAAATTAATTTTAAAAATTAGTGCTATGGGTATTGCTGTAGATACCCTCGGCTCATTGCCCCAGTTGGAAGATTATGTTGATAAAACACAGATTTCTGGATGTACAACTGCAGGATTTACAAACTCATATATGTTCACCGATGAGCTTGCAGATCCCAGTTCAAGTTGAGCACCCTGTTCATTACTTTACTTGCTAAAATGTCCCCAGGAATGCAATGCCATTTCATCAGCAGTGTTGTATGGGAGATCCAATGGGACTCCATATAATGACAGGCGTTGTTCCTGTGCACTTGGTGGAGTGGAATCACTCTCCCAAGTGATTCTGTACTGTCCATTTTATGATCATTTTTGTAAAAAACTTCTTGATCCACTCCTTTTGAAGAAGAGGCCTTGCTCAGACACTGATAATTTGAGGTTTCTTCTGTCATCAGGAGAGTCTGTTGTGATAGAAAATGTGGTAACTTTTTTAGATCTTTTGGTCAGGGCCCATAAGCAGATATGCACTGAGCTGTTAATTTTGTAATCTGTACTGAAATTGTGTCATTTATTCTTTTTCTGTATGCCAATAAAGGTTGACTGAATTGAGAAGGATACAAGGGGTCGACTATGACTTCCTGATTTGTGTATTTTTGGTAAAAGGTAGAAGGTTACTAGTTGATGTTCTTCTGGTATGTTCTGCAGGATTTGTTTACATATGTTTCTAGAGAGGTTTTTCATGAGATTCTGTGATTCCTTTTGATATTTGATGGTTGGGTCCATGATTAGGGGCTGGTAAAATCTAGTGTTGGACAATTGTCTCTCAGCCTCCTGTGTGTAGCATGATTTGTTCAACAAAACCACAGCACTGCTCTTGTTAACTTCTTTGATTGCTATTTTAGGATTATTGCTGAGGCTGTACTGCATATACAGTATGTAGCACCACACTGTCTTTGGACCTAATCACCTAACCCAGTGCCTCATTCAGATTTGCTACTGTTATGAAGATTGTTTAAACTGTAATTATCACAATTATCACTTATAATTGAGGC
This sequence comes from Phrynocephalus versicolor, assembly GCA_023846285.1. Lineage (NCBI taxonomy): Eukaryota > Metazoa > Chordata > Lepidosauria > Squamata > Agamidae > Phrynocephalus > Phrynocephalus versicolor. The sequence continues at coordinate 29,818,852 of JAHTLZ010000015.1, read as the reverse complement.
ATGGCTTCTTCCAGAAAAAGAAAGATGTCAATCCATCTCCTATTTGGTCTTCCTCTTTTCCCTGCTGCCTTCAGCATTTTCTGGCATTATTTTCTTGTCTGTAGAGTCTCCCCTTCTCATCATGTGCCCAAATTAGGACCACCTCAGTTTCATCATGTTTGCCTCAAGAGATAGTTCAGGCTTGGTTTGCTCTAGGACCCACTTGTATGTCTTTCTGGCTGACCAGGGTATCCACAAAGATCTTCTCAAGCACCACGTTTCAGAAAAATCACCCCCCCACCCCTGTCAGCTTTCTTAAACTGTTAAGCTTTCACAACCATACAGGGTGGTCATAAAGACAAGTGTGTGGATGATCTTAGTGTTCTTCTGCCACGACACAATCTGTATTTGATGACCTTTTCTAATTCCTCCATTGCTACCCTCCCGAATCTCAGTTTTCTGCTGATTGATTAGCTGCAAGTCTCCATTTGGATTTACTGTTGAACCAAGGAATGCAAAATCTCTAACTTCATCCATTTCTTCATTGTCAGTGTTAAAAGTTATTTAGGACTTGTGTAGTTATGATTTTTGTTTTATTAATGTTTGCACACAGTTCTGGTTTGGCACTGTCGTCTTTCACTTCCACTTCCAGCGATTTCTGCCAATAAGCTGGTGTCATTTGCATATCTTCAATTTATTGACGTTTCTCCTATTAATTTCCATTTCTCCTTCATCTAAATCTAATCCAGCTTTCCATATGATATGCAAACTCTGTTTGGGCACTATAAGCCACTTCCAACTTGATAGCACAACCACAATGTATTGCTGTGTGAGTACGTATTTATATTTATATTTCTCTTAGATGTTTGCAATTCATTTCTGACTGTCACATTTCTGTTTTGTCAGACCTGTAACTACCTGATTCACAATGAAAAGTTGTATACAGTAATAGAAATTTCTGTTGCCTTCATAATTGCTGGAAATACAATAGCTTGTAAATCAGAATCTGGCCAGCTGCCACCGTGACAATAAGCATGTTGGGTTTTACAGCCTGTTACAAAGTCTACATATTTCAATGGCTTGCAATTACAGGGGTCTGGTAAAATAAAGCAAAGTAGGTCACAGGATCTAGTAAAATAAGATAGAGCAAATCACAGGATCTGCAATCACCAAATTCAAAAAACATGCAAAGTAGCAATATGTAATGAATAACAGTCCAAACCCTCAACATTCCAAACACAGAAAAGTAATAAATAATAAAACATCTTTCCAAAACTCTTCCGGCATCTTTATTTCTGCTCTTCTCTGTTTCCTAACACTCAGTTAACATTGGTCACACTGGAATTCCTCCCAAAGGTGACAAAAGCTTAATACAGACTAAACATGGGGTGCTGTAGCAAGGGGGGCTTATGCAGCCCTATTGTATGTAAGCAATGGCTTCTCTGATTGCCTCTCAGGGGATAAATAAAGTTTGATTACTTCTGTTGGGGAGTTTTAAGTCCAGGCAGCAGCTCAAACCTCATACTTCCCCTGGGAGGCATCACTCTTGTTCTCCCCAGGAAGATGGTTTCCCAGGGGGGAGGGGTTGAATTGAACATGATACAGTGGTACCTCTGATAAGAAATTTAATTCATTCTCTGAGGCAATTTTTTATCCAAAAAAATTGCTATCCAAAACACAGTTTCCATTGAATGGGAAACTGATTAATATGTTCCAGGGGTCTGAAAAAAGGCAAAAAAGCTTGGGGGGGGGGGGGTCCAGACCTCTTTATAAAGTGCACTTTAAAGGCATGCAGTGCTGGAACACACACACCCAGAACACCTCCCCCTGCAGTGCAATGCAAACATGGAGAAATGAAACCAGCAAGACTACCCCAGCCTTTTCCCACCAAAAATGCAATGGGGAAAATGCAAACAGATAAACATAAGCAGCAAGAGAAATCCAGTCCGTTTTTTGCCTGCAGAGCAATGGAAAAGACTGCAAACATTGAGGAATGAAAGCAGCATGACTACTCCAGCCTGTTCCCACCCAAAGTGCAATGGGAGGAAAACGCAAACATACACAAACACAAGCAGCAAGAGAACCCCAGCTGGTTCTTGCCTGTAGAGCAATGAAAAAGATTGCAAACATGGAGAAAAGAAGGCAGCAAGACTACCCCAGCCCGTTCCCACCAAAAAATCAAAGAAAAGCTGTGCAAAGATTAATAAAAGCTAGCTCCCTACCTTCCCAAGTTCAAAAGGTCCAAATCCCTCAGCAAAAATTTCCAGAATGCTCCAAAACAAAATGAAAAAACTGCTCTAATTCTTCCTACCCATCCCCCATAAACTACAGGGGGTGCAATGTATCCTGTGTACACTTTTTTTTGCAAGGCATTATGAAAAATTTGTTATCCGAGGCAGCCCATAGGCGACATTCATTATCCAAGGCAGTCTTTTACCTGGAAATTTCCATTTGCTTTCCGAATCATTCATTATCAGAGGCATTTGTTACTACTGTACTGTAGTTCTGCCTCTGTCTTTGAGAATTTGCATTCCGCTGGTTCTCCTGCCCAGGGATCTCCCTTAACAACATATTCAAATTCTTGACCAGCATTTGTTTCCTCTGTCTCCCGTATTTCCACTAAATAAACAAATGCCTATTAACTGCTCTTTGACAGTGTCTTTCCATGTCTCCCTTTCATTTTTTTCGCCTTCTCCTCTATTCCCACCTTTTCCCTAGTTTAGTCCTTTTCATCTCCCTTCTGTTCCCTCCCTCCCTCCTTGTCTCTGCCTTCTATACCTTTCCCATTCCTTACATCTCCGTCCTTACATCTGCCTAGGACTCAGGATTCCGACTAATCCACCAAAGAGTTTGTGGTGGTAAAGTCTTGTCTTTCTAGGGAGAGTAGGGACAACCAGCTGACAGGGGTTCTTTCCTTCAGGTACTGTATTCCTGTTTACAGTTGACTAAGCATATACACCCCTCTATGCTGAATATGCAAAGTCTGTCATGCAGGGTGGGGCTCCCCTCTGTCCCTACATCCCCAGGATCCTTTGAAGCCGACATCCTTTCAGGCAGAACACTTGAGTCAAACCTTGTTGAATATTTCTGTTTGTCCCCAACACTGTTTTTAAAGGAATGGTTACACAGGGAAGAGAGGGAAAGCAAACCATGTGTCCCCCTCACCTTTCCTTGCTTGCTTCCTTCTTTTGATTTTTATTATGAAACATAACAGACAAAAATTTCTGTCAGGGCTGGAGAAATCTGGCCATCACCTCACACAGGAGAAATGCCTCGAAAATAAAGACATGTCTGGATAATAAGTCATTTGCCGTTCCATGGTTTAGCTGATGCTTCTGAGGTACAGACAAACAGCCTGAAATTTGAGGGTGAACATAGCTGCCAGAAAAAAAAATATCTCAGAGAGGAATCTGGAGCTATAGGGCTTTTCTAAAAGCTAAATGTACACAGTTTTATTAACTAGCAATAGATCACAATGATGGTGGTGGTGGTGGTGGTGATAGAATTTCAAATGTGGAAGAGACACTGTCGAGTCTAGCCACTATCAAAGAGGCATAATGACCAGAGACCTAAACCACTGAACCATCCAGGACCAACCCTGGGATGCAGCAGGTTCTCATCTCAAAGGTATAGATGGAAGCAAGCCCTGGTATCCAAACGATGTCACAAGGCCATCTAAAGGTGGAAGGGCGAGTTCTAATGGAAGCCAAAGAAACAGCCTCCAGTCATGTTGAAAGTCAGCGCACACTGAAATAGTTAGGTTGTCATCCTTTTCATACATATTGAAAGCACCGGTATTTAGAGGGGTGTGCGTAATGTAACAAGTGCATTTCAGCTTGCGTAGGGGCTGCGAGATTGACTGGGAATGTGTCGAGTCTGTACTTTGTGCCAGTCATTATGTCAAGTCATCATGCCAACCTACGAATCTGTTCCGGAGAGGTACTGAGTGCCTGCGATACCACTGTGCTCAGCTGAAGCTCAGCCCATTTTAAAACTCTTATTGTGTTGCAGGCAAGTACTTTTAACAACTTCAATTACAAAGTAGCACCATGGATGCTGCAAAAACATAAATGAAAAACCCTGGCTAGGGAAGGAGTGCACAGCATGAGACTAGAGGATTCAGTCAGCTATAAAATAGGTTCTGCCTTCTTCTTTCCACCCACCTGGACTGAAGGTAGAGGAGAAATCTTTACTAAAATAGTCATTGACACACTCAAATACTGCCTTGTCCTTCACAAACAGAGGAGAGTTGGTAAAAAGCACAATCCCAAGGATCCTTGGTAAAGACTTTTATCCTGTCAAGTATGAAACATTAACAATTAGCTGGGTTTTGTAATGTGATGGTCACATGACAGTCATACATCAATCTAACATGAGCCCTTCATATGCCTAGTATCTTTTCAATTGGCCCCAATTAGCTATATCAACTTTTATAATTTTACTTGCACATCTCATATGTGGATTCCAGCAGCTACACATCCCTCCCTTTTTTGAAGGCTCAACATTCCACCTGTGTCTGGTTGGACAGAGAGAAGTCAGCAACTCAGCAGTTTGAATCCTGGGTGTCATGCAGAAGAGGGAGCTCCCACTGTTAACTCCAGCTCCTGCCAACCTAGCAGTTTGAAGGCATGTAAATGCAGGTAGATAAATAGGTACCGCCGTAAAAAGCGGGAAGGTAAAACACTGTTTCCTTGTAGCCATGCCGGCCATGTACCCAAGGACTTGCACAACACTGGCTCTTTGGCTTGAATACAGAGATGAGCACCACCCCTAAAGTCGGACACGATTAGCACCCATGTGCGGGGGTGGGGGGACCTTTACCTTTTTATCTGGTAGGGTAGAGGGTTTTAAAGGCTCAACACTCCACCTGTGACTGGTAGGTAGAGAGTTGCATAACTCTCCCATGTTTGGGGGCGTTTCCTAGCACTCTTGGGTCACCCATTTCTCTCCCATTCAAAATTAGGGGCACTAGAGGGTACAAGGAGGCTTTTCAGTTCAAGAAAATAAATTGGATCTGGGAGTGTATGTAGCCCTCCAAGGCCACTGTGAGATACAGGAAGCTGACTAGATGGGCCTTTGGCCTGATCCAGCATGGCTCTTCTTATGTTCTTATGTTCTGAGATGAATGTGGATGATCTTTTGAACATGGATAATCTCTCAGTTTAGAGATGATTACCAACCTGTTCCCTTCAAAGATCTGCAGATGACTGGATGACTGTTCACTTCAGCTCATAGGAACTTTTCACCAAGGGTGCGTATTATATTATGTTTTTAACTTGTTTGTGGTGTTTGTGGTAATTGTATACTGTCTTTTTATACTGGCCAAATTGCCTTGGCCCATTGTTAGCCGCCCAGAGTTCCTACGGGAAGATGGGCAGGATAGAAATTCATAAATAAATAAATAAATAAATAAATAAATAAATAAATAAATAAATA
>JAHTLZ010000015.1:29800569-29813427 GCA_023846285.1 Phrynocephalus versicolor | reverse complement strand
AAATAAATAAATAAATAAATAAATAAATAAATAAATAAATAAATAAAAAGTCAGCTGTAACAAAGTCATTTTGCTGTCTGTTTATTTATCTTCCTTGTGCTGATATTGTTTTGTACACTGCTGGGAATTATATCACCTCCCCACTTGTGTAGAGCTATAGCCTGAACTCTATGCACAGGTAACAAGGTGAAACACTTTCAAGTGTCCTGTATAGGAATGTGTCACTTTCATCTAATGATAAACAGCACCACAATATTTGTTTTGGGTGCCAGCTCAATTTGAAGAACTTTCTTTGATCTGGAAGATGAGTCATGGCAACTGGACTTCTTTTTTTGAGAGATTGAAACATTTCAGTGCTCATCCAAACAACTTCATCAGTATGAGGAAAGCTAGTAGCGAGTCCTCAGTTTTACAGTTCATGTTGACTCGGTCTAAAATAGGCTCGTAAGATGAACAATTGCTTGAATAGGCTCGTTAGATGGACAATAGTCTCAATAGGCCTTTAGGTGAACGATGGCCTAAGGTGCTGAAGCCCATAAAGTATGGGTCGTTAGCTATGTCCTTGGTGGTGGAGGTGTGAAGTATTTTTTATTTGTCAGGATTGTTGAAATTACTGCCTGATAAGTAGCAGACTGTGCCTGAGCCCCCCACCTCTGTTGAGAGAGGGGTTTTCAATACTCACATGAATAACTTCCTTGACCCCTCTCTCAAACCACCTACCCTCTCTGTCTTCTCTTCATATTTGAATGAGTGCCCTTTATCCTTCAAGTGGAGATGTACTGCTGATTCTGATCCTGAGCTGTTGCCCTCCACCACCAAGGCCACACCCAGATTTATGGGTTTCAGCACCTTAGGCCATTGTTCATCTTACCGGCCTATTGGTCTATTGAGATTATTATCCACCTAAGGAGCCTATTCAGGCAATTGTTCATCTTACCGGCCTATTTCAAACCACGGTGACAAGAGGTCAGAGTGAGCTATAAAAGAGGAGCCTCGTGGCGGAGTGGTTAAATGCCTGTACTGCAGGTAAAACTGTGCTCATGACCTGGGGTTCAATCCCAGGTAGCAGGCTCATGGTTGACTCAGCCTTCCATCCTTCTGACGTTGGTAAAATGAGTACTCAGCTTGCTGGAGGGCAGGGGGGCAGTGCGTAGCCTGCATACTGTAATTAAACCGTATATAAGCAGAACTTTTACTTTGATTTGCTAAAATGCAGGGCTCGCAACTAGATTTCCTTAGACTTACAAAGCTGTTTGGATGAGAAGTGAAACATTTCAATCTCTCAAGAAGAGTAGTCCACTTATCATCATGACTCAACTTCCAGATAAACTCACCTGGATGACTGAGAATCTTCACAAACTTTATTTGATCTTTTTGCTGGAATAGAAGAGCAAGTAATCCAAATTTCCTTACTGTGCCAACAGAGATTCCTCATCTTTGTGGTGTCTGAAGCAACTTAAATAAAGTCAGGATTTCTGAGCTCATAAAGAGAGATCACATGACCTGTTCTGAAAACCATATATCAGAAATTAAAATGCTGCTAAGCTGCAGTCCTCACCAGAACCTCCTCTGTATGCCTTCCCACCTGGGGAGATCAGTTTGGTGGCTACATACAACCAGGCCTTGTCTGTAGCAGCACCATTCTTCAGCAACACCTTCATGAAGGTCAATTCCATACCTACTTTGGTAGAATTTAGAATTCTTTTGAATGTTACTGTATTGCTTCAGCTGAGAGATTGGGTGTCTGGAGGGGATAGGAGATATTGGATGCACACACCCCACCCTCATTTATTCAGATTTTAAAGGTAGTGCATGGACTCCTGTTTCCTATCCCCTTTCTCAAGGGATCTTCTTTTGAAAACCTCAACAGTCACAAAAGCCATCTGTCAATATTTTAAATAAATAATAATGAACTAAATAACTCCATGCAGGATAGATATGTCCATGGATATAAGCATGGCTAAACTGAACCCTGAGGTTCAAATTGTTTTGCCTGCTCAAAGCTGTTGTAAACAAGGAAGCCTGTTTCCTTTGTGCCTTCCTTAGAGGACTCTCAGCAGCATCTCTCTGGTTGCTGCCTGGACACAGGATGCTGCATAAGAGAGAGCCTTGGTGTGATGCAGAAGAAATGTTGCGTTCTTATGAAGTGGCTTTTTGATAATGTACCAAGCTGCTACATTTTTAAATAAAACATGTTTAATTCTGGGTCAAAATGGGGCAGTTTATATCCATTGCTAACATTCCCAGGCCTATGGGGGGCTGATTTGGACTTAACCTCTTAGGTAGGTATATGCTGGAGAGCAGCCAGAGGTGTACTGAATAAAATAATGAATTTCAGTGTTTGCCCAAGTCTAGCATCAAGCAGATGGGAGGGGCGGGGAGTTTTCATCAACTAGAGCCAATACTTGGTAAAGTCTCTCTGTAGCCTTCAGAGGTCAGTTCACGTCTCCATCTACTCCACTATTCCATCAATGGAAACCACCTGCTGCTTTGTTTTGCTGCATGATTGTATTGTTCTTCGTTGGACTTCAGAGTAAATCGGTTCTCCCCTTTGTGATACAAAGAAAACTCCTCTAGAATTTAGGAGGATGCAACCTGGGCAAAGCAGGCTCCCTGCTGTTACCTGCAAACATTGATAAGAAACATCAGTGGGGCTTCCTTCCATATTACTGACCCTCCCAGTTGAGATGGTAAGTGCCCGCAGAGAAGGTATTCCTATTTTCCTCAATAATAAGCAGCAGCAGGTTGGTTTCCCTCCCGCCAGTATTTGTAAAGTAACCCTGTTGGCAAGGATCTCAACCAACTTGTTCCTCCTTCTCAAATGCCAAGTTAAGAACATATTTTCATTTGCATGGAATGCTATCCTATGGTGGTGGCTCTGCTGAAAGGAACAGCCAAGCAAAGCTATTGATGCAAATGGCAGTCCTGTTTGTTTGTGATGATCAGAGCAACAATCTAGCCCTAAATGGTTTGGGACCTCAGCACTGGCAATAACTAGGGAGGAGCAGAAGAGTGCATTTGCCCCGGGTTGCACAGCAATCTGGGGGCGCCTGGAGGGGAAGCAGGAGGAGGAAGCCATGGGCTCGGTCACATGTCCCTTTAAAGAGAGTTTAAATTACTAAATAAATCGTGCCCAAAAATACCATCCTCATGGCCACCCCGCTTTTTGAAAAAAAAGGAAAAAGAAAACCCGGTAATGCTCCCTTAATCGAGGTTTCTGTGACCTACCTTCCAGGCTGGGGAATTTTTGCCTCGCTTTTGAAATCCGGCTTTTAAGGAGGCAGATGCCATGGGACCGCGCTGATGATCCGGGTTTCTTTTTATTTATTTTTTGCATAGCACCCACCGGCTGTTCCTGGGGCCGATCTGTGCTGTTTTTTAAATTTGCCTGCATATCGGAGTAACAGGAAGTCCGACACAGAATTAAATTCCCCCAGAAAAGTCTTCCGTTTTTTTAAGTGCTAGCGCCACCTGCTGGCCAAGGGGGCTGAACTGCACTTTAAAATTGAAAAACCAGATTTTGACGTGAGACCTCTTCTCCCACATTTAAATCACGTGATGGGAAGAAGAGGAAAAGCCGGACCTTCAGAAGATCAGGATCGAAACCCAGGTGTGACCACAGCCCATGTTACATCCCACCAGCAGTTCTCCTTTTGCCCCATTAAGGTTTCATGATCCATAGTCAGGAGAAAGGAGGAGAGGGAAGCAGGCGATTTTTATCCCCCAAGCAGCACCTCTGTCAATTGCTCCCCCCTCCTCCTTCCCCCCACCCCCGCTAAGGCTTGGCAATAATTAGCCTGGGGAAAGGAGGAGAGGGAAGTGTGCAACGGAGGTGCTGCTTGGGGGAAGATCCTATTGCCTGCTTCCTTCTTCTCCTTTCTCTGGGCTAACGATCATCAAGCCTTAGCCAGGGGAAATGAGGAGGGGGAAACATGGTACGGAGGTAATGCTTGAAAAAAAAATCACCTGCTTGGCGGTATCCGCACGCTGTGATGTTTGCACAGGAGAGCGTTGTCCAGGAGACCCCCCGAACAAAGAGGAATCCATCTCCCCCTCCCCCTCTGTTCCCCCATGATCGGGCACCCCTTGCTCGGTTAGTGAGACACAGTTGGGGGGCAGGAGGAGGTGCAAAAACTGACTTTGTCCCCGGGCACGCCAAACACTAGCTACATCTCTGGACCTTAGTATCTCTCAGAGAGGCTCTTTCCATAGAGAATTCTCCCATTCACTTGTTCCTCTCAGGTTGGGCATTTGATGGCACTGACCCCAAGGAAGGCCTGCAAAATATTAACAAGGAACTGGGCCTTCTCAGGTGTCACCCCTCACTTGTGGAACAAACTGCCACCAGAAATTTGCCTAGCTCCCTCACCTCATGTCTTTAAACACCAATTAAAAACCTGGCTCTACAGGTGAGCTTTTCCAGATTATTAGTTTCAAATAAATATGCTTGAAAATGTTGTCGCCCCCCCCCCCCAACATACCTCTGGTTTGTGCTCTTTGGCTATGCTTTTTCTGTAATTTTTATATCTTTTATTTTCCATTAATGATGACTATTAGTTATTTTTGTTTGTTTTGTTTATTTTTTATAATTATGTATATTTTATACTTATATGCTGTATAATTTGTATCTGTTTTGTTGTAAACCATCCGGAGTAACCTTTGGGTTAGATGGCATGGTATAGAAATAAAACCAAATAAATAAACAAATAAAATAAATAAACAAATAAATAAATGTATTAGGAAACTGAGGGAAAGTACAGCTGCCAGTTTATGGGTTAGCCCAGATGGTGCTTTGCTCCTGTAAAAGTACCTACGTTGTCCTTTTACTTTGCTTTACTTTATTTGACAGTTATATACCTCCTGCTTGTATAATAACAACTCAAGGCAGTGCCTGATAGGTTTGGATTTTTTAATTCTATCCAGACAATGCAAGGCTTGATCCAGTATGACCCATTCATCCCCCCGCGCTCCCTACTGTGCTTTTCAATGTTTCCTGATAGGGTGGCTTTTTGTGTTGTTACTGGATTTGCATCGACACATACTGGTACCTTAATACCAGAGTGCTCCTTGAGATAGTTCATTTTTGCTTCTGAGCCTTTGGATCACAGGTTTTCATTCAGGATATTCTTAGGAATTTTATTCAAAAACATTTTAAATCTCCAGAAGAGAAATGGATTTTTGGAACGATCTCCAGAGGAGCTGCTCTTTCATGTTCGGTGTGTCTGTGACTCTCGCAAAGCTCCTGTGAACAGCTGAGGGAAACAGGGACCAAGAGCGTGAAACTTTTGGCCTTCTGATGAGCTTCAGTTGATAGCTTTCAAATGCCTTATACTGTATCACAGAATATGTTTATACAGTACCGCCATACAACCTATCCTATGTTGAACCAAGCACATACCGGGGGGGGGGAGGATATTGTTATAATATTCAAACAATTTTGTTGCTCAGCTCTGTGCAGTTTATAAAGCCAGCAGATTGCACTGACTTTTCAGTGCTCTCATTCATTTAATTGCCGGCAACTCTCGCCACTCCTGTGGGTATGGTTCCTTATTTAGCATAGCAATTGACTCCCTCCAAAGTCTACACAAACCTTCCTTTCCAAAATTATCGCCTTTATAACATTATAAGAATGAAGCATTTGTTTACAAAGCAATTAACTGCCTTAGTGGAAACAAGAGGCAAATCGCAATGGGCTTGTCCACAACTTAGCATTGCTTAGCCAGATTTCTCTTGGATTTTCAGTGCCACAATGCCAAGGTCCCAGACAGAATGTCAGAACATCTCAACACATCCTTGAAGAAGAGGTCTGTGTAGGGTTAGTCACAAGCTTTTTTGCGCCTTAGCATCACTGATGACAATATACTTTCAGAGTTGGTTTCCCACATTCATTTTGACAGTCATTTCCCTTTCCTTTAACCTGCATTCCAGCAGTCACATTTCACAGGTCTACAGAATCACTATGTAATTATACACTTTTCTTCCCTACTCCATGGTGTTGACCACTAACAAAACCCAAAACAAATGAAACACCCAATGGGAACTGCAGGGACGAAGCCGAGAGAGCAGCAGATAGCTAAAGAACTTGTTAGAGACGTGTAAATTCTGCTTCTAAAATTCCCAGCACAAGAGATGATTTGGCAAGGAGAAGTAGATAGGGAGAAGGCCACTCACCAAAACTGGACATTTGGAGAATCAAGACAGCGGAGCTTCCTTAAGCTATGTGGTTGGGTGTCGCAACAAGGTGTGGTGATGATGAGTGCCTACCTGGATGACTTTAGAAGGGAAGTAGACAAATTGATGCAGGATAATATTATCAACTGGAGTAGGAACTGGCAAGCCACTCTAGTATTCCTGCCAAGAAAATACCATGGACATGGGGTCATGAAGAGTTGTTCACAACTGTAATGATTCAACGACAACAATAACATTATCCATGGTCATTAGCTATGATAGCCATAATCTACCTCCAAGGTGGAACAGTGCCCCTCCAAATGCTACTTGGTAGGAATCAACGACAAGAAAAAACAATTGCTTTTCATTTCTCTTTGTGGATTTCTCAGGAACGTGCTGGTCTAAGAATGCATTTGGTCTAATCCAACAGTGCTCTTTGTATGACTTTTGTATCTTTCTACCTATGACCCAACCAGTTCAGAAATCAAGTGAACAGCCAATTAATGCCTCATGAGGATCAGTTGTCCTGATGGTGGAACCTTTCAGCAGCAAGTAAAATGGAACTAAACAGTTGCTGAATTCTAAAGGCTGTGCATCTAAATGATCTGGCTTCTAGACGAGTCACAGCTGTCAGTTCTTGCAAAAACAAAAAGTGACAGGATAAAGAAACCGTCATTTCTAACGTTGGATCAATATTAAGTGCTTGTCTGAGTAGTGGTTAACAGTTTGTGGTTTACCAATTGAGTGCTGGAAAAGAAACGGCTACACAGACAGGTAATGGCATCATTGTAGCTTTGGTTAGGACAGATTTGCTGGAGGACCGTGTTGAAAACACGATGGCTCTCAGGAAACCAAATTTCCACTATCTCTTGCCCTGGCCTTCCAAAGATGTGACTACACTGGAGAGATGAATCAGAACATTTGAGTTTTGCCATTTGAATGGGAGCCTGTATTGTGTTTAAAAATCACAATTAGTGGCTCACACAGGGGCTGCAGATTGATTCAGTAGCTCACCCTGAATGCTGGTTGTGATGGGAGTAGCATTCCAGCCCACAGTCGCCCCTTCTTCCATCCCTTCCTCTGGCCTCACCTCTACCCGCTCTCTCTTCCTCTGGTTCTGCCTCTGTGATCCTTGCATGGCTTTGGCTGAGAAAAGAGCTGATAAAAGGGAGGGTAGGGAGCAGTGGTCCTGTTACTGACCTGATGTGTGGATGGAGGAGGAGAGATCCCAATGTGGTGTGTATCTGTGTGAAAGTGTGTGCTTGCCTACGACATTCTCTAATGTTTCAAGTAACATTAGGGAATGTCACACAAAACGAAACAGGCAGGCCTTTGTGCAGTGTGTGCAGTGTCACACAAAAATATTGGGATTTTCCACCACCCCCAGCTTGTTTCTCCCTCTTTGGAAGCTGAGCCCTTTGCTTCTCTTTCCATCTGAATTTCTTCTGAGAATACAAAAGACACTTGGAACATTGGCACATTTGGGGGGGTATCCTAATGTGTGTGCGCGCATGCCTTTCGAAGGCCTGATTTCTTCCCCCTATTAGTGGAAATCCCCAACTACAGTGGTACCGCAACTTAAGAATTTAATCCAAGTGCATGCTCTTAAGTCAAACTACTCTTAAGTCGGGGTGCCTATCTAAAATTTGAAAAAATAAGTTAAAAAAACAAAAAAACAAAAAAATTTGTAAGTCGAGGAGACCATATCTAAAATTTGTAAGATGGCAATTAAAACACCAACAGTTTTCCGCTTGAAGTCGAATTGCTCTGAAGTCAAGCTGCTCTTAAGTCGGGGTACCACTGTACTTGCCTAACTGAAAACACCAGCTACAGGCCTGCCCCCCATCTTTACCCAAATGTTTGCGGGGGGGGGGGGATAGCCCAACCAATCCTCCTGGCATGCAAACGTGGAAGCTAGAGATGGGCATGAAATGAACAATTTTCTGTTTCCGTTTCCGTTTTTTCTTTTCATTATGCAACAAAATGACAAACGAATTGTGTCTCCAAAATGAAACGAAAAGAACAGAAACACTGGAAGTTTTGTCATGCGTTTCGTTTTTGTTACTGCAATACAGTGAACTGCTTTAAATGCTAAAAAAAATCACAAAAAATTGAAATAAATGGTAACAAAACGGTAACAAAATGAACAAAAACGAAAATGAATTTTTTGGAAAAAATTCGCGAAAAAGGAAATGAACTGAAACGGACCCTACAAACGACAAACGAAACGTCATTTTTTTTATTCATGCCCATCTCTAGTAGAAGCCCTTCAGAGGCAGGGTGGGGGCAGGGGTGGGGGCTTGAAGCTGCTTTGGCAGAAAAAAAAGGCTGGAAAGAGACGAATCAGCTTTTTACATCATGCAGATGGTAAAATATGTTTTGAAATCACTCCTTTTTAATAAGCAGATCAAGTCCTGCCATATTTGGCTGTGTAATTAGACTTCCGCTCCCCTTGCCCCACATCACACTATCGTCCAAACCATTCTGTTGCCTCTTATTGTGTTTGTAAGAAGTACTGGGGTCCAAGTGGCATCCACAAAGGGGTACCCTAGGCGTTGCTTCTGATCTGCAATGTACAGTGTCTCCAGCAGATCTCCGACAAAAGACCTGAAAATCCATTAATGGGCAAGGCCTGAAAAGCCATTATCCAGTTACAGAGATTAAAGCACATTCAGTATCATCCCTGTGGTAGCAGTTGTATATGGGTTATGAATATACCCTTCTGATAGCAGAGTGTGCTGGTTGGATGGATTTCCATCTTTTTCTGATTATTTTAAGAAAGAATAAAAGAGTGATTCCTCTTACTTCCTGCCTGGGCATCATTAAACTGAGTGTAGTTTTTATCTGAGACAAAAGGGGAGTGTCACAGCAAGGCAGAATTAGGAAAACAACATTAAAAATAAGCACAGCTATTAATTTTAATGGGTTCCTTGTTATGACCGCTGTAAAATGAGTAAACAGGGAAGCCTGCCAGTTCTGTCACATATTCTTCTACTGAAGAAGGAGATCTTTAGCCACTTGATAATGGAATGATTGGGTTTGGCTTGCCATTTGCATTTCTTTGTGAGTGTGAGTGAGAGAGACAGAATTTATTATTATTATTATTATTATTATTATTATTTTCAGCAGCATCTTTTAGCCAAAAAATCTGGCTGACTTCTTAACTGTGTAGGCAAACAGTGAAATTCCTTACCCAAATGCAGAGTTTAAATGCCAGTTCAGGTTTTGGTTGAAATCATATCAACATACAGTACAATTTTAAAAAAAAATCACACCATATTTATTTATTTATTTATTTATTTATTTATTTATTTATTTATTTATTTAGCTTGTATGCTGACCACTACCCAAAGGTCTCTGGGTGGCTCACAATCAAAGTAAACAATTCAGATAATTAAAACATCAAATTGCAATAAAATTAAAACAATAAAACATTTAAATACGATAAATACAATATATTAAAATACAACACTAAAATCGCCATCAGGACCCACAATAATCAGTTAAAAGACTTCTGCAACAGGAATGTTTTTACCTGGCACCAGAATGTCATCAATGTTGGCGCCAGGCGGGTCTCGCTTGGGAGGGCATTCCACAGTTGGAAAGCTATTCCTCTTTATGGGGTGCTGAAAGAGGAACAGTGTGGTGCTCTCTTGGGCCTTTCTGCATTTTCTTTTCTCTGATAAGTCTTTTGTTGTTATTTCTATCACATTTCCTTACCTTCCAGTTGCCACTCCTGGCTATCTTATAATAATAGTGCTGTCAGGTTCTGACTTATGGTGATCCTTTCCAGGGACTTTTAGGTAGTCAGAAGGATTACCTTTCCCTATTCCATAAAAATACTCAAGGTGGCTCACAATAATTAAAATAAAACTGAAGCTAAAGGATAATAAATATACAAAGTAAAGATATGTACAGAGTATGCATAGGAATTGTCAGTGCTAGCTAGTTCAGCCTGTTACCCAGTGCACAAGTCATGTCTAAGGGGCCTCCCAAGAGTCTGGCGTAATGATCTAAACCACTGGTTTCTCATGGCTTGTCAAAAGCCCATTCCTTGTGCCCAGGGAGGCTCGATAACTCTTCCTTGACCATGGCTTGCAGTGTATCACAGGCACATTCTACGTTAAACCAGCATAAGGTGCAGAGAGTCCTTAGGAGCAGGTTGCAGGGAATAAGTGGTGGATGCCATAAACTAGTCGATACACTTACTTTTCAAGCTGCCAGGGAGATGTAGCTGTGGATGTTCTACTTCAGTAGGGTTTGTATTCAATGCCCTTTGAAATCTCTTCCATCTTTAGCTTATTATTTGTAGGTGTTTTTTTCTCTCCAGAGAGGCTTGAAATAATACTAGTCTTCTCATACAGTGTATCCAGCTGTGGGGTAACTGAAGGTTAAATACAGTACTCATGAATATGCACATAGTTTTTCAAAATATGTGTGCTGCATCATTTTCATTCTCTCTCCTTCTCTGACTTTTACATGAACAAGCTTTACCTGCCCTAAGCTCTTTGGTAGGGCTAAGGGCAAAAAAGCAGCTCAAATAATATAATGAAATTAAATAGCATGGAACTATTATGAAAATAGGAAGAGGACAGGGGAGGAAACAACAACAACAACACAGGTGAATTACAAACAAAGCTCCCAGCCTCTAGTGAAACCTGGAATGCAGCAAGAGTTCTGTTGTCAAAACATTCCCACACAACTGCTGGTGGTTAAGTGAGATTTTGCTCTTCCTGTCAAGTAACGCGGGAAGTGAAGGGAGATGCTCCGATGCTTCCTTGCGCTGAGGGAGGGTGCTGCCTATGCAGCAATATATGCCCTCTGTTTGACAGTAAAATCGGTTCACTCATTGTGCAATTATGGGGATGCTCACTCAGAAGCAGAGCCTCCTGTACACCTTACATCCAGGTAGCAATGTATATGATCACAGCCTCAATTTAGCCCTATTCAGTTGTTACTCACCTGGCTTAGCCAACACTTGCCAAGAAGAACCAGGTGGCCCTGCCCCTCTGTGACTGTTTTCCTCACATGAAACGTCTCCTCTCTAATCACATCCCCCCCCAGGGAAATGCTACTGAAAGGGCAAGGATAGCTGGGGGGGGGGGGCTGGTCAGCGAGGTGAGCAAAACCTGAAAAGGAGCATTACTGTATGTTTGTTTTGAAAAACTTGAATCTGTAGCATGATAAAATGAGCAAACCAAGATATTTGTTGATGTCTCCCATTGGAGAATATCTGAAACATTATTTCCTGTACCAAAAAATCTCAGCAGTGCTGAGAATTTATTTTCTCCTTAATAACAAAGGATGGGTTTCATAGTTGCATGCTTTCTAACTTTCCAGTCACTAAACATGTTCAACCATCAGTCTTGTGCTACATTAAATGCATTGTTTAATTAGCTTTCATGAGTCAGAGCCCACTTTGTCAAACCCCTGGTATAACAGAGTAGGTATATTGTGAGGTGGGTTTATAAATGTTGCAGTGTACAGTCTTCTTCTTCAGTGTTTCTAGTTTTTACTTTAAGTGAGTCAATCATATCTGTATACAGTTGTAATCATGGATGATGCCTTTTATACTTCAGCATGGCAAGAGACAAGTGAGGGGTAGGGATGCATCAAATCAATTTGGAGAGCTGCTTGTGTTTTTCTTGTTTGGGTACAGCCATCCTCTCCTCACTACACTTGTGAGGCTACAGCTGAGAAGAGACTGCTGTGAGGAAATGTTTTGCTGACTTGTTTGGGGGATGAGCTATCAGCACACAGACTAGTAGCTGCATACAAACTCCCCGCAAACTGAGGAGAAGCTTGAAAACATGGGTATTTTGGACATTACATAGTACAGATCAGGAGAACTGCTTCAGCGCTTGTATGGGACAAGAGACATCGAAGTTGAATGAGCTTATGCTGTGCTTGGCAATACCTAGGCCTGGGCTTGCTTGTCCTCTGGTTTGAGGATATAGAAACATACACCCATGCACATGTCAGCTCATCAAAGAAAGCAAAAGGTTTCTGGAAAGAACTGAGCAGACTCTCCTGGAAGAACAACAGAGTGTGTGTGTTGGGGGGGGATGACTCTGGGGAGAAACCATACCAAGAGCAGGAGATAGTCATGGAGGTATATATTAAAGAGAAGGAAGGCAATCAGGAACTAATCTCCATCTGTAGACTATAGAACTGGCATCAGCTCCTCCTCATGGACAGGAGTTTTGAGGTGCTGGAATAGGGACGGCAACCAGCAAAAAGCACAGAAGCGGCTGTGGAAGAGTATGTGGAGAAAACAATCCTTCCAACTTGCTAGTGCAGGAGACATGTGGTAACGATGGCAGGTAGGACTCAGTCGCCTCCTACACCCCTTTCAACTTCATTCTTCTATGATTTAGAAGACAGAAATGGGATTAAAGATTCCTTTCAACAGGTTGGAGAACTGGCTCAGCATAAATAATGAAAGTTTCAACAAGGTACCGTAAAATGTAAAGTTTACAGGCAGGCAGCAAAAAATTGATGACAGCTGACCTAGCAATAGTATGTTTAGAAAGGATCTGTGGGTCTTATGGTGAACTATAAATTAAATATGAGGGAGCAGTGTGATGTAGCAGAAAGAAAGAAAGAAAGAAAGAAAGAAAGAAAGAAAGAAAGAAAGAAAGAAAGAAAGAAAGAAAGAAAGAAAGAAAGAAAGAAAGAAAGAAAGAA
>JAHTLZ010000015.1:29779691-29800559 GCA_023846285.1 Phrynocephalus versicolor | reverse complement strand
GAAAGAAAGAAAGAAAGAAAGAAAGAAAGAAAGAAAGAAAGAAAGAAGAGTACTAGGCTGCAGCAACAGAAGTGCAATGTCCAGATCAATGGATGTCATAGTAGCTTTCTATTCTGTTTTGCTCAGACCTCACCTAAAATGCTGGCCAGTATCTACTGATGGATGGATAGCTCTGTATGTGAGGAACATGGAATTATGGAATATGAAGCAAGATTATCTTCTGCAGCTCTGAAGGGTAGGGCACAATCTAACAAATTCAAATTGCAACAAAGGACTTGTTGACAAAATGTTAGGGATACTTTCTCAAAAGTAAAAGCTGTTTGACAGCAGAATGGACTGCACCATTAGATAACGGACTCTCCTTCATTGGAGGCTTCTGAGCACAGGCTGTCCATCTGTGATTGGTGCTTTAGCTGTTGGTTTCCTACTCTGTCAGAAGATTAAACCCGATGACTGTTGGGATCTCTTTCAACTATAGAATTCTATCATTCCAATTTAGCAAGCAGTGTCTAAAGACGTTGAGTTGTTTGTAAAATTATCTAGCATGCTATTGTTTGCATTTAAGCAGTGGCTGACCACAAATCATTGGTGGGTTTTCTCCCTAACCATCGGGAGAAGTGCATTCTTTTAAAGTACTGCAACTTCCTTTCTACAGTAGATGCTTTATACCACACACACACACACACACACACACACACACACACACACACACACACACACACACACACACACACACACACATTCTTATGACTTTGATTTATGAGTCCTGTACTGTAGTGTAGGCTTTTAGAAACCTTGGCAATCATGAGACTTGTCATAAAATCATGAGAGTCTTCATAAGAATTGACAGCTTGGGATATTTCACTTTTAATAGTTTGGGAGCTTCCGCAGTCCTGGATTGCCATCCCGGAGAATGGGGGGAAATCCTGGGGCTGAGACTTCAGCTGGAAGACATGCCTTCCAAAAATATGTTTTCTATTGCAGTAAGATGGTGTTGAAAACTATGAATGCAAGAGTAGGTGATACTTTTCACTAGACCACTACAAAAATTAACAAATAGCAAACTTTCTCGCACAAACTATTGCTACAGAAACAGCAGAGGCTCAGTCTCACAAAAAGTCCTGATCATCTCTCCCAGATATGTAATATAAATTTTGGGACTTTTTTTTTTTTGCACCATCCATGAAGGGGGCGTGTGCTTGCAGCCCTCCTGATGTTTTGGACCACAACTCCCTGAATTCCAGGCCTGTATTTCCAAATGCAAAGGACTGTGGGAGTTGTGGTCCAAAACATCTGGAGGGCCGAAGTTTGGACATGCCTGGATTAGAGCCTAAGGAAGACGATTTCATCCAAAAACGCGCTTTGACACCCAGACACTTATATGGAACTTGTCTCTGTATGTTACAGAAGCAAGAAACTGTTTAATTTGTTTAGTGGCCTAAATAAAAGATATCACTAACTCTTGCATTTGTATAATCTTCAGGACCACACTGGCTCTTTCTTTCTTCTTCATTGTAAACTCTTGTGTCTATTCAACAGACCTTCATCTGAGATCTTCAGTGGGCAGAGCTCAAACATTGACAAGGGAACTAGAGATTGGCATTCCGTTTCAGAAAGGGACTGGTTTCAAAATGAAACGAACCAGCACAGCTGGCGCTCGGAACCAAGTCCCACCTTCCAGAACAAAATCAACTACTGTCTTACCTTGCTGTAGCTCATGTGGGGTGAATTTCCAACCAGGAATCAGCCTCCGATGCGTCATCTTTTGCTCTTCCTAGCGCTGGCCAGTCAGGAGCTGTGCAAGGACATGTTTCACCTCGCCTCCCTGTCTGATTGGCCAGTGCTAGGGAGAAGGAAAGATGACACATTGGAGGCTGCTTCCTGATTGGAATTTCACCCAGCGTGAACTACAACGAGGTAAGACAGTGGTTGATTTTGTTCCGGAGGGTGGGACTGGGTTCTGAACTGTGCTGGCATGTTTTGTTTCGGAACCAGTCCCCTTCTAAAACGAAACACCCATCTCTAAAGGGAACTTACCTAGGTCCCTCCCTCTCTTCCGGGATGCATGTTATTTTCGGTGATGTGCACATGGTTTCCCTACTTGTAAGTGAGGGAGCCTGATCTGCTGGTAGACAATTATGCTGCAGAACATGAGTTAGTCTTCTAGCCTACAAAAGCAGATAGAAAAGCTGACATTAGGGAGAGGAACTTGTATCTAATGGATATTTGTCATTTGGGTGCAATTAAAATGCAAACGGTGCCCTCCTGCCCCATCTGGCTATAAATGCAAATCGGGCAGCCAGAGAAATGTAAACTGTTTAAACAAAGGGAAGCTGTAGTACATCAATCAATCCCTCCGATTTTGGATTTTTCAAAAGAGACTCGCTTTTGTGAGAACAGAGGGGAAGACAGCGCAACAGGGATGCTCTGTGCCCAAAGAAAGTGTGCTTGGGAACTGCGCCCGTGATCGCGCTTTGACACCCAGACACTTAAATGGAACTTGTCTCTGTATGTTACAGAAGCAAGAAACTGGAATATCAGTTCCTACCGGCTGTTTATTACTTTGGCATCAGTAACCCATATTTATTTAATATCACTGTAGTCTGTAGGTACACAAGAACATAATTGTGAACTCAAACAGCCATACTGTGCTTCATCATGTCAGTAGCTTAAAACATGCTGGAAAATATCCCAGGAAAAGACTGCAGCAGCTTTAACAATACCTATCATTTAGCAAGGAGAAAGTAATATGTTAGTGACCTAGATTAAAATCCTACCCTACCAGAAGGTTGAGATGTCATGCCACTTATCAGGCAAATCAAAAATACTTCATGCCTTCACCACCAAGGCCATAGCTAACAACCCATACGTTATGGGTTTCAGCACTTTAGGCCATTGTTCAGGTTAAGGCTATTGAGACTGTTGTCTACTTAAGGAGCCTATTCAAGGTAACAAGAGGTCACGTGAACTATAAAATGGAGGACTTGCAACTGGGTTTCTTCAAACTGATGAAGTTGTTTGATGAGCAGCGAAATGTTTCAATCTCTCAAGAAAAAGAAGTCCAGTTGCCATGACTCAACTTCCAGATAAACTCACCTGGATGACTGAGAATCTTCACAAACTAACTGGATAGAAAGCAAAAAAGCAAAAGCAAAGCAACACTGCTTAAATAATACTCCATAACGCTTAAAGCATTACGCCTTTCTGGGCATTTGACAGTTCAGTTTTGCAGGCTACGCATTACTCCCCCATCAGGTACTCATTTTACCAACCACAGAAAGATGGAAGGCTGAGTCAACCTTGAGCTAGCTACCTGGGACTGAACCCTAGGTGTTGAGCACAGATTTGGCTGCAGTACAACAGGTTAACCACTGCGCCATGAGGCTCCTCCAAGCTAGTATGATCAGATTATCTTCTAGCAATCTCAGGCAAAAAGGCCCCTAATGGAGTATCTTGTGGCAAAGCAAGGAGAAGATGCTCTAGTCTCCCCGATAGGCCTCAGACAGGCTTCAGATAGGTCATGTAGGTGGTACAGCTAGTTCCTTGTCCATTGCTATTAATGGTTGGACTTATAAATACCCAGATGTACAGAACAGAAGAGCTGACTAAAATTGCCTTTCTTTTGTGCCCCTGAGGGTGCAAAGTGGCAAAGGTGAGAATGAAGCAACAGACCCTCCCCAACAACTTGCTCAGCACTGATATACTGCTTAGGAACAAGAAGATGACAGTTGAGTGGCCACATAGGACTCTGCCATCTACTTAAAGCCTTGGGAATGTCTGGGCAAATTGGTATTCTGAAAATGGTCAAAAACAATTGCTTTCTCATTTGGTCAGAAGGGACAAAACTGGCAAACCTTCTTGCACCCACTGCAAAGTGCTTTGGGAAATCAAAGAGTTGAGCTATTGGAGGGAGCATCTGCTCTCTGGAGATCGTATGGGTCAAAGAACCCCTTTGTGTTGTAATGGCACTGTTTCCAAGATGGTGATTGAAGCTCAAGACTCCAGTCTAATCCGCGGCTGATCAGGAACTGCTTCCCTGGCACTGCTACAAATTTATTTATTTATATATTTATTTATTTTAGAGCTTATATACGGCCCATCTTCCGGGAGGAACTCTGGGCGGTTTACAACAAAAACAAACAATAAGTCAATTAAATACAACGTCAAATACAGAGTTAGCACCAGGAAAGGGACAATGAAGCCACATCTGTTACAAACTAGGCTAGCCATAAACTCATTTCAGCTCCCCCGATCAAACTGAAATATAGATAGCATGTTTTCAAGCACTCGTAGCAGTTCCACGCTACCAGTATTTGAGCCATCAGGCATGCAAACAAAACCAAGGTTTACTACCTAGTGACCAAACTAATTTGCAAGATAGGGACCATGAAGAAAACTCCTGCTAGGATAATCAGACCTATTTCTGCTTTCGAAGATATGCTTATCTCTATCAGATAACCTGGCCTGAATGACTTGTGGGTACTCCCACAAGAGGGGCTCCCAATGGGTCAAAAGACACCAGGCAGCAAATCTGCATTTTCCTATCTGATTCTCTGCCCATGTGTCCATTAAAATTCTGCGAATGAGAAAGGCAACCGCACAATAAAATCTTGCTCTGGAAGGACCTTAATTCTGAGTAAAAAATGCCTAGGATCAGACTCTGTTCTCCTAAGAAGGTACTAAGCATGCACCATCAAGTCAATGTTGAGTTATGGTGACTTTTTCCCGGTAGAGAATGCTCAGTGGTTGACCATTCCCTTCTTCTGGGGGCATCCTGTGACTGTGCAGCTTGCCCAAAGCCACCCGGGCTGTCTCTTTTCTCAATAGGCACTGCTTGGGGATCAAAACTCCCAACCTCTGGCTCTGCATCCAGATGCCTAAACCACTGAATAGAGATGGGCACCAAACAAATTTTTAATTCTTTTAGTTTTTCATTATTCATTATTCGTTATTCGTTATTCATTATTCATTTGTTAGCTAGCTTTGGTTTGTTCATACGAATTTTTGTTTTAAAAATTCGTACGAAACAAAATGAACGGGGGTTTTTGAAACAGAAAAAACTGAAGCATCAGTTTTCTGTTTCGTGCCCACCTCTACCACTGAGCTATTATCCAGCTATCTTTTCCAAAGACAGATACATAAAATCATTTGGCTTAGATTTCTTGAAGAAATTGTTCACAACAGTCACAGACGGCGAAACTGTGGAGTTTCTTTCCCTTCCATGCCCCTTGCCTCCCTATATGTATGTCTAAAATAGATAGACAATATTCATTACTAAAAATATTTGCAAACAGCCTGTCCCAGTTGTTTCATGTTAATGTTTTTCTTTTTAGAGTATTTGCAGTGGCCGGGGAAGGTATTACACTTGCCAGGTTTCTGCAGCCACTTTTCTAAACTCTTTTATTGTACATATAGAGCTGGCATATTTTCAAATCTTATCTCCCCCAAATGTTAGTGCTGCTGATGCATCTGGAGGAAGTGCATCAATATAATCCTTTTATGAGAGCATGAGTCCTTTCTTGGGAGAAAGGCGCAATAAAATATTTTAAATCTGCAAGAGAAGTCACGTTATGGTTTCTTCTTTAGCATTTTAATTCACTTTTGCAAATCTTTGTTTTTTGTAATTACTTGATGCATTAAAATTAAGACTCTAGAAGTGTATCTCTACAGCTAGGAGAACCAGTCACTTGTCTTTCAAAAAATAAAAATGACATCTTCTATTCATAGAAAATTACATTCACGTTAATTATTTGTCTCATTTGATTTTTTAGCAGCCATCTGGGACTAATGCAAGAGTTTTCTAGGATTCCCAGGCTTTTGTACAAGGCCACTTTTTCCATCAAGCACAGTCAGGTGTCACCTGGGCCCAACAAACTGTGGTGCTATAGAAAGGCATTATTTATCATATTTAATGGACGTGGTGGCATATCGTAATAATCGGAAGACATGTGGGATGAAAATGCAATGAAGAACAGACCCAAAATATTATTTTCCTCCAACACACCCAATAGTGATGTTCCAACTCTGCCCTTTAATTATGACTCCACAGACGTTGCTGTGACAAACATCTTTCTGCTTCTGAGAATGACAAGCACTGTTGACAACAAAGGGTCTGGTGGCATTTGAAGCATATGAAGGGTAATATCATGACTCATTGGATGAAGTGGGCTCCTACCCACAGAAGATCGTGTCCAGGAAAATCCTTGGGTAACCCCAAGACTTTCTTATTTGCATGTAGCTTGATGCCCTAAGCACATCTGATCTCATCTGATTTCGGAAGCTAAGCAGGGTCGGGCCTGGCTAGTACTTGGATGGGTGACCACCAGGGAATACCAGGTGCTGTAGGCAACTGAAGTAGGAACTGGCAAACCACTCCAGTATTCCTGCCAAGAAAACTCCATGGACATGGGGTCACAAAGAGTCAGTCACGAGTCTAATGACACCCACACCCATACACCCTCTGGAAATTAGTACTATGAACATTTGTATGGATAATTCGTAACATGTGTATGCTGCCTTGTTTCTCATATTTCTGCTACAGAAGAAGCCCATGGGTCTTTCACACAAGACAGCTGGTTTGGGGCTCTATTTTCTCTGATCATAAAACTCTGGGGTGTATTAAACATCAGTTGATATTGCTGGAGCAGGGTGAGGTACCATCACCTGACTGAGTACACATGTTTCCTGAGAGTAGGGAAGGGATGCCTTATATTTGCCACTACAATATAAGCAAACCATATTATTTTCAAAGTTTCCCTACAGTTGTAGGGCCCCTTCCAATTTGGGAGAAGAGGGACATTCCCTCCTGGCTGATGCTTACAGCCCCTTCTTATTATGGACGGCACACAGTCTACTAACATTGTTCTTCAGAACGACTCGCCAATTAGGAGCAACAAATGATCTATTTATATGCACACAATTCAGAAGGATAGACACACTTGCAGAAAGCAGAGCACCCATGTGCACACATACACACGCATACACACAACAAATCCACACAAACATGAGACAGGGTCTGCTTCCTTAATTATCTCCTGGAAGCCAAAACAATTAGAACGCCTTGCTTTTTTCTCTCTTTTATTGTTCTTGGCAACAACAACAAAAAGGTTAATTAAACTCTGAAAATATCCTTCTCCCCCCCCCCAAGCATGAGACTGTTAATTTTCCCTTTATATTTGTATTTAATTAATTCCAGCAAAGACTTCAACTATTTTTATATATAATTTCTCCCTCTGTTTCTCTCCCTCCTACCCTTCCTTTCTCTTTCTCTCCCATTGTTAATCCTCCCATATTCAGGGTTTCCCCCACCCATCTCCCTCTTCTGTCGTCCCCAGATTTGAAATTCTATTACCATTTCAGAAGGCAGGCGTTTGAAGAGAAAATTGAATACCCGTCCAGTCTTGATAAGAAGGGACACTTGGTACTAGCAGCAATTTGTGAAGCCTTATTTTTTTTTTAAAAAAATGACTATAGTGAAAGAGAACAAGACCCCCTCCCATGCTTCCCTTTCCATTCACAATACTTGTGATGTGTAAGGGGGAGAAAAATTGTGTGTGTGTGTGTGTGTGTGTGTGTGTGTGTGTGTGTGTACGAAAAAGAAAGTGAAAGGTTAGTGGTGTAGGTTGAAATAGAATGAATTGTCATGCTGCTCTTTGAATTAGCATTCCCTCTCGCTTTTCTTTCCCGTAGTAAATGTGTCATGGCAACAAGGCGTCATACCTCAGCCTTGCGAATAACATTCTGTGGTGGCTGCTATGACAAGCTTTGGAGGGATCTGCCCGATCACTCTCTCTCTCTCTCTGGTCTTCTCTCCCTCAGGCCCCTTTGTCCTTGTGGGGAAGAGTCTCCAATCTCTCCTACACACATCTTGAAGAGAGAGAGGCATGTCGTCCACTCACAAGCACTCCCGCTCCTCACAAGCACACCCGCTCCTCACAAGCACACCCGCTCCATGGCTGTGATTTCCAGTGTCACTGTCAATTATCTCCCAAACCTGTAAGACAATCTTTCTTCCATTTCCCCACACTTCTCATTCCTGCTGTAGTCTACCTTTGCTTACCCCTTCCTTATATCAACAAAGAGGAGGGTGACAACGAATCAAAGAGGAGGACTAACCAATAATTGTCTGCTTTTGGCTCTGCCTAATAATGGCTCCAGCACTGCCTATGGACCTAAGATGCATCATACCTCAGAATGCCACTTTGTCACTTGGCTCATTGCTTCTCCTTGATCTTCAGCAGCCACCATTCAGATGTTAGTGTTCTCCATTTCCTTTCCTTAGCTTAAAGGTGCTCAGTGCTGGACTATAAACTAAAAGGGATCAAACACCATCCTCCTCCTCCTCTTTGTACTTAACCAGAGCCTCCTCAAAGGCAACCATGCAGATTTTTAAAAACACTTTTTTTTCTTCCTCCCAAGGGCTTGGGAAAGTGAATAGTTTTTGGCTGCCATTGATAGAACTCCCTAGCCAGCAGGGCCAATGATCTAAGATGCTGGGGGCTGAAGTAAAAAACATCAGAAGGGTCAAAGAGTAAGAACCACTGTCTTGCATTACTTGTTGTGACACTTCAAGCCAAACACTGTAGGCAGAGATTGGAAAAATAACATTACTGGATGATACTCCCAGAATCTCCTTATCATAATGAACAAAAAAGTAACTTTTTTCAAGCTTGTAACCATATACTGTGGCCTGTCTAGTGACTGACACATATCTTTGCTTGTTTATTTTTGGAAGTTAACATCATGCAGGAAAACACAATCTTTAAGATACTGCTGCTGCTGCTGCTGCTGCTATTGATGATGATGATGATGACGACGACGACGATTATGATGATGCATTATTAAGTCAATTCTGATCATGGTGACCCTTTTCAGAGTTTTCCAGGTAGAGAGTATTCAGATGTGCTTTACCATTCTCTTATTCTGGGGCGGGGGGGGTGTCACCCTGAAGCTGTGAAGCATGCCCAGGGCTATACAGGCTGGCCCTACTCACAGGAGGCACAGGAGGGATCAAACTTTAGGAAACTGCAAAATGCTCATGTAGCTCATGAACAAATGGAGCCCTCCTCAGGTTTACACAGACTTAAGTTAAATTATGCTCTTATTTTGGAACAGCCTCAGGAAAGAAGGATGACATAGCATAGACATCTTCCTCACGCCTGTGAGTGTCATCTTCCAGTGGGTCATGGGTGAGCTGGGCTGTTCCCGCCCACATCTTGGCTCTGCTGGAGAACAGCATGGCCAGTCGCTGTGCCCTCCAAGCAAGCAGGGAAGGGAACGGGTCGGGCAGCAGCAGTGTTAGCGTGGCTAAAGAAAAATTGAGAGTGATGGATTTGAGAAGCAGAGGAGAAGAAAGAAATGGCAGTGGGTGAGAATCTGTAGTGCTCTTTTTCTTATTAATGTACTTATTATAGGAAAGCATACACCCAAGTACACGATTTTACGCTGATTAGAACAGTTGCCAACAGAATGCATAATTAACCAACAATATTTATTTATAAAGGAACAAGGCTGATCCAATGTATTCTGCTACCTGAGGCAAAGGGCAAAATGGATTCCCTAGCTCATTCCATGCCCAGAAACCAGCTGCCTGCTGTACTGGCAATGAAGGTAGCTGAATCTTGTTATACCTGAAAGCAGCAGGAGAGGAAGAGAAAAGAACCAGCCCTGTGCCGCTGCTGCCCAAAATTCCCAAGAGAACGCAGGGTGTGGAAGAGAGAGACTAACCCTCAAGGAACTGCAGTTGCCCCTCAGCACCTGCTCCCTGAGGGCAGTTGCCAAAACCCGCCTAAGGGTCAGAACAGGCCTGAGGAACACAATGTTTTCCCAGTACCTTAGAAATGCCGCTGTATTTTGCAAAGAGTAAGAATGTCCAAGATTCCTCCCACCAATAATGGTTTTAAAATCCACTTTGCATATAAAGGCTGTTGTTAAACGGAGAGAGGCCAGAATTAATACCTCGTTAATCTGGTCTATTGAGAGATCATATCTGGCATCCACTGTTTTCTAATCAGGACTGTGGTTAAAGAAAGAATTTGGAATTAGTTTTAAAAATTAATTAACCTGGGAATCTTGGTTATCGTTTCCATATGGAAATTATTCCTACCTTTCATGTCTTTATTTTCAATGCTAATGGTTTTTCTGCCAATCTGCTATCAAAGGAAAGGGGCATCTATCCATGTTGCTTATGTGACATGGTTCCCCCTTCTCTCAAAAAAAAAATTGCTTTTGTACAACAGTCAGAGGACTTTTTCTTTTTTTTGTTCTTTTTCTGGAGGGGAGGAGATACAAAAAGTGTTCAACTAGAATCGAATTCCAGTTTTGAAAATTGGCAGTTTGGATGTTAAACAGTGTCAGGGAAAGGACTTCAGTCTTTGTAGAAGAGGAATTGAGCTCCTGAAGGCTTTCATGATTAATCATTTGCTGCTGAGGATAGGTTTGGGAGGGGCTGGGCAATTGGGGTGCATCTGTGTTGGCCTCACAGAAACATGTGAAGCCTCAGGGCCAAAAGGTAAGTGAGAAAGAGTCAGAGGCAACAAAAGTATAATTCCAGTAAGCAGGGTCATTTGGGAACAAACTTCATGTAATGTCTTTGAGCTGTACTTCATCCACATCTACTTTAAAGCAAAGCTGCATTTTTAAAGAGAAACATATTTTTGAAATATTGGATGTAACCCTTTTGGTGCAGAAGGCTGGTGACATTACCACCAGTGGTGATTTTAGTTAATTAAAAAATCTCATCCTCCCAACCACCCTAACCCTAACCCTAACCTTAACCCTAACCCAAGCCCACATTATGAAAGTGATTATCCAGGAGATAGAGCCAGAAGTAGAAAATGCTTCATTTTCAAATATTGTCCCTGCTGCTATCATCATCCAGAGTCCATGCCCTCTCTGTCCCTCCACTGGCACAAATAGTGGAATACTGGCATGAGGGGGAGGGAGGAAGAGAGGCACCCGTGAGCCACTGCCACTCCTGCTGCACCATGGCCCATTCCCATCTGTCTCGAGGCAGGACTGGCACTGGGGCTTTCACTCAAACGAGGAGATGGGGTTGGAGAAAGGTACTCTCTCCACCAATGAGAGTGGCCGGGTGGCCAACCAGCCCTCTGCACCTCTGGTGGGAGAAACCCTGCTCTCTGGAACCAACAGAACAGGCAGAGTGGCAGCCTGGAAGGAGTCCTGAGGCCCGCACAGAAGAGGACTCATCAGTGCCTACAGGGCATCAGATGCTACTCCTCTGCTGGGGCTGGGGTGGGATGACATGGGGGAGCCTTGCGCTTGGAGAGAGCCTTGCGCTTGGAGCTGGTTCATCTCCAAGCCCAAGGCCTGATGAACATGAAGGAGTTCCTCCATTGGTGTTGGACCTTCAGCCTGCCCTCTCCAAGGAGGTGGCCCCACTCAGCCATCATCAAACCCCACCACCAGCAATTGCCCAGCAGGGGGAATGGGGCAAGTGAGGGAGCAGCCACAGTTGGAAGAAGTGGAGTAAGGCTCACATACTTTCTCACAATCTATGCGCTTTGCCTCACCTGATCGCTTTGTGACAGTGGTTAAATTGTATGCCCCCAAGAACCTTGCACCTGGGATCATGATCCCTATGTCCCTGTCCTCCACCCCACACTACATCACTGCTCTACAGGCATACCAAGAGCAATTCCACCATTGTGTTTTTACACACTGGCCAAACTCTGGCAGGTGAATGGATGGTAAGATCTCCCTCCTTCTCTCCTTCTGGAATTGCTCTTTTGGGTCCATGTGCGGAATGCAGCTTCTCCTGCATGGCTAATACAGATTGCTTCTACAGACTACAAATTCTGCTCCATCCTTTACTGTGCAGACATTGTTTAGGTCCTGAGGATCTCACCAGACATCTGGGAACTTCCATCTCTTGTTTTCCTGCTAGCAGTTTTCTCTTCAAAGGGGGCAGATGTGGGAAACAACATGTTCACCCAACATATATCAGATCTGAGCACACACAGAAACTGCTGAGACAGTTTTTCGGTTGCCTTTCATTAACTCAGACGTGGCACATACTTCGTCTCACATTTCCTCTTCTTGGAGGGTTCTCCTAGAAAGGAACCCTCCATGAAGAGAAATGGTCAGTTCTGAAGAGAAAGAAGGGCTCCTTCTGCTCAAGGTATCCATTCTTGATGTTCCACAATAAAACATCATAACTGACAGGTCTTTGATGTCTTTTTGGCCTATTTCCACAATTCTGTCCATGGGGAGAATTGTCAGCCTTGGTGATGGTGAGATTGGGTGAAATAAAAAATTGTGAAACATCTTGCACATAACATGACATTTTATAAATGATGAATGAGCAAGAGATCCTTTTAGGATATTCTCCTATGCAACATTCGGTTGTGCAGCATCTGATACCTTCGCGGAGATGAACACATCTTCAAAACAGAACATATGGTTAGGGAAACAGCTTTCCCAAGACTGAAGGAAGAACAGGCATCTCTGCCAGGAAATGAACTCAGCTCCCTTTCATCTTGTGATGGCTATGCAAACACATGAGCATCATATGCTTAGTAGCACTGTACCCTCTACCCTGTCCAGCACCAGATCACATGCAAATGGCGTGGGAGGCTTAAGCTGCTGGCAGGGATCCTTTGCCCACTTCTTCTTGTCAAAGAGAACTTGGGCCAGTAAAGGCTCTCGAACACAACAATAACAACCCATTGGTGAGCCCGCTGTTGAGTCAGGAGGGAGGAGACAGATGGCACCCTGAGTAGCCGCCAACCCTTAAGAAAAAGGTTGCTCAAGAAAACTGGAATACAGGACTGAAGTAGCTGCCTTGCCTGTGGCACAGAATAGTGAAGTCCCAAGGAGATGGGCCGGAATGTGATGTCAGTCCCAGCTGGAATTAAAGCTTTTTTTCTTCTTGAAAGAGGATGGTTGAAATCTTGAGCTGAAAGGAGACACAGAGAGAGAGAGCGTGTGCATGCATGCACAGAAGTACATAAACACACGCATTGTCCCACGGTGTCTTGCATTTTCAACTTTGCCACAGAGGGAAGCTAGTTGTGCATGTCACTGAAACTAACAGAGAATAGAACTGCTTTAGAAATGAAGCAAAAACCCTGAAGGGATTAGTGATGATTTCTGGTTTGTTAAATGACGCTTGTGGCAGCTGCTCAGTAAAATCTGGTGGGTAGCATGTGCTCCTGTTTACTTGGGTGGGTGTGATTAGTTACCATTTTCTTGACCCTAATATGAAGGGATCTGGAAATATCTCAGGCATTTTTGTTACACACACACACAGTACACACACACACACACACACACACACAGAGAGAGAGAGAGAGAGAGAGAGAGAGAATTATTGTAACTTTTCTCCTTGTTCATAATGTCGATATATGTATATTAATAATGCATGCTTTCATTTTGTCTCCTGATGATTGTAACTCTCAGGTCCAGTCGTGACAGGGGACCACTTCAAAATTTAGACCCCATCCCATGATCATATGTATACCAGGAAACATGACTTTAATGGAAAAGAGCAACTGGAAAACATGTTCGTAAGAAACAATCTGGAGAATGGACTGAGAGAGGTTACTTCCCAAACTGAATGCTTCTTGGTTGGGTGGTCTGGTCATTTGGTCCATAGCAATTACCAAAAGTGTTGCTGATAGTGAGGGGCTAGCAAACATTATACAGTGCTTGCACATGTACGAAGAAAGCAATTGACTTTATATGTCCTACTACCACCTTATAGTGATCTGGGACTTTTACTAAGAATCTGGAAATGATACTAAAGAATACTTATGCAAACGAAGATGCCTGAATGGTGGCCTATGATGGCCTGGTAAAAATTGAGCAAACAATGATCAAGTCCCTAGTTTGTATCTTCCACTTGCCAGAAAATAACTCACTAGGTGGCCTTGAGTAAGTTCTTCTCTCTCAGCATCTTTCTCTCCATCCAAATGAGACTTTGCTTTGCTACAAGGTTTGTATTTAGACCATGCATTCTGAACACTGGAAAGAGCTATAGTATGAATACAAAGTATTACAGTACTAGTATATGTTATTCATATTATTAATATTATTATCACTAATTTCATTAAGCAGAAGCTTGTTTTGCATTCTGAGCTAGAGGAGAATCTATGGGTAGAAAGGGTGCTCGATTCATCAGACAGCCAAATATAAAACAGATAAATGTGTGTGCCAAAGCACGTAATTTGGGACGTCAGCATGTATCCCCAAATGTCATCATCAGCACTGGTGTGAATCCTGCTTGCCCTGTCAGTGTGTGCTAGCTTGGCCTTTGCTGAACCCCTTACAGGCTGTTTTGGTTTATACTCAGCTCCATCCCGACACCCTTATTTCCTCTTGTCCTAATTGCTAATAAAATGCTTCCTTATGGCTAAAGCTAAGAATGTCAGATTGCTATTTATCCCCCACAATGTTCAGCCCTGTTTTCTTTGCAACAGTATTTCTTAGCCGCTAAGAAAACACAGGTTTCAGAATACACTAACTACTACTGTATGTGCGGGACTGAGTACTAAAGTCCCTAGGAAGATTCTAGCGATTCATACCTCAAGAAGTAACAGCTTCTTAGGACCCTGCTTGGATTATACTGCACCTGTTCTACCTAGGGGCTGGCTGTTAACTTCTGGACTGGACTGAAGGCACTAGCTCATTGCTAACTCTGGGAATGCTGTTTTAGGAATGCATCTCCTTCAGTTTGTTGGATGGATATACAGTGGGGGATCATACACCCATATGTGCACAGATATCACACATGTGTACACAAGGAGGAACCTTGTGACCCAATGGTTAAACTGCTGTACTGCCGCCAAAACTCTACTCAACATCTGGGTTCAATCCCAGATAGCCAGTTAGAGGTTCCCTCATCCTTCCATGCTTCCAAATCAGTAAACTGAGTACCCAGCTGGGGGGTGGGGATATGTAGCTTACATAATTAAATTGTAAGCCACCCAGAGCATGCTTTAGGCAGTATGGAAGCAGCCTGCTTTTTCTTTACAAACTCACCAGCTATTTGGAGATTCCTGGGAGATTTTACCACACACCCCAACCTAACACCACTGAGTAGTATCACTAGAGTGCATGTAAGCTTGAA
The DNA here is from genome assembly GCA_023846285.1 of Phrynocephalus versicolor. Lineage (NCBI taxonomy): Eukaryota > Metazoa > Chordata > Lepidosauria > Squamata > Agamidae > Phrynocephalus > Phrynocephalus versicolor. The sequence goes on along the minus strand of JAHTLZ010000015.1, from coordinate 29,785,471 downwards.
GGCTTGTCCCCCTCTACTCAAACCATTGCAGACAGAGGCATGATCAAGACAATACCATCCCAAGCCACATCGTTTATGCTCGCTGCACCCACTGAATACACAGAGAGGGATTTGTTTGTGTATTTGTTTAAAATATTTAAAATATTTTTACCCCACCTTTCTCCTAAAAAAGAACCCAAGGTGGATTATGCCATTAAAAACAGAACATTAACTTTTAAAAGCAATAGTGTAGAAGAGTTAATGGCATTATATTAAAAATGTTGGATAAAAGCATTACAAAAAAAGAGACAGATTTAGAAGCAACAAAATATATTCCTTCCTAGAGCGTCAGTCAGTCTTGAAGACCCTCCCCCCCCACTTGATATTCAAGGCCACTCTTTGTTTCCACTTATATCTGGAGGCAGGTGGAGATGTGCATAGGTAGATAGAATAAAATAGAAGAGTGTTCTATATTTTCCTGCCTGCATTGGATTATAGTGAGTGACTAGACAAAACAGGAGAAAAAATATGACTGCAAGAGGTTTTAGCTACCACCTTCCATATAGAAGCACAGTTTTATGTCAGGGTATGCGTCTATATTTAAAGTTATATATGTTTATGCCCGACAATAAGTGCATCTGAATGTAGAGTGGAATAAATGTGATGTGCAAGATGGATGAGCATGTACCCTCAAAAGGTGCCAGAAATCTTTTCCACTTAGGGACCGGCAGATGGCAGTCATACCTCCAGCAATTTTTAGAGCTCTCCCTCTGTTGCCATATCTAGCACTCTGCCTTTCATAATGTGTCCCTTTCCCTGCTCTTTTGTCTGATTTCCTTCCATACCACACCTGCCCTTCCATTCCAAAGGCTGTTTTGCGGAAAGATGTTTGCCTTTATTCTTGTGACACAGAGCTGCAACCTCTGTCACTTCCAACACCTCAATATGATTTTTTTTCTTTGCGACCTTCAAAGCTCAGGCGGGAAAAATCAGAAAGATACCACTTCTGGGAGTATCCAAAAGTGGCCACTTTCTCTTTGCAAATCAACTTTAATTGTGGCATCATTTCAGTGCAGCTATGCCAGCTACTACATATTAGGCAATCAGCACTGAATCCAGTCAAATTATGTAGTAATAATGATCATTCGGAATGGGATGTAGAGAAAAAAATAGATTAAGAAAATAAACTCTGAAATTAGCTGCAGGTATGCAAATTATGATCTCCCATTAGCTCAACTCAGATTACTAAAAGGGCACAATGACACAACACTTAAAATACTGGGACATGGTTTCAAACATATTTGTTTTCTTTTCTTTTCTTCTCCTTTCTCTTCAAAGCCTGCAAAAAGATTAATAGCATTTTGCTGTTGAATAGACGGAAAGTCTGCCCCAGCTGTCAGTGTAACGGTTTGCTCCACTGTTAGATCCAAGAAGACCAACTGCTTTGGCTATTAAAGCATGCTGGCTGGTTTAGGATTAGGGTTAGCTGCCTGTGCTTTAGACCATTTGGGATTTAACACTGAAATTAATTGGTGGTTATTTATTTAAAAACCTGCTGGTTTAAGACCAGAGTGAATTCTGCCACATGTTGGCTAAAGCTCTGCAAAGAAGGAAAAGGGAAGGGAAGGCTGACCCTTTAACAGACATGCTATGTGAACAGAAATGTTGTACCTTATACTTGCTCCCAACTTGTGTTCCATTCACTTCTTCTTGGTCTTTTGGGTCCAGATCCAATTGGAGATAATGTAAAGTGCTAGGGTAAGCAAAATAATGTCCTATCGTATCCTGGAACTGTATCCTTACTGTGTTGCTAGGGAATTTTCCAGTGATTCTTGTTTCAGGAATGCTAACTCCTTTAACAAAGGTTGACCCTTTATTCCACACTGGTAACAGAACAGAATGTTAAAGCTGGGAATTGGTCTTACAAGCCAGGTATTTGTAAGCTTTCCTGGTTTTTAAATTGGTGGTGGTGGGGGGAGCCTTTCTTTTTGTTCCACCATCATCACCAGCATGCTTGGCCAATGGCCATGGATGCAAGACGTCTGAGAAGATTCTTAGCCATCCCGGTGAGTTTATCTGGAAGTTGAGTCATAGCAACTGGACTTCTTTTTCCTGAGAGATAGAAACGTTTCGCTGCTCATCCAAACAGCTTCGTCAGTCTGAATACAGCTAGTGCGAGTCCTGGACTCAACCTCCAGATGGATGCAAGAAGGGACTAAGAAACCTATCAAGAATGGATCGTTAGCTATGGTCTTGGTGGTGAAGGTTTTTTTATTTGTCTGGGTACTTTGGAAAGCACAGCCTGATCTTGATAAGTTTCAGCACCTTAGGCCATTGTTCACCTTAAGGCTATGGATACTATTGTCTCCCTAACGAGCCTATTCAGGCCATTGTTCATCTTATGTGCCTAATTCAGACCAGTGTGACAAGAGGTCAAAGCTGACTATAAGATGGAGGACTTGCACTAGCTGTATTCAGACCGATGAAGCTGTTTGGATGAAAAGCAAAACATTTCTATCTCTCAAAAAGAAGTCCAGTAGCCATGACTCAACTTCCAGATAATGGGAGTTGCTCTCCGATGTCATCTGGAGGAACTCAGATGATTCAGCAATTCTTCCACAAGGAAACTGTCAGTATTATTTCTTCTTCATTGTGACCCAAACCCCTCCTGAAAACACAAACGAACATGATAACATGAGCACTGAACATGAACATTCCCTTTTTCAAATATTACCATCTGGCAGATGGTATAGAACAATAAACACCAGGACAAACAGATTGAAAAATAGTTTTTTTTATCCTCGAGCTATAACCATATTGAATTATTCTGTATGGTGCAATATTAATGTATATTAACTGCTTCCTTATATAGGGCAGCATTAATGTGACAACAAGGGTTGTGCAATGGTGAATAGAAAGCAAAGAATATGCATGTGAGGGGTGTATTTTACATTTTATGTGTTTTATAATGTGCACTGGGGATGACATTTAATTATGTTGTACGGATGTACAATGACAATAAAGTTAGTTAAGTAATTATTTCAAAATTATTAATTAATTAATTAACTAATTCAACATAGGAAGCTACCAGATGTTCTCTTATCCTATTGGTCTATCTAGTATTGTTGACACCGTCCCAGGGTGGCCCCAGCAGAAGGAAAAAGTCGGCTACACTTGTCGTACTCCATACTTGGAAAAGCCTGCAATGGGTTTCCATAACTCAGAATTGACATAATAGCACATAATTATTAGTAATTAACAGATTATACACAGTGTCTTTTTGTTTTAGTTAAACAAAACCTCCTGCATGGGACAGCACAACTATATTTACGTAGCATGGCAGGATACCACAAATATCAAAGATATCCTGTGATATTTGGGAAATGGCTGGCCTGCCTAGGAATCCTTGCCATTTAGTCTCTTAGCTGTGCTTTCTTTTCATATCAAGTTGTCTTTCAAAGCTGAGAGGTAAATGAGTGAACTCAGACAGCATCCTATATACTACAAACTTTAATAAGTGTGATAGTGGTGGCATTGCTTTTAACCTCTGGCAGCAAAATATTTTGGGTTTGCCTCAGAACAGAGGGATGCTTTGGAGGTGCCTCATTTGTCCGGAGGGTGGCTCACCTGGAGTCATTAGCCAAAATCCTATTGCTTAGCGTAGTAATTTACACTAGAGTAGCCCTGTTGAATCAATGGAATGTGGTGAGTCAGCTCGTCGCTAAATTTTCATTGATTCCAGTGGGCCTGATCTGACTTAGTATGCAAAAATAAATCCCAGTTAAACTAAGCCCATTGGAATCAATGGAAATTATGGGTGAGTTGACTCATCAAATCCCTACTGGTTCAATGGGCCTACACTAGCAAGGTTTATTACACTAAGCAATGGGCTGGTTCTGTCACACGTATGCGGGGGTGGGGCTTCTTTGCCTCCCCCTAGCCGGAAAGACAATCTCTGGGCCTCACGAGGCTGGAAGCAACGTGGGATGGACCATATAAAAGTGGGCGCCTCTCCTCCTGCCCACCCTTATTATAAATATGAGTGGGAGATTGCTGGTCGCCTAAGGGACTGGATAAGAATTTTTGCCTGGCCCTCTTGATTGGCCACCATGGGCGGGGATTTTTTGTCTATCCCTACAGAATGGGACTGGCCAAGTGACGGCACTCTATGACCTGGGGGAAGGCCACATAGTACCAGCTGGCTGAATTGGTGCCACCTGGGAATTGGTGTCCCCAAGGGGTTATGGACTCATCCAAATGTAGAATGCTGTGGGGAGTGGTCCAGGGTAGCCCTCATTGGTTTCCACACTATGGCAGTCTCCTCGTGGTAATCTGCTTTGCTATAAAGTATAAACCACTAATAAACCTTGGCCCGTTTGACATCCCAATGCAAGAGTCTCGTGTCTTTATTCCGGCTTTGTGGGGGATGGGGGGGGCAAAGGGTTTTTGGCCAATATGTGGAAAGTTAGTAACAGATGTAACCCTTGTGGGCAAAAGGAGTCCATATGAAAACTAGGGAGCTGGGCAACCTGTGTGAAAGGAGAGTGTAAATTGTTCCCAACTGGGATTATAGCCAAACTGCATTCCTGGGCATTGCCGTTGTTAGGGGTGTGCAATATTGGGTTGTGAATTGGAAGGCACTGTAAGGGAATGTGGCCTAACCTCCTTGAGCCTGGTTAAGTGTTGCCGAACCTCTGCTGATGATCAGACAAGGTGATCCTAAGGCAGAAGATTAACAACTGGATTCAGGTCAGTGTCGGCCCATTCATCCTGACGCAGGAAGCTGGCATGACTTTATTTAGCTCTCCCGTGAGCCTTTTGGGGCATCTTGGAGCGTTGCATTTCTTCTCTCTTTTTCCATCATAATCTGCCCATTGTGTTGGGTGTGCAGAAAAAGGTTTGATTGCTAAAGCTGCCAAATCCCTTAGAGGGTGGGGATGGGGGGGGAGAGGGGGGCATTTCCTCCCTCTTTTCCTCCATACAGAAGGCTGAATAAATCAAGATGGTTTTGGAACGAGCCGAAGTTAAATATTCCTTGTTTCCTTGCCCAGATTTGCTGTCTCGTTCCAGCTCTGAGGCACTGGCCCATATTGTGGATTTGAATTTAAAAGCAGACGTGCGCTTGGGTTTTTCTCCGTCTCTAATGAATTTAGGTGGGGGTGGGGAGGGAAGGAGAATGGAAAACAACCTCCCCTCCTCTGAGTTATACCGTCTTTCTACATATGCTCTCGTTAATAGGAAATGTAACCCTTGCAAAGCGGGGCTACACGTTCTCTATCGATGCTGGCTCTCTAGTACAGAAGTGAGTCAGCTGTGAAGGACACAGGAAAATGGGCTGGTGAGGGTGAGATGGGTGACTCAACAGAGGAGCAGAAGGGGAAAAGGGGAAGTTGAGCTTCACGGCTGGCTCACCAGACTGCAACCCAGGGTTTGTCCACGCTTCTGTCAGCTGGAGGAGGCAAGGGTGGTTTAGGCATAGGGTTCAAGGGCACTGCTACCAACCAGTTGTGTGAGGGGGTGCAATGAAGCCAGAGATGACCTTGCTTGCCTCTAGTTGCAAGTGTTTAACCCATCATCAATCTGCTTTTCCCCACCCACCTATCTCCCAAAGATAGGTTCCCTTCTGATGCGTCAGACTCAGCGCTGATGTTCTCCATTTCTGGAATGCGTTTGACCTATTTGCTCTTCAAAACATAGGAGCCCTCCTACTCTCTCATCCTATATCCTTTAGATAGATAGATAGATAGATAGATAGATAGATAGATAGATAGATAGATAGATAGATAGATAGATAGATAGAT
>JAHTLZ010000015.1:29757680-29774980 GCA_023846285.1 Phrynocephalus versicolor | reverse complement strand
ACTTAAACTATTAAGCTATCCAGCAGTTCCTGTGTATGAATGAGAGAGTTCATGGCAGCCATTTTGTGAGAGTGCCTCTAGCATGCCTTTAAAATTACAAGTGTGACCACCTGTGTAAAAAAACCTGGAGCTTTTAAATCTAGCCTTTCTTGTGCTCTGCCCCCCCCCCCCGTGTTTATTGCATTGTTATTCAGCAGCATTCTACCTTTGAAGGCACTATGAAGGAGTATATGAAAGTCCTAGGGGGGAAAATGACCAAAGAGGAAAGAACTGAGCACATAGGCCCACACCCCTGCTCCAAAAAGATACCACCATAGGGATCAGTGGTAACTTTTACTTTAAATTCAATGAGCAGCTTGGCCAGTCTCCCAACACTTAGTCAGGAAATAGCCCACTCTGTGATCATTTTTTGTATCCAAGAGGTCTCATAGTTGATCTGCACAACTGTCAAGTGAAATATGAAAGGCAAAGCAGAAGCTACACAAATCCAGTCCAGTTTCAAAGCACCGGGCTGTCCTCTCATCACGAGGTTGTGCAAGAAGCGATGTTGTTTTTAGAAAAGCAGCCATGATTTTCCAGGCAATGGGAGAGACACTCACAACCCTGTGCCTCCACCCCCCTCAGCTGTCTTGAGTGTTTACCATCATTATGGTCACGAAGAGTCATGCTGACTGGCGATGATGAGGCATGGTGTCCAGCACTACTGGAGGGAGCAGGTTTGGTGGAAGGCTGGCCTAAGACCTTGCTTGCTTGCTTGCTTGCTTGCTCATAGGTGGCGGGGGTCTCCCACCCTTGGCCCTTCTGAAGGTTAGGATTTAAGCCTGTGTGTTGCTCCGACAGGAAGGGTTTGGATGCTCCTTGTTGGATTTTCTCACCCTGTCTGCCTTCTCCCCAGGGCTGTGTTTCTGATGAAGTGCCCCCCACCCCCAGGAGAGGGGCAAGCATTCAGATGGCTCAGCAGCAGTTCCTTTTTCTGCTGGAGCAGGGGAAAAAGGGGGGGGGAGTATTTTTAGCAGTTTGGTTCTCGCACGCAGTAATTGGTTTCCGAGGGTTTTGCTGTATATTCCTGATTGTACTTCACAGTTTGCTACACAAGAAAATGTGTTCTTTTCCCTGCTCAGCTCCTTTGGCAGTTTTTGTTTAAGCGGGTAACTCTATTGCGAGGTTGGATGGCATCCATGTAGACTGCCGGATCAGCAGACACCAGGCCTCATTAAAAGCTTTTCTTCCCAACTTAATATAGCAGCCCTCTCCCCACTCCTCTGGAGCCCCCACCTCTTGCCAATACATGCAGGCAGACACTCCCTTCTTCACAGCCTTCCTCCTAATCTTCCTCCCAGCAGCTGGGACCAGGAGACAAGCCTTGCCAGCTTCTCCTAGCTGTCCAGCTGTTGCCAGCCAAGTTCCTTCCCACCTTCAAGCAACTCCCATTCATCTGTGCTGGGAACAGATGTCCAATCTATCAAGGCCCACTGGCCAAGCCTTGCTTGTCTCGCCTTTCCCTCTTTCCCTGGGACACACCTTACGGCGGTGGTCCCCAACCCCCGGGCCGCGGACCGGTGCCGGTCCGTGGACCAGTCGGCACCGGGCCGCCTGGGGAGGCCGGGGAGGCTCCTCCCCTTTTCCTCCGCCGCCCTCCTCCTCCTCTTCTTCTCTTCCGCGGGCGGCCGGTGGAGGAGGAAGGCTGGAGGAGCGCAGGAGGAGCAGCCACCGCCGCCTTTGCCTCCCTCCTCTGCCCGCCAGCGGCGGCGGCACATCCTCCTCCTCCTCCTCGCCCTCCACCAGCAGCAGCAGCAGCAGCAGCCACGGCGGCGGCGGCGCGTCCTCCTCCTCCTCCTCCGCCCCTGCCCTCCTCCTCCTCCTCTTCTCTCCCATGGGCAGCCAATGGAAGGAGAGGAGAGGAGAGGCCGGGGTGGGGGACCGGGAGCCGGAACACCGCCGCTGCCGCCGCCGCCACTCCGCTGGGAGAGGGAAAAGGGAGGAAGGAGAGGCCGCTCCCGTCCCCCGCCCCCCCCCCACAGAGAGAGAGAGAGAGGCCGGGCCCCGAGCCCCCCCAACCGAGTGTGCGTGCGCTGGTCGGCCGGCCCTCCTCCCCGCGCGCGCACCCGCGCTCCGCCTCTGGGGTGTCTCCCGTCCCGCCCCGCGAGCTGCCTCCCTGGGGCCGCGCTCCTCCCGCTCCTGGGACTCCGTCCCGGGAATCCACCGAGCCGCCGCCGCCGCCACCGCCCACGCCCTGACAGTCCGGCTGGGCCACAGCAGCAGCTGCGGGCCGAGCCCCCACCCCGCCCAGCCGCCAGCCCCGGGGGCGTGCCTGGGCGGCGGCGGCGGATCGCATCAGGCCAGGGGTGGGTGGCAGAGTCCGGGGCCAGCGGCGTCCAGGATGAGCCCGCGCTACTTCCTCTGATCCCTCGTGCTGCTCATCTACGCCGCCTTCTTGGCCAACGCCAGCAACTGGCTGTGAGCGAGCGCAGTAGCATGGCACAGGCAGCAGGGAGGCAAGGCCAGCCGGGCGGGCAGGCGGGCAGAGGGGAAGCCCGGCGAGCAGGCAAGCAGGCAAGGGAGGCGAGGTGCGCGTCCGCCACCGCCTGCCTACCCTCTCCAGCAGAGGGTAGGCAGCCTACCCTCTCCACCTGACTTCCTGATCCGCGGCCGTTCGCTTTCCCTCTCTCGCTCGCTCGGGCGCTCTCGCTCTCTTCCGCCGCCTCCCTCTCCTTCTCAGAGCCAGAGGCTGTGGATCCTGCCGCGCAAAGACGCAGCAGCAGCAGCAGAGACGGCAGTGCAGGGGGTGGGGGCGGCCCTGGAAGTGTGTGTGTGTGTGTCTGTGTGTGTGTGTGTGTGTGTGTGTGTGAGAGAGAGAGAGAGAGTGAGAGAGAGAGAGAGTGAGTGGGTGAGTGAGTGAGTGAGAGAGAGCGAGAGCTGCACAGTGAACATTTCCCCTCTGGGCACCTCAGAAACCTGCCTAGTGGGAGTGGGTACAGTAAGTGCAGGTCCACAGGGGGAAGGAATCCACACCCAGCAGCCAAGTGCCAGCTGCCCCGACCCAGAGTCTGGAAGGGATGAAGAGAGCAGAGGGGAGATTGTCTCTAGAAACCAAGGGAGGATTGCTGCCACCACATCTGCCTCACACCGACACTTGGGAGCTTTGAATGTGTGTGGTGGAGAAAGAAGGAGGTGGAATCTCCTTGTGTGAAAGAAACCCCACTCTTTCCGGGCTTAGGCAGGGAGGATTTGGTGGAGAAAGAATCTCCCTGTGTGAAAAAAAACACCCCTCTTCACCAGATCTTCCGTGCCTAAGCCTGGAAGAATGAGACGGATGGTGAACGCCCAGCAGCGGTTTCGCTGCTTCTCTCCACCTGACTTCCTGATCCCGGCGGCCGCTTGCTTTCTCTCTCTCGCTCGCTCGGGCGCTCTTGCTCTCTTCCGCCGCCTCCCTCTCCTTCTCAGAGCCAGAGGCTGTGGATCCTGCCGTGCAAAGACGCAGCAGCAGCAGCAGCAGCAGAGATGGCAGTGCAGGGGGTGGGGGTGGCCACGGAAGTGTGTGTGTGTGTGTGTGTGTGTGCGCGCGCGTGTGTGTGTGTGCAGGTGGGTCGGTGTGGTCCGTCTGGGCTCGTCTCCCTTCCTCCCCCTGCTCTCTCTCCTTGCTTTCTTTTTTCTCTCCTCCTCCCTCCCAAGTGGTTTGGGAGCTGGGGAAGGGCGGGGGTGGAGGGGTGCATGCCCCCGCCCTTTTTTGGAGGAATTGCCGGCCGGGAGAAAGCGATCTCGCACCAAGAGCCCTGTGAAGTGGACAGTTGCAGGAGAGGGGGAAAGGGTGGGTGGGTGTGCGTGTGCATGTGGGTGTGGGAGGGGGACGGGCGTGGAGGAGTGCATGCCCCCCCGGTCCACGGAAAAATTGTTGAGCATTTGCCGGTCCGCGGCGAAAAAAAGGTTGGGGAGCACTGCCTTACGGGAACAAACACCCAAGAGCAATTCAGTGGGTATTCTCACATGGCTGGGGGGCTTCTTCGGTAACAAGGGTTCCCTGCCCCCCCCGTGCCAAGTCTTTGGTGGGAGAGGGAAGTTATCACTTTAATTTCATAGATTTTTATCTTAGGTTTCAAAAAAACAACTGCACAGATGTAGTAGTAATTATTTCTTTAAGAGGCACTAGCAGCTTTGGGAGCAATTAAGATCAGGGAAAGAGTACTCAGGGAGGAACATCCACTCCTATTTACTTAAGCAAATTGGCTGAATTTGAGTCACAGGGAAAGCTGACCCACGCAAGTCATCTGGCAGAATCTGAAGACAGAAAGAGTGTTAAATGTTTCTAATATAAGCAGGGGAAATTGAGAGTCATAGAAATCATTTCCAAGTCCTGTATTATATACGAATGGATCTTCTCTCTTTCCAGGACTCATCCACTGTTTCTGGTGGAGCTTCCTTGTTTCTTCCCCTTTCCTGCATTTTATTTTCTGATTGCCCTATTTGTATCCTGCCGTATCTCAAAGAGGTGATGGTGACATACCTCATTATGACATTGTCTCACCAAATAACGATTCAGAGCCATTGAGAAGTGACTGGTACAAGGTCATCTAATGAGATTCATGATTTGAATCCTGCACACCCAAGACTCGATTCTTTACATCACAGTGACAATTACTAGCATCCTGATGACTCACCTAGTCACAGTGCCATAAGTCCATGAGCAGATTCCAGGCCACCAAAATGTAAAGAGTAGAAATAGTTCTGGATTAAATGTAAGCAGAGGCATGCAGATTCATGGTTTTGGACTACAGTTCTCATTGTTGCCTAGGCAGCATGGTCACTGGTCAGGGTTCAAGGAGAATTCTAGGAATTGTGGTCTAAAAACACAAATTCACACACCTCTAATTAGAAGATCTTGCCTTTGCCTTATTTCTCATTTTCTGCTGCTTCCTGTTTTGAAGATAACTGAGAATGCAGTTTTACGCATGTTTGTTCAGAAACAAGTTAAGGTAATTTGAATTAACTAGGGGCTTACTTCTAATTAGGGGTGTGTTGATGTGAAGTTGACTTCAATAAAAGTGGCTTTCCATGAGACTGTGTGGATTTATCAAGTCTCACCATATGCAGGTGGGACATATTCCAACCAACGTAAGGACTGTTGCCTTCAACAATAAGGTCTTCATCTGTTTCAAGATGGGCTGTCACACAGGACAAGTAAATGATTGTCAATATCTTCATGAAGCCTGCCAAAATGTACAAGTTTTAGGGTTTTCCAAGGGTTTTTCCTCACAGTGTTTCCCCACTTGCCTGCTTTGTTTACCATTTAATCTTTTCATTTTTTCCCAGGAAATGTAAAACCCTCATATATTATATGTAAAATTTGGATTGGCATAATAAAGTTATGCATAAATAATATGGAATATAATATAATAAATAAATAAATAAATATATAATAAATAAATCCATAATAAAGCAATATGGATTTCAAAGGGCAGAATATGGGGCACGCAAGTTTATTGTCTGACTATATTTACCCTGGAAATGTCACATGAAGGGCTGCACCACACCAGCCACCCTCCACCCATGCTTGTGTCATAAATACTCAGAGTGCTGCTGACTTTTTAGAGTTTAGAGTGGTCAAAATATAGAGTTCCCAATACCTTTCAGAGATTTATTTCTTTTGAAGAAATATGTATCATCCTTCCAGGGACAGTCTTCCATGATGGTTTATGGTAAATGCTGCAAAGAAGAACCCATATTGGCAACTGGCATTCCACAGCTTCAACATGAAAGTCTGCTTCAATTACATCTCCCCAGTTCTGAGCTATAATGTTTGCTTCTGCCTTCAGAGGATCTTCAGATTTACATACTGAAATGCCACTAACAAATTTTAATGGCAAGCATTTTTCTCAGCAATGGTTTTCCTTTCATAGAAGGCTTTCCAAATGTCATGTTTTTAAGGGGACATCCATTCAAACTGAGGGCTGGGAGAGTGAGAACAGACAAAAGAAAATATATTTTTTGCCCAGCATGTTGTTAGTCTGTGGAACTCCCTGCCACAGGATGTGGTGATGGCATCTGGCCTGGATGCCTTCAAAAGGGGATTGGACAGATTCCTGGAAGAAAAGTCCATCACAGGTTATTTACAAACCATGATGGGGATTTGTACTCTCCAGGCTTAAAATCGGGATACAGTACTTCAAGGGCCATGGAGAATACGGGATTCTGACATGCTGCAAAGGATTCTGGGAGACATTGGGGTGTTCTGACTGGGGCGCTGACGTGCATACAGGTTGTCTAGGTTTGTTGAATTTCAGCATTGGCTCATGTGAACGTACAGCGTGACCTGGAGCCCCTGTAGTATTGTAATAGCTGGAGTCAAAGTTTCCCTTAAGTGAATGAACAGAGAGAAGCAATTCTAGTGAATTCCAGCCATGAACTGAAATCTGGGGCAGCAGGCAATTTGAGTTCAGGCTGTACCTGGAGTTGCACACAATACTAAGTAATGTTTGTTTCACACTTCAGTCTCTTGTGGCATCGTTTTATAAAGTTTGCAGCAGTAAATATTATTACATGGTGTCAGAAGAGAAATTGACAGTAAAACACTGAACCAAAAATGCACCAACTCATCCTCCAGGAAAGTTGTTGTTTAAAGTAAAGGCTGCAGAGAATTGAAAAAGATAGATACAAGCCTGTGAGTTGTACCAAATTGCAAGTGGAGCAGATAAGAAAGATAGGAGCCTTCACTCAGCTGCAGAAGTGAAGATGTGTGAGGGAGATTTAACATCTTTTTCAGCATGATGACAATGCAGATAAGGAGGAGGGAAAAAAACCTCATGTTTTGATTAATACATCTGACGCATCCACAAAAAGGGATGGGGGATTTATGAAAGGCACAGATTCTGCAATAGAAATAAAGAATGACAAAGAAATGGCTAATACATGACTGAGGTAAAGCTGTTAGGAAAAATACAGCACTGACATGGTGAAAGCCCTTGCTGGATCAGGCCAAAGGCCCATCCAGTCCAGCTTTCTGTATCTCACAGTGGCCCGACCAAATGCGTCGGGAGTACACAAGACTAGATATCTGTCTCCTGATATCACTCCCCTGCATCTGACCCTTGAAGTACTGTATCCCGGTTTTAAGCCTGGAGATTACAAATCCCCATCATGGTTTGTAACCTGTGATTCTTCCAGAAATCTGTCCAATCCCCTTTTGAAGGCATCCAGGCCAGATGCCATCACCACATCCTGTGGCAGGGAGTTCCACAGACTAATAACACGCTGGGTAAAAAATATATTTTCTTTTGTCTGTTCTCACTCTCCCAGCCCTCAGTTTGAGTGGATGTCCCCTAGTTCTGATATTTTGTGAGAGGGTGAAGAGCGTCCCTCTATCCACTTGACTCATGCCCTGCATTATTTTGTACGTCTCAATCATATCCCCCCCCCGGCGCCTTTTTTCCAGACTAAAGAGCCCCAAATGTTTTAGCCTTTCCTCATAAGGGAGGTTCCCCCAGCCCAGTAATCATTTTAGTCACTCTAAAGATATGTACAGTATTCTTGAAGGCTTTCACGGCCAGGATATGATAGTTGTTGTGAGTTTTTCGGGCTGTTTGACCGTGTTCTGGAAGTTTTTCTTCCTGACGTTTCGCTTGTCTCTGTGGCTGGCATCTTCAGAAGAAGGCAAGGAGCTCAGGCAACTGCTGAGCATTTTAGGATAAAATTATTTAGTTAAAAACATATACAATGTTTAAAAACAATAAATGGCATCCAGAGGCTCAGTGATGAATGTTAAAAGCCTGCCTGGAGAGTTGGGTCAATTGTCTGCAGAAGAATAAAAGGGAAAGAGCTGACCCATCTTCTGAGGGAGAGCATCCTCCTGGGAGCAGCCACAGAAAAGGCCCTCTCTCATGTCCCCATCAATCGGGCGTTTCCTGTCATTCCAGGAGATGATGGAAGTTATAGTTAGCATCTCTGGAAGATACCAAGCTGGGGGAGGCTATTGAAAACCCTGGCCAGAATCTTGCTGTGCTAACATACTGGCATGGATCTCAGCTGCTGTGGCACAAGTGATGCATGGGAGACCCTTGCACTCTGAGGTACTGGGTGCTCCTTGCATGAACAGCAAAAATACCAGACCACTTGTTCTACTGAATGAGCAGCTTGATTAAAGACTAAGAGCATCCCAGCTCATTAATTTTAAACCGTACACGAGCCTGGCCCCTTGGGCTGAATTATATATACAGTACATGCAAAATCATCATCGCCATCGTCATTGCTGTCGTCGTCGTCGTCGTCGTCGTCATCGTCATCATCATCATCATCATCATCATCATCTAGAACAGGCACATCCAAACTTCGGACCTCCAGATGTTCTGAACCACAACTCCCACAGTCCTTTGCCAATAGAAATACAGGCTTGGAATTCTGGGAGTTGTGGTCCAAAACATCAGGAGGGCCGAAGTTTGGACATGCCTGATCTAGAATAAAGATAAATAAATTTGTAGGAAGTTACTATTTCTGAACTTCTCACATTGTGATTTTTTTGTCTCCGTACTAAAGTGGAAGGATATTTGTATACTTTCTGCAAACCATTAACATACAAATTATTAAGTTTTACAAATTCTTCCACTCCCCTAAAGAAAGACTATTGTAGGTTTGGAAAGGTAAAAATAAGGAAGCTGTAGGTGGTATCTCTACTTAAGTAATCAACAATCCCCAGGCAAATCAAAAATACTTCACACGTCCACCACCAAGGCCATAGCTAACAACCCATACTTTATGGGTTTCAACACCTTAGGCTATTGTTCACCTAATGGCCTACTGAGGCTACTGTCTACCTAACAAGCGTATTCAGGCCATTGCTCATCTTATGAGCCTATTTCAGACCAGGGTGACATAAGGTCAAAGGGAACTATAAAATGGAGGACTCGCAACTAGCTTTCCTCAGACTGACAAAGCTGTTTGGATGAGCAGAGAAACGTTTCAATCTCTCAAGAAAAGAAGTCCAGTTGCCATGACTCAACTTCCAGATAAAATCACCTGGATGCCTGAGAATCTTCACAGACACATCTCTACTTAAGGGAACTGTAAAATCATATGAAATTTAGTGTGCAGCTGGATGGACATTAGTTTAGCACTGTATCAGATGAATCATTCAGAACTGAATTACTTTTCAATTTAGCATATATCACTTCCCAAATTGAACAAAACAGGTGCACCAACAGGGGAGAGAGCAGGAATGGTAGCAGAAATGAGTATGATGAACAACAGGGAGAAAAGTTCATATTTAGAGCCTCTCATATATGGACATTTGACATGGTTCTTCCCAGGAGTATTAAACATTTCCATGTGAATGATAACATGTCCAGCCTTTCCCAAGTGCCAGGGTGCAGTAGAAAACACTTCAAGTCAGGCTGGATTAACCTCCAGTCTTTTTCCCTTGAGGAAAAAAGACTAAATGATGTATAAAAGAGCTCTCTGAGGACTGAGAAATGCCAGTGGAACAGTAGAGGAGCTGTTTATTGACCAGGCATTATGCACAGATTGAAAAGTTGGTTTGGTACCCTATTGAGCTTCTGCTGAGTAGATAGTCCGGCTAGCCGCTAATGGAATAACATAGGACTGTGAAACCTGTGCAGATGTTGCTGTTGTGCAGGCTGTGGTCTCCATCAAGAAAACCTGGTTCCTGTTAGGATAACAGCTATTTGCACAAGCAGTGTGATCTCATATTACTCTGCTGACTTGACTTTGTGATTAGTAGGATATTGGCCTTGATATAGACATGTACCAGATGTCAAGCTTTCAGAAATAAAGTAACAACAACAGCAGAAAGAAAGTATGTGGCATCATGAAACTCTGAGAAAAGGCCTTGAAACAATCAGGGAATGGTTTATTGGTATGTAAAGAGAAAAACGTCTACTCCTGTTCATAATATTGCTGTGGTTTTTTTATTGTTACCTTCTCCTTTTTCCTCAGACTTATAGCAACACTAATAGGGCTTTAACAGTAGGTGAGGTATTTAAGGAATGGCTTGACCAGGTTCACACTCCCAGTGAGTTTCCATGGACGAACAGGGATTCGAACTCAGGCCTCCTGTGTCCTTGCCCTTTACTGTATCCACTACACTTCACTGGGTACCTAGGCTGAAACTACAGAAATCTACATTTGCTTGAAGGATGTTGTAAGTAAATCTATAATCACACACAGCGGTTACATTCAGTATTTGGAAGCCATGATATTCGGAGATTGTGAGTGACAATGCTACTTAATTTCCACCCCCACCCCCACCCCTGGAGACTGCAAACATTTGCAAGAGAATGGAACTTTGTCCTCAGTACATGCACAGAACTGATAATATTACACATTAGAAAGAATGAAATGTACTTAAAAAGCACAGAGAGATGTAATGATAACAGGGAATAAGAATCAGTAGACGGTGCTACAGAACACAGCAGAGAACAGAAACCAAGCAGAGTATTTACTCTTGTTCCAAGCTTTGGGGGCATTGTTTTATAAAGTTTGTAGCAGAAAATATTCCACATAGTATGCTCCATGTTGATGCAAGAGAATATTGAAAGAATAAGCTAAGTTGCTTTTAGGAGACTTGGTCTACCGTATATGATCTCACCACAGAATGCTGATAAGCTTCCAAACCTCATGGCCCTCTCAGACCAGCTGAAAACCACTGAGATAGTTTAAATCAGTGGTTCTCAACTTGTGAGTCCCCAGATGTTCCTGGACTGCAATTCCCAGAAGCCTCCACCATTTGCTGTGCTGGAAGGGGAACAGGAACATCTGAGGACCCACAGGTTGAGAACCACTGGTTTAAATGATGCAACAGCCATTGAGGAGGAGGACTAAAGAGGGCAACATGTTCAAATAATTATGGTTTAATTACAGTGGATTAGGTAGATCTTATCAAGCTGGTCCACCCGTTCCGTCCATGCTGAGTAAGCGAAAGAGCAATCTCGACACTATCATAATCAATTTAAGATTGTGTCCTAGAGACAAGCTATTTCCCATTCTTTACTTTCATCCTTCTAGGGCACCCTGCCAAACTACAGAAACCATGTTCCACCACGTAACTGTGATCCAAGTCACATCCAACACAATATGTCTCTAGATCAGTTGCTGTGGAATACAGAAGGAACTTAGTTGAACATACGTATGTCCTGGTGGTAGGTTTCATAGAATCATAGAATCATAGAGTTGGACGAGACCTCAAGGGCCATCCAGTCCAACACCCTGCCATGCAGGAGCCCCCACCAAAGTGTCCCCGACAGACGGCCATCCAGACTCTGCTTAAAAACCTCAGAAGGAGACTTCACCACCCTTACAGCATATTCCACTGTCAAACAGCTCTTACCATCGGGAAGTTCCTGCTAGTGTGTTTGTAGGGCAACTTGTACATGAAATTCTAGACTAAACAGGCATTCCATCTGATGCATTGGGTTTTTTCCTAAGGTTTTTCAGAGCTAACCTGATAAAGAGCATTTTCTGTCCATCCTTAGGCTCCATCCAGGTGGCACTACCTTTAAAACAAAAGTTTGTAACATCTTCCTAATCTTTTTGATTGGGATTGTTAAGGAGAATAAAGGCAGCTTGAAGAGTGAGAGGACAATGCAACAGAATTTTAGAATTGATTTATTGTCATAGAATTAAGTGTGGGCTCGTTTAGAAGCCATAATGTCTTGCCAGTGGACTGCCATATGACAGCCTGGTTATACCTAACAGCTGCTGTGATTCATTTATCAATGAACACCACCACAATTGTAGGGTGGAAAATCCTTCCTTGTTCCCCATCTTCTCTGCTTAATCTCCTTCCTGGATTTTGTTTGTTGGCCTCCTCTGTAAGCTTTGTCACAATGACTCTATGGTAATTGTGATCCAGCAGTGCTGAGCCCTTTGTGGCCGGATTGGCTTGCACATGGTGGTTTGGGCAGACATAAATGCGTCTGTTTGTTATTTCAAACCCTTCCCCATTCCCTTTGCCCCAAATTCCCAGCTTCCCAGCTGATGATCAAAGCCAATTCCTTTGGTTGAATCAGAGCAGGTTTTGCTAGTTGGTTCCAGCAGTCATACTTAAACCTGGCTGGCCTGCCATTTTTTTAGATTATTGTCACTACAACATAAGGGGATATCATGGGAATTCTGTAAGGCAATGTAAGACAGTTCTTTGTCAAGCAAGGAAATCAAAAGGCTTTTTGAAAGGAAAGTAACAAAAGCTAGAATGCAACCTTGACCCTCTTGAATAAAGCTGGCTGTTTAGAGAATTCCAGTGGTCTTGTGTTGGTAGGTTGTTAAATATTAAATATGTTATGTGGTTTCTTTAGTGTTCATATCACCTGTCACGTTTACAGCTCTGTCTGCTGTTCCACAATGGCAAAACATGGCTATTTTGCTCCCAAATAGTGTTCTTTCCTTTCACCTTTTTTCCCTTTTAAAAATTATTTCAAAATTAAGAGGGAAATTAGGCACTCCCTGTTCTGGCAGGCCAAGCCCAGCAGTGCTGCAAGTGACCCTGGTACCAGCACCAGTCACACCACCACTGCCAGCAGTGCTGCTGAGGTAGGAGCATGTGAGCCTGCCACTGTGGGCAGCAGGGCAGAACAGATGCCACCCCACCCCTACCTACTCCCCTATTGTTTGAGGGGTCAACATCTTCACAGGGCTCAGTCCATCTTGAGCTGGAGGATTCTGAGGACCTCACGGCAGGCAGGCCCATTCCTCCTACCTCCCAGTCCAGCGGCAGCACCCAGTCATCATCCCAGGGTGTGACTCAGGCCACCAACGAGGCAGGCTCTGCTGAAGGCAAGAAACTGCAAGCTCTGTAAGGTGGTCGTATGCAGGGGCAGTGATCCAAGGGCACCTGTCATCCAGTGCCTTGAGGAGCCACCTGCTGAGGAAGCACCCAGGTGTGCTGCCAGGGCCTGCAGCAGCCACTTGGACCCTCTGGGACTTGGAGGAAGAGGGGAGTAGGAGAGGCATGCAGGGGGACCCCAACCAGGAACCTCTACTGAGAGAGCTAACAGGCAGGCCACTCTGCATGAAACGGTGCCTCTCAGTGGGGGTTTCTTGAGCCAGCATGCTAGAGACAAGGCCCAGGAGGTCACCACTCATGTGGTCAGTGAAATGGTGGCCATAAGTGGTTTGACCCTCTCCTTTGTGGAGTCAGTGGGATTCAGGCGCCTGCTGAAGCACCTGGCTCCCTGGTATGAGCCACCATCGTTGAGGTCCTAATGTCTGACCTGCGAGATTGGGCACCTGAGGGGCAGGTGAAGTGCGGCTTCGTGGTTATGGATGCAGGACATAACATGGTAGCTGCACTTCAGAAGGCAGAGCTTGAGGGCATTGTGTGCACTGTCCACAAACTCCATCTTGTGGTGCATGATGCCCTTGGGCTGGGTCCAGTTAGGGACACCTGGTATGAGGGGACCAGGGAGAGAAAGACCCTACTGGACAAGTGCAGACAGCTTGTTGGCCACTTCCTTCTCTGCCTGCCTCAGTGGGTGTCTAAGGGAGTTGGAGCCACTCAGCTGCCTTTGGGTGACTTGGACCCTTCACTCTTTGCCTGCCTCAGTGGGTGTCTAAGGGAGTTGGAGCTACTCAGCTGCCTATGGGTGTCTTGGAACCCTAAACAACACGGCCTCTGTGGGTGGCTTCCTTCTTTGGGGGTAAAACTATTTAAAAACCAACAACATAGTGATTATGGCTGGCTGATCCAAATTCAAACGTTGCCCTCAGTTGATCAGTGAGACTCAGCCAGCTTCAGCTACATTACATAACAACAACAATATTGAGACAAGAGATGACTTGTGTGTGCTCTATTTTTAAAATATTTTTATTATATCAATTTATTTTTTATTTTTCTTATTTTTTTTAAAAAAAATTAAAATATTTTTTAAAAGCATTGTAGAGAAAAACATACCAACAGTGTAAAGTGGGGAAAAAAGAAAATGAAAGGAAATGAAAAAATGAAATGAAGTTTTCTTTAAAAAGTCATTAAAAATGAAACGAAACGAAATGAAATGAAAAATGAAACAAAATGAAACAAAGCATCATTTTTCCATTTTGTACCCATCTCTATAAATAAATAATCAAAAACTCTGTTAATGAAAACAGCAGAAGTAAGCTAAGAGTGCAGTGACATCCACAGGTACAGTACAGTGACCCGCTGCCTACCGTTGGGGTTAGGGACCTGATCCAATCCGCGATAATTGAAAATCTGCGATATGCGGATGCAGGTCGAGTTGGGCCTGGGGGACCTGGGGGCTCTTGTACTTACCCCCAGCCTGGCGCTGCCCCAAAGGGCCTCCCTGCGAACCGGAAGTGACTTCCGGGTTCCTGAAAATCATTTCTGAGGCATCCAACAGGCCTAGAAAGGCCCTCAGAGGCCTCAGAAATGATTTTTGGTGATCTGGAAGTGACTTCCGGTTCGCAGGGAGGCTATGGCCCTGGTGGCGGAGGTTTGAAGTATATTTTGTTTGTCTGGGAATTATTGAAATCACTGCCTGATAAGTAGCAGATAGACTGAGACTGAGCCCCCCACCTCTGTTGAGAGAGGGGTTTTCTGTGCTTACATGAATGGCTTCCCTGACCCCTCTCTCAAACCACCTCTCTTCTCTGTCCAATATGTGTAGGTCCTCATTTTGAATGAGCGCCCCTTGTCCTTCAAGTGGAGGTATGCTGCTGATTCTAGTCCTGAGCTGTTGCCCCTCCTATGTTGGGCCATCCTCCTGTTTAATAGCTGTTTTGTTTCTCCAATGTAGAGGTCTGCACACTCCACTCTGCAGTGGACTGTATATACTATATTGATCCTTTTGTGTTTTGGTGTCGGGTTCTTTGGGTGGACAAGTGTCTGCCTTAGTGTGTTTGTGGGTTTGAAGTAAACAGATCTGTGGTGTTTGCCAAAAACCCTTATAAGCTTCTCAGACACTCCAGCCATGTAGGGAATGACCAGGTTCTTCCACCGGCTCTGGGTCTCAGACTGATCCCTTGTTTTTTTGGGTTGAGACACTGCTTTGTTGAAGGCCCTCTTTGGATATCCACAGGCCTTAAGTGCTGTCTTCAGGTGCCTGTCTTCCTTCTTCTTGGCTTCTGTGGAGGCGCGGATGCTCTCTGCTCTATGGTTTAGGGTCCTGATGATTTCAAATTTGTGTTGTAATGCATGGTGGGAGTCAAAGAATAAATACTGATCTGTGCGGGTGGGTTTCCTGTACACTTCTACTCCCAAAGTGATGGAATAAGAACTGAGTCCAAAACCCTCCTTCACTATGGAAACCCACTGAAGGAGGTGTGTGTGTGTGTGTGTGTGTGTGTGTGTGTGTGTGTGTGTGTGTGTTTGTGTCTGTCTGTTTTCATTTACCTTGAAAGCTCTATTAGTGTTGTTATAAGTGGGTTCAAGTTGAAGAAACATAACAGCACAGGTGTCTTTGTGTGACAGGAACAAAAGACAGAGAGAGAAGGGGGGAAGAGTTGGTGAAGTTCAGTTATAAATGAGAAGTGACACAAATGTTTGAGATTTAAAAAAATTTCTGTAGGTTGGTAGCATTGCAGAGTGCTTGCTGTCTTCCTGAAGATGAGATACAATGTGGGAGCAGTCTATAAGCTGCTATAGGAGTCTTTGAGTTGTGTGCTTCCATCAGGGCTCTGAGTGAGCACTTGTAAACAAGTGAAAATACTGCAGGATGTTTCAAAGCCTCCAGTGATTATCTCTTTCCAAGGAGAAGCAAAGAAAGGCAAGCCTCACAGCTCTGCAACCTGCCACTGCCAAGAGAATTGGGTTGATATTGTGAAACTGAAAAGGAGAGAAGGACAATCTGATTCAAGACCAGTGGTGATCAAAAGTAACAATGCCCTGTACTTTATGTTATTGTTTTAGGCAATTACCCTGATGGTAGTACAGTATATGACTCACATTAGTGTTGATAACATTGAATTCTTAAGGTAGTGGTTCCCAACCTTCCCCCCCCCCCCCGTGTTGTTACCCCTTGGCAGACCAGTTTCAAAAACTGTACCCTTCCTATTAGCAAAGTGTTTATAATTAATATGTCTGTTGGTATTTAAAAGCAACGAAACAATCAAGTGAATAGGCAGTGTTCACATATTTACATTTAACTCAGCTGGTTTTCAATCACTGACCCATGTCTGATAATACACAATCTGAAAAATTAATTTAAAACTTAAAAGGATGACAAAGAGAAGAGACCTAGAAAGGACCCAGTGATAGACTGGCAACACGATATTTGGGGGAGAGATACTTCACCATCCTCCAAAATTGCAAAGTGAGGAAATGGGGCTTTTCTCAAGGTTAATGAAGACAACCCGCTCCACCACTTATTTTAATGATCATTCATTTCACAACTTTTGATTTGTTTCGTGTCTTAAACTGTTGACATATAAATTTTTCCTATCATTATTCAGCATTTTTATGTCCTCCTAAATGTCCAGGTTTATACCCCTGGGAATCAATGCTTTTGAGATGTTCTAAATATCCCTTGACACAGCTAGAAACAAACCGAAGCTGTATCTTAAGCGTGAACACTAACTTTGCTGTTAAAACAATCCTTGGGGGCTAAAGCTTTATAGTGCCTCTGTTTTTCAGCACAGAACACTCTACTAAACAGATACAAGTGTTCACTGGAACAATTCTCAAGGGAATTGGACCCTGGGTGTAACGACACATATGGGAAAATTTGAAGTGTAATTCTGGCAACTTCTGTGGCTTCACAGAATTGCAAGCCCTGGTGAGGTTTTTAAGAATGCATTGGTCCCCAATTTAAACTGCACCAGGGCTTCTCTCCATCGCTGGCTAATGCTAGGAGGTTTTCCAGCTACTGACAGCACTAGGGTTGGGGCACAACAGGAGGATGCTGTAGCTGCTTCCTAGGTAAGAACAGCATCACATGCCTGACCAGTGCTAGAGACCCTTCCTGCCAGCTCAGCACTGGCCAGATAGCTCAGTATTTGCCAATGGCGTAGACTGAGAGAGCCCCAGGCTCCCCACCCCACACCCTCAACCTCATGGCAATTGTATGTGACTACTCCAACCTCCATGCTTCCCATAGTGGTAGGAAAACTCCAAAATGGCTGGCTGGTGGGCTGCAGGCTGCATATTCCATTTCAATTCAAGGAACTGCATTAAAGGAGGATGTGTGGAAGAAGCTGTTTTGTGCCTGTTCTCTGATCCAAAAGGTTATTGCAAGTTACCTGAAATGCTTTTGTCCCTCCTGGTCCCAAACCAACCCCCCCCCCTTACTATTAAACTCATCATTAAATGCCAGTCTTTTCTAGAATGGGTATTCTGTTTTTCCTTTTCACTTCCAAATCAAGTCTAG
>JAHTLZ010000015.1:29714897-29736127 GCA_023846285.1 Phrynocephalus versicolor | reverse complement strand
AGATGTTATCAATGCTGGGAGCCTGGGCATCTGCCTTTGCCTCACAGATAGCTCTTCTTTCCTGCTGAATGTCAGGGGCCCTAATCAGGTGTCCTAATCAGGTGAACAATCAAAACTTTATCTATCAACTCATGGGCTCTGAGTTATCCGTGACGGATCAGGAAAGAGATCTTGGTGTGTTGGTGGACAGCTCCATGAAGGTGTCTCCCCAATGTGTGGCAGCGGTGAAGAAGGCCAATTCCATGCTAGGGATTATCAAAAAGGGGATTGAAAATGAAACAGCCAACATTATAATGCCATTGTACAAAACACTAGTAAGGCCGCATCTGGAGTATTTTGTACAATTCTGGTCACCGCATCTCAAAAAAGACATAGTGGAACTGGAAAAGGTGCAGAAGAGAGCGACTAAAATGATTACTGGGCTGCGGGACCTCCCTTATGAGGAAACTCTAAAACATTTGGGGCTCTTTAGTCTGGAAAAAAGGCGCTTGAGGGGGGATATGATTGAGATGTACAAAATAATGCAGGGCATGACTCAAGTGGATAGAGGGACACTCTTCTCCCTTTCACAAATTAACAAAACTAGGGGACATCCACTCAAACTGTGGGTTGGGAGAGTGTTGTTAGTCTGTGGAACTCCCTGCCACAGGATGTGGTGATGGCATCTAGCCTGGATGCCTTCAAAAGGGAATGGACAGATTCCTGGAGGAGAAGTCCATCACAGGTTACAAACCATGATGGAGATATGTAATCTCCAGGCTTAAAACCAGGATACTTCAAGGGCCAGATGCAGGGGAGTAGTATCAGGAGACAGATATCTAGTCTCATACGCTCCCAGACGCATCGGGTGAGGCTACTGTGAGATACAGGAAGCTGGACTAGATGGGCGTTTGGCCTGATCCAGCATGGCTCTTCTTATGTTCTTCTGTTCTTATGTCCTGAGTCAGAGAATGTACACTCCAAGGCCTGCCATTGGGATCCGGTACAAGAGGGACTGTAGGTCCCTGCCTGGCACTGACCATTTCAAGGGACCACAGGCAAGATACCCTTCAGCCATACCTATACCTGTTAATCCTGGTCTTCATCTTCTGCCTGTGCTATGGTGGTTGCTTGCTTGCTTCTTCTTGCCACTTAGATGGTTATTCCACATCCCTCTCATTGCGGTTTGCCGTCCAGCTTGGGACTGGTATGAAAAAATGTTAGTGCATGTCCACTGTGTGATGGCAGGAGTTCGTCCCGACCATGCCACCTGAACTGGGATTTAAGTGTGATGAGCCATACCTCTCCCTGACCTCAGGAATTCTCTTGTCTCAGTTCCTGTTTTGAGACAAGTGCCCGTGAAGTAAGAGTCGTCACACAACGTGCACATTCTCCATCTAGTGGCAGGAGTGCAAAGTTACATTCTCCAGTACAATCTCAATGGCGTAAACAATGCATCGCAGAGAGCGAAGAAGGCACAAAACCTCGAACGTTGCTTCTTAACGCATGAAAGGCAAAGTTACGGAGAATCAAAATATCAAAAAATGGAAGGTCGGACAAAAAAGGGGGGGAAATGAAGGCAGGAAAGTACAGATGTTGTCACGAAACAAGGAAGTGAAGTAACAGTCGTCCCGATACCATCAATCACACCCGTGGGTAAACGGAAACAGGGACAGAACCGGGACAAGACCACGTGGCCATGAACAACATTATCATGAAATGAACGTAATCTCGGAACGAGGAAGGATGTGAAGCAACTGTCTTAGACATTAAAAACCGAGGGAACAAGATAGGTGAAGGAAAAGGGATCTGTTTGTTCCCTTCTTACCATCTGGTAACTGGGAAATGAAATGAAATGAACCTTTTGTCTCCCTTTTAGCTTCCGTGTGCTGGGAAGGGGATTAATAGTACATTTGATAATATCTTTGCAAGGGGGATGGGGAGGGACCTGTTTGAACAGCATTGTTGTCTCTTACCACTACCGTGCTGGGTTGTGGCAGCAGCTGGTTTTGTCTTTGCAAGGGAGTGTTACAGCATGGATGTGGTTGAGGCTCATGCATTCAGCAGTGGTTTGGGCTGAGATATGGAACCTTGAGAGAGGGATGCTGAGGAGGCATCCCTTTAGCCCAGATTTTAAATCAGGGCCAGTGTGAGTGCCCCCACCCCGGCCCACCCCTGAGATGACATGGTACATTGCTGTAGAACTGCAACCTTTTGTTCAAACAAACATTCGGGTTAAATAAAGGGAGAAGAGGTCCAAACAGAAAAGGGCATCTGGGAGTTCATTTCCACCCAGTCTCCTCTTCTTTGTATCCAAGTCTAACAGGCTTGCTCCTCCAGTTAAGCCCAGCATCCTTCTCAGTGAGTGCCACAACAGGGATGCTGAATGCATCCCTCCCCTGACAGGGGTAGCATGGATCCCTTCCCTGGCTGGGCCGTAGGGAAGCTTTTCCATTCCCATATGCATGGCAGTTCTTTG
This sequence comes from Phrynocephalus versicolor, assembly GCA_023846285.1. Taxonomy (NCBI): domain Eukaryota; kingdom Metazoa; phylum Chordata; class Lepidosauria; order Squamata; family Agamidae; genus Phrynocephalus; species Phrynocephalus versicolor. The sequence goes on along the minus strand of JAHTLZ010000015.1, from coordinate 29,733,669 downwards.
CACCAACATGACCTGGCTGGCATCCTCAGTGATGTGGAAAACCAGGTACAGGTGTGTTGTACTGAGCAGCTGACTTTTCAAGGGTTGTAGAACTGGAGGGGTAGCTGGATCTGTGGTAGATGCTTTTGGTCCTTATGTTGCTGGTACCAGGCACTATGCTCATTCCCCAACTGCTGGACTTCATGGCACCAAGCCTAGACACACCCCATGTGGTTTCGTTTTGGGTTGCGGGGTAAAATCTATCCAGTTATCAATGTCCAGGTTGGGAATCTATAAATTCTTCCAACGTTCTCAAAAACGCTCCTCATGTGGCTAGACCTCCTCTGCTTCACATGCCTCCCAATCAACTGTATCTACTCACAGGTCTTCCTATGCAATGGCTGGTTCCTCTTTAAGTAGAGTCCCGCCATGGCTGCACCTGATGAGTCAAGGACATCTCTATGGAGAAGGCAGATGACTTGTCATACCCAGGTGGGAAGCCAGGGGCAAGGGTTGTCTTCACCTTCAAGTGTCATGTCCTCGTACAAGTTGATGCCAGGGCTTTGTCCCTAATTTACTTCTAAGATTGGCCCAGCAGCCTGGCCTTTCACAATAGAAACTGATGGAAAACTATCTAATTTACATATATTAAAATCTATTGTTTATCATACGACTTACATTAATAACTCAGCTTTATGTGTTGTCCAACCCAGAGGCCATGTCTACCAAGCATTAGGTAGACCTTCCTAAAGGTGAGGCCAACTACCCACAATCCTTTTTCATATACTGTCTAGGAGCCTCATACATCCATCTCTAGACCTCAGGGGGCCACACACAGTCCTATAGTTCCCCATTACAAAACAATTTCTCGCAAATTAAATAATAACCTACATTTTAATGTGAGCTATGGTAGACAAGTCCACTTGCAGAGGCATAAGAGTGGGGCTACATGGCAAGTATTTCCAAAATGTCTCATCAGCTCAAATTTCTAGCATCCACTGGTGACAAAATAAAAATCAGAAGTGGGTCTCCCAATGGGCCAGGGTCCTCTTAAACATGGCAAAGTTACTCCTCAAAGTTACATGTCTTTTAGAGGATAAAGCAACATATTTGCAGCCTTTTTTTAATGTAAACAGTGGGGGTAGATTTGCACACATATGGGTCACTGGGGCCACACGCAGTCCAAAGGCTATTTGTTGCATGGTCCTACCCTCTACTCCCTATGCACAGAACTTGAGCCCATTCTATTCCCCCCCCCCACGCTCTCCTTGTAGGTGAGAAGGGGAAAGGTCAGTGGCAAGACCCTGGTGACTTTATATCTGGGCCTCACCTTTTGGAAGGCAGGTCTACCAAATGTGTTGTGCATTTTAGTGAGGGATATCAGCAGGATCAGCAAAACTTATCAAGTCCACAGGGAAACAGGTTAGACGTAAATTCAGAAATAATTTTTTGAATCTATTCTTAGTTCTGTGATCCCCTCAGAAGAGAGGAGAAAGGCCTATCAATGGATTATAACTTAGAGAAAGCATCTGTGATTAACTGTCCCAACGCAGAATGAGTTGCCATATGCCTGTCTGCTCAGGCATTATTGCTTATCTCTCTTGCTCTCTGTCGGTGGGTGACTTTTGTCTCTGATGTGTGACAGTGACAGACCTCTGATTTGTTTATTGTAAGAAACAATTGCCGTCTTCCATTGTGTGCTGCTATCAAGTGGACCTCTGAAATGAGGCAGCAAGCACTGGGGGTGGGTGGAGGATAATGAAGCTTCTATAATTAATTGATAAATCACAGGCTGATTTGGTCAGTAATTAAATATTCCATCCACATAAGCATGGAATATACTTGTCAAGCTGAAGGCCGTTGATATGAATGGAACTGTCAAGTAATGGGGATGGCAACTGAGCTTACAATTGTTATTTAGAGAAAATATTGTCAGAAAAATGTCCGCGATTTTACACTCATATAGCAACTAATGAGGTGTGTGTGTGTGTGTGTGTGTGTGTGTGTGTGTGTGTGTGTGTGTGTGTGTGTGTGTGAGTGAGTGAGTGAGTGAGTGCATGTGTAGCACTGGAGCTGTGGTTATATGTAGAAAACTGAGAGCAGCTTTCAGCTTTACATTGACTATTGTCCTGGAGGCCATAGAAAAGACAGGATTGCTCCCATGGAGATTGACGAAAGGGCTCCAGCCTTGGATATGGAGATTCATGCTCAGATTGGCAGTCTCTACTGCTGCTGGAAGATTTGTGTGGATAACCGCTCAAAAGTCTGAGTTCTGATGTGAGGGGAAGAGGAAGATTTGTGGTATGGCTCAGTCCACAGGAAAGTATATTATAGTCCTTAAAATGGACTAAATAAATGCATTCCCATTCCAACTATTCTGCAAGGTCTTCGAGTGAGACACCTCATCCCATCCCAGTTTGGACCATGGGCCTCTGTGAATAAGTGAGGAAGAATGGCAAATGGCGTTCCTCCCTCACTTCTGCCCTGTGGCTGAGAGTCCAGAAAATCTTTTGATGTCGTTCATGTTCCTGTCTGTAGTCATCTTAACCTTAGGAGGTTACTTCGTGTCCGTTTTGTCTCTCTAAGTGTTGTCCTTTGGAGCAGTACAAAAAAAATCTTACTTCATGTCCATTGCGCAACAGCTGAAATTTGTCTCGACCATGCCCCTGGATGAGGAGCTAAGTGAGACAAATCTGTACCTGGCGCTGGGATAGGGTATTTCCTTATCCCAGTTTGTTCCTGGTTTCTGTTCCGAGATAAGACACTGTTAGGGAACAACTGTCACACAACAAAACATTCGTTTCTCTCAGAAAAATGTGTCCCAGGTGTTAAGTTCAAAGTGCCCACCCACCCCAGATGATCACCACCCCCTTGCCCTCCTCCGTTAAATACCAATAAAACAAACCAAACTTCAGGACACCAGAAAGACAATTAATTAGCAAGCAAAAGGAATAAAGAACAAAGAAAGCCCAAAGGCTATCACCCAGAGCATTCCAATGCGGCCACGTGGAGAAAGTGAAAGCTAGCCAGACCAGCTGCAGACTCCTTCCCTGCTTGCAAAGATTTTGACTTTTCAGAAGAAAAAAAATGACAAATAATTTTTAAGCCCCCCAAAAAAGGAAAAAGAAAGTTAGACAAATTCAGTGTTTGTCACGGTACAAGACTGTGAGGTAACACTTGTCACGAGACAAATTATCACAACTATGGGAACACTGAAACAGGGACAAAACTACGTGATCGCGACCAACACTATCACGGTACAAAACTAGTTGTGGAACAAAGAAGGACATGAAGTAACCGCCTCTGAGGTAGAGTTCCTTGGCCCAGTATCTAACGCAAGGGACTATGAAGACAGCATATAAACAAACAAACAAACATTTGGGGATACAGTCATCCCCTGCCATTTCACAGTGTGTACATTGTGGGACCGTAGTATATGAAGGCAAGACCCCCTGGTGTAAGCTGTGTGGGCCTGTTTGAAGCCTCCTGTACTTACCCCAGGCCTGGTGGTGCTCCAAGCGGCTCCAATGGGTTTCCCAGGCCCATCAGAGGCCCTAGAGGTGGTTTCCAGTGAACTGGATGTCACTTTCAGTTGGTGTCTGGAAGTGGGAGGTACGCTTACAACCATGGGGTTGGTTGGGTGAAAAGAACTAGGCCCAGGCAACTGTTGCCTGTACCCTGTTCTAACCCCTTGGCCCACCGTCACATGGCAGGGGTCCACTCCATCCGCGCCTCCGATTCTTCCTGTTTGCTGGTAAATGCCAGGTCGATTCATAATAAGATACCCGTCATTCATGACTTGATCGTGGATGAAAAAGTCGACCTGGCTTGTTTCACTGAGACCTGAGTGGGTGAAGAGGGTGGGGCTTCCCTCACACAGCTTTGCCCCCCTGGGATTCATTACCAGCATGCTCGAAGACTGGAAGGTCAAAAGGGGGGGGGTGAGTGGCAATTGTGTACAGGGAGTCTTTTCATGTCAGCAAAGCTGTGACATTGGTGCATCCAGGGTTGGAGTGTCTGCACCTATTGGTGGGACAACGGGATAGGTTTGGGATCATGCTGCTTTACCAAGTCCCGGTGATCATTATTGAGGTCCCCTTGCCTGCTGGTGGTAGGTGACTTCAATGTGCATGCTGGGGTGGGGCTTTCCGGAGTGGCTCTGGATTTCATCATGTCCATGACATCCATGAACCTTTCCCAATATGTTACCGGCCTCACTCATAGGTCCAGGCACACCCTGGACCTAGTGTTTGCCTCTAAGTCTGTGGATTCTGATCTGAGGGTTGGGAATCTTTGCTCCCATCCCATGTCATGGTCTGATAATCATTTGCTGACTTTCTACCTGGGGGTTGCCGCTCCTCCTTGCAGGGAGCTTGGCCCTACTGTTTGGGCCCATTCCCGGAGGCTTCTGGATCCTGTTCGGTTCTTGGAGGCGTTCGGGGATTTTCTGGAGGGTTTGGTTGATGATCCAGTTGACGCCCTGGTGGAGAGATGGTTTGGGGATGTCACCGGTGCAGTTGACCGGATCGCCCCCAAGCGCCTTATCCATTGCCGAGCCCGCTCTTCACCTTGGTTCACAGCTGAGCTGCGGGCGATGAAGCAAGAAAGGAGAAGGCTGGAGGGCAGATGGAGGAAAGATTGGATGAAAAGTAATAGGGCTGCGGTTAATATGCTAACCAGGTGCTATGTTAGGGCAATCAGAGAGGCTAAAAGATCTCATGCAGCCATGAGAACTGGGGAGGCCTCGAACCACCAGGCAGAGCTGTTTAGGGTGGTTCGGGACCTCACCAACTCTTGTCAGTGGAGGCCTCCTCCTCGTGATTTAACTAGTGAGTTTTTTGCAGCCCATTTTAAATCGAAAATAGAGGCCATCCAGGCCAATCTGGACTCTGATTTCAGTGGCCTATCCCTGAGTATCAGCCGTGCTGCACCCCTTCGGTCTCCCCGATTTGTTGAGTTTGGGCCTGTGACTCCAGCTGAGGCCTCCAGGGTGCTGGCTCATTACCGACCAGTGGCTTCTCCATTCAACTCTTGCCCATCATGGCTGATTAAGGGCTCGGTCCCACATCCCTTTAAAAGCAGTTTAAATTACTAGATAAGCCGTGTCTAAAAATGCTGTCCCCACGGTCACCGGGGTTTTTGAAAAAGAAAAAGAAAGAAAGCTCGGTAATGCCCCTTTAAGCAAGGTTTTTTTACTTACCCGAGAGGTAGGGAATTTTTTGCCTCGCTTTGATAATCCACCTTTTAAGGAAGCAGACGCCATGGGACCACGCAGATGATCCGGGTTTCTTTTTCTGTTTTTCTCATAGCACCGACCGGCTGTTCCTGGGGCCGATCGGTACTGTTTTTTTTAAATTTCTCTGCACCACCGGAGTAACAGGAAGCTCTATCGGGTCCTACAAGTTTTAATTTCCCCCAGCCAAGTGGTCTGTTTTTTTTAAATGCTAGCACCACCTCCTGGCCAAGGGGGTTGAACTGCACTTTAAAATAAAATAAAAAACTAGCTTTGGACGTGGGAACTCCTGTCCCACATATTCAATCACATGACGGGACGAAGAGGAATAGCCAGACCTTCAGAAAATCAGGATCAAACCCTAGGTGAGATACCAGCCTTAGACTGCTGGGGGGAGCATGCCAGAGTGGGGAGCTGTGATCGCATCTGCTTCCTTCAGGGACAGGATTCTGCCCAATCGCCTGAAGGACACCTTGATCTGGCCCATTCTTAAAAGACCTGGCCTGGCTGCTGACGATTTGTCTAATTATCGTCTGGTAGCCAATGTTTCCTCCTTGGGCAAGGTGATTGAATGGGTTGCTGCAATTAGGCTCCAGTCGTTCCTGGAGGAAGATTGTGTCCTGGATCCTTTCCAGTCTGGGTTCAGGCCCTGGCACAGGACTGAGACAGCCCTGGTCATGTTGCAATATGACCTATTGAGGGGGGCCAACAGAGGTTGATCTACCCTGCTGGTTCTTCTTGATCTGTCAGCGGCCTTTGACAACGTTGACCACGGTATCCTCCTGGGCAGGTTGTCTTGAGGTGGGTGTTGTGCTGGCTCTGGTCCTTTCTCGGCAGCCGAGCCCAGAGAGTAGAGATGGGGGGGGTGTTTTGTGGGCCCCATGGTGCCCAAGGGGTTGGTGATATCCCCTATACTCTTTAACATTTACTTGAGGCCATTGGCTGAGGTCATTCAGAGTTATGGAGTCTGCTGTCATCAGTACGCTGATGAAACGCAGCTCTATCTCTCCTTTTCCACCTCTGCAACGGAGGCTATTCAGACCCTTGACCACTGCCTGGACACAGTCATAGAGTAGACCAGGGCTAATAGGCTCAAGCTCAACCCCTGGAAGTTCTGTTCCTCATGGGATACCCGGATGGGTATAGTTGCCCTCTCCCCAGTCTGGAGGGACTGACCCTTCAGCTGGCAGACCGAGTGAGGAGTCTGGGTGTTGTCCTGGACTCAGCTTTGTCCCTGGAAGCCCAGGTGGCAGCTGTGTCCAGGGCAGCCTTTTACCAGCTTAGACTAATCACCCAAATTTGCCCGTACCAGATTTGCCCGTACCTGGATGTGGATTCCCTTAGGATGGTTGTGCAGGCACTGGTGATCTCAAGGACTGATTACTGTAACACTCTCTACATGGGGCTTCCCTTGACCCTTGTTTGGTGCAGAATGCGGTGGCCAGGCTGGTGGTAGGTGCGGGCAGGTATGACCGCATCACCCCCATCCTGGCTTGCCTGCATTGGCTGCCTGTTGCATCCCAAATAAGGTTCAAGGTAATGGTTTTGGTTTACAAAACCCTCCACGGCCTGGGACCTGTGTATCCAGCAGAGCGGATCTCCCAGATATCAACCTCGCCCTGACCACCCAGAGCTTCGCTGTCCCTTTCGCTTTGGGTGGTCACACCTAGAGAGGCCCAAAGGGTTTCTACCCGGAATCAGGCCTTCTTGCTTGCTGGCCCAGCATATTGGAACAAACTGCCAGCAGAGATAAGGCTGGCAGATTCGCTGCCGGCCTTCAGATGGGCATTAAAGACCTGGCTCTTCAGGGAATGCTTTGGGTGACCTCTGAGTACATTGTGGCTTTGTTTTAGTATGTATGACTGCTGGCACCAGCTCTCTCTTACCGGATCCTGATTATATTATATGGTTGTCTGATGTGCTATGCCCATTTTTATTTTTATTTTATTTAGTATTTTATTATAATATTATTATTGCTATTACTATTTCTTTATTATTTGTATCTTGATTTTATATGTCTGGGGTTTTGTATGTTTGGGCACTTGTTTTCCGCAATGTGTTGTACACCGCCCAGAGTTCCCGTGGGACAATCGGGTGGTTAACAAGCATAAAAAGAAAATAAATAAATAGAAGTACCTTCCAGATCGCCTGAAACTACTTCTGGAGCCTCTGACAGGCTTGGGAAGCCTGCCGGAGGCCTGTTTGGGCAGCACCAGGCCTAAGGTAAGTGTATGGGGCCCAGAGAGACCCCTTGGTTCCGACCCAACCCAACATCCGCATATCTGCTTGCCCACATGTGAAGATATCTCTGCATTTCCTTTTCTTATAGTTTATAACTCCACATCTGTGTGAACCATCTACACAGGAACCAGTACTGTCTATCTTCCTCAGAATTTAAAAAACCCAGAAGTTCTTGAACTAGAATGGGAAACACTACCTAGGGTAAAATGAGAGAAAGAGCACAAAAATATCAGTTGTGGATGTGTGCTTTGTATCTTAAATGCCTTGATCTCCTTGGATGACAGCTGAAGCGTCTATATTTATATAATTCACAGAGAAGGAACAGCCGAAGTATTTAACACAGATTATGGTCCATTTCTCTTTTTGTTAAATTCTCTTGTACATGTAAAGTGAAATGCAATTTATTTATGCTAAACAGCTATTGTTGCTCAAACTCAATACAATCAAGTCTGTAGCATTCAGTTTTCACTAACTCTCAATGTTGGGTAAGTTGAAATGGCATTAGCAAAGGAAAGAGAGAGAAGGAAAGAGAGAGAATTCACAGCTTCTGATTGTGAGAGAAATAGCCATCTTCCTCTTCCTCCTCCTCCTCCTCCTCTTCTTCTCCACCTTCTCTCCTGAGGAAAATTATATATGTTCTGTTCTCCACCATTAATAACAATCTTTTGGACTGCAAATACTGTATGTGGAGAGCTTTTTTCTTCCTATTTGTCTCATGCTAATTGATCACCCTCATGGCCCTACATAAATAATAATAACCATATTAGTACATATGGTGTTTTCTTTGGTTTCTAAACACTTTGCAAATATTCTGTGTTCGCTAAGCCTCTGTATACCTTCTGTGAACCAAGTATTATCCTCTCTGTAGTATAGTATGCAAGAGCTGGCATTTTCTAACAGCATTATGATGTGCCACAATAAATCAAGAATGGGGAAAAATACAATTTGAGGTTTCTTAACACAACAACAACAACTTAGCAGATAGCACTTGCTATCAGGAGAAAAACAACATATTTTTCCATCTATAAGACGTCCTTGAGTACAAGACAACCCCCATTTTTACAACCAAAAATTACTGCTTTTCAACCCCATGGTTGTCTCCTTGGCTTACTTTCGTTTATAATTTTTAGTCTGACAGGTTTAGACAAAAATATAGTCTTATACACAGAAAAAAATGTATATTTTTGGAAATTAGTCAGCTCTGGCCAAGTCAGGAAGCCACAGAAGCAAAGTAACATTGTGATATTCAGCATGTTTACTTAGAAATAAATCCTATAATTCAGTGGGGCTTATTCCCTAACAGGTGTGTGGAGGATTACACTGCATGACACTGTTCTGATGCACCTCAGTACTGTCAGTCAAGGCTACAGCACTGTAGTAGTGCGTGAAACCGTTCTCATCTGACAGGAATTCACATGATGCGTTGGCCTGGATCCAAGATTGTAATTTTGCTTTCAAAAGCATTATCTATCAGCAGGTCCCTCTCACTAATATGCCTATTTTACCCTGAACTCACTCATCTTCTCTGATTCTAGAAGTTAAGTAGAATCCTGACTGGTTAATACTTGGGTGAGAGACGAGGGAAAGGCCAAATGTCTCCAGGCAGAGCTAGGAAAGGATCCTCTCTGAAAGCCCTCTGAACCACCAAAAGTTAGAAATGACGGTGCAGTGGTCCCCCGCCCATTCGCGGTTCACATACTGTGGTCCCGCTATATTGCGGGACCACAGTGTATGAAAAAAGACCCCCTGGTGTAAGGGGGGAAAGGCCTGGGGTAAGGGGTAAGGGCCTGTCGGAGGCCTCAGAAAGGACTTCCGGTTCTCAGGGAGGCCCTTTTGGAGCCTCCAAAAGACCCAGAAAGGCCCTTGCAGGTCCGTTCGGGGCAGTGCCAGGCTGGGAGTAAGTACAAGAGCCCCCAGCTAGGTGCCCCAGGCCCAACCCGACCTGCATCTGCATATCGCGGATTTTCAATCATCACAGGTCAAGTTGGGTCCCTAACCCACACGATAGGCGGGGGGGTCACTGTAATGGGCTGGACGGGACCTATGGCTTCCTGTGTCTCATTTCCCCACAGCTATACTGTACCCAAAATAGGACTCTCCTTGCCAGAACCCAATGATTCTCTCCAGGAGATGGCCCGGTTCTTTGGAGCAGATTTTAAGGGTGCCTAAGGGTTGCAAGCAGAAGATGGAATGGCTACCTTTTGGTCAACAGAAATACACAATTGTCCCTAACATGTCTCATAACCCAAGTGCCTGAGTACACAGGCATTTGTCCAGTTTGATCCACTTTGGAGAAGACCTGATTTTCTCCTTTTGCTGGTGGTGACCAGACAGCATATGGGCCAGAGCAAACCAATCTATTCCCAGAACATTCCTACACTCACCTTTCTGGCTACAGGAGCTACTGTTTTTTTTTAAGGTGCAGGTAGGATCATTCAGTTTTTGTTTAATTCCAGCATGTGTTTGCTGTGATTGAACCAAAGGAGCTGACACTCTGTCCCTTAATAATCTTAACAATCTTGCCTCTTAAAGGTCCTAAAAATGGGAAAATTCAGCTTGGCTCTCCTTTGAAGGGCAGAGGGAACAGGAAGTTATCCATTTCTTTACATTGTTGCTTCTGTATCTGTAATGCTTTGAAACATTTTTAAAGGTCTGCCCAAAGCATCACTGATGTGCTGTGTCAGTTAGCAATCATTAAAAAGAAACGGAAAGTTTTTTCTCCCTTTTCAAAGGAGAGTCAAGTGGAAGTTTTCTATTTCTCATGATTAGAGATGGGCATGACTCAGAAAAAATGTTCGTTTTCGTTTTCATCTAGGGGTCCGTTTCATTTCGTTTTCGTTTTTGTAAGCTAATTTTCAAAATTTTTCATTTTCGTTTCGTTACGTAACAAAAACGAAAAACGAAAATGAAAATGAATTTTTTTTTCGTTTCTTCCCATTTAGCTCCATTAAGTGCTTTTCCAGTAACGAAAAACAAAAAACGGCTCAAAATTAGTTGTTTAGTTTCCGTTTTCGTTCCATTTTTGAACCGTTTTTCATTTTTCGTTTCGTTACGTAATGAAAACGAAAAACGGAAATGGAAACGAAAATTTCGCTAAGTCGTGCCCATCTCTACTCATGATGTTTTAGAGGCAAGATCATTAAGAGGCTTCCCCAAAGGGACAGCCAGCTACTTAATGATCCTTTCACTTTGAAAGGAATGATTCTCTTTCTTTAAAGCGATAGAAGACCTTGATCATGCTAAATAAGATCGCTTGAGGGGTGGTGTGGGTTCCTGACCTGAAACCACCTGATCCTTGAATATGGTGTCCTAAGCACTTATTGATTGGCACAGGAATCATACTACGTACACACCTCTAAGTAACCATATGTAACCTTATGCTGTGCCATTTAATCTGAGCCAACCTGCTCCGATTTGGCTATCTGGCCAAGCTCTAAGTCACTCACTGTTTTCCCCATCCAGGTTATGATTTCAGTGACCTTATAAGTTGCATTAGATACAGTGAATGCTCTTCATGGATGAATTTATATATTCCTGGCCCAGGACATTCAAGGTTTATTAGGGCAGAGCTAATGCCCAGTTGAAACAGAAGAGGCAGACTTATCCTCAGTCAGACCACAGGTACAGCTAGCTCTGTGATATCTGTTCTGATTGGCTACTGCTATGCTTGAAGCACAACATTGCTATCCACAATGCTTTTTGTAACTGGCAATGCTGGGAGCTGAACCAGGTGTTTTAACACACCAAGCATGTGGCCTAGCACTGCACTTAAGGCTCTTGATTCCACATACTGTTGTATCCTAAGCACTTATTGATTGGCAAAGGAAGATATTCCTGCCCCCATCTCCCCACAGTCCTAGTGCATCCTTGCTAAGATTCCCCCTCACAAATCCCAGCTGTGCCTGAAAGAGGAATTCTCTAAGCATGGTTATGTGAGCATCTAGTCTTCCTGCGGTCAAGCAGAAGACACAAGGAGAGGGTCCATCAAGCACAGTCTGAAAACACAGCACTGCTCTCTTAAATAATCTCTCACGGTAGCCGTATCTCTCTCTTCTCCTCTGAACTACCAACATTTTCCCATCTCTAACTTGCCCCCATGTATAAGACAACCTACACCACATGGTTTTCTCCTTGGCTTACTTCTGTGTATAAGATGGCCCTCAAATTTTAGTCTAACATTTTTAGACAAAAATATAGCTTTATACATGGGAAAACACATTACGTTCTATACTATGTTTCCAACTTTTACATTGTGGTTTTTTCCCCCATACATCAAATGGCTTGTGTGACAGCTGACGTGGACCCACATTGAGAAGTCAGAAAGTGGAAAGTTAACCTGATTTTAACAGGCCTGTTAATCATTTTAGGGACGGACAACTTTGTGCTGACATAATCACAGGGACGAAGGGGGATCCTGTTTGCTTTTGCTGGACATTCCTTCCTTGCTAGTGTGCCCAATGTTTTGTGGGGAAATATGGTTTTCTAATTTAACAGTCCTTATGCAGGAAGAAAAAAGTCTGAAGTAATGGTTTTTATATTTCGACGTAGTATTTGCCATATCTTTTATTGGAATGAAATTAAGATGAAATTAGAAATGAAAATAACTTTAATTACAATTGGCAGCATGATTCAGTCTGTTGTAAATCCCCTGGCATAATGTTGTGCCATAAAAGTGCTATTTTCTGATAACTATTATTAAAATTAATGCAATTCAAGTGCTAATACCGCAGACATGCATTGTCTCATAGACACTCTTACTCAGGTGCTTAAAGATGCTAAGGGCATGTCATGCATTCTGTCAGTCGTGTCAGCAGCTTTGTAAATGTAGGGTTTCTGGGAGGCAGCTGATATAAAGTTATACTACTATATACATTTTATATGACTCTCTTAGTTTGATTGCATCACTTCCTTATGGTTTTCTTAATACAGTAACATGCCTTAAAAGTAAATTACTATTATCCCATCTTACAGATGTGAGATCAAGGCTGAGAGGCACTGACTTGCTTAGAGGAAATGAGGGATGAACCCTTGGTGTTCCTGATCTCATCTTGTGCTGTATTGCCAGTACCACACAATTATCTTCACAATTCTGACATTTCTTGTGCTTCTTTTACTTCACTGCCCATTTCACAGCCCAGAAACTGAGGCATGTATTTCTGATAGCTGAATTATAGATCTGCTTTTTTAGTATCTAGGTCCATTTCAGCCTAGCTTTTGTCCTAGCTTTGACATTTAGCAGCTTCAATGAGCAGTCACCTATGTTATCTTATGTTATGTTTTCTTTCTTTCTTTCTTTCTTTCTTTCTTTCAACTTATATACCACTCCATAGGGTGCACACTCTCTGGGCAGTTCACTACACATTAAATCACATATATAGAATAATATAAATACAATGAATACCACGAAAGAGATAAAACCTTGACACTAGTTGAAACCCATCTTTAAACAAAATTAAAGAGATTTGGACATCGCTGGTAGTAAAAGCGCTAATAAAAGGTGGCTTTAAATAACACTGTTTTTAATTTTTTTAAAACTGAGAGGAAAAACAGCTGACGAATTGCTGCTGGAAGCTTGTTTATTCTTTTTTTATTCTTGCATAATAAAGGTCATGGTTTTCTTTACTGAGTCAATACATTGCATGTTCATTCTTTCTCTTTTTCTACTGTTTTCATCTTTTAGAAGAATTATTGCTTTTTCCAGTGAGTATTGTCCTCTCATTGTATGCCCAAAGTATAATAGCTTCTGTTTATTCATGTTCCTGTCTACAGAAAATTTGGGCTTGGTTTGATATAGCACCCACTTACTTCTCTTTCTGGTGGCACATGGCATGATCCATCAAGCTCTCTTTCAACATCACATTTTTGAACTACCAGAATCCCTCTTCCAGCATGAACAGTGGGATTCTGGGAGTTGTGGTGGAAGGAAGGAAGGAAGGAAAGAAGGAAGGAAGGAAACTTTTCTCTGCTTTTGGCTTCACTCAAATGAAATTGTTGAATTACATCCTTTGGAGACCTGGACCATCACCGATGTGCAGGTGACTCCCACTTTCCCCCCTCCTTTAAGATTCAGGAGATGTTGCAGATGTGTTTAGAGTCTATAATGGACTGTATAAGCTCAAGATCTACTGAGATACAGTAGTACAACTCTTTATAAGTTCCCCTGACATTCTGAAATATCTGGTCCACAGTTAGGGCTGCTGTTAAATCTGGACTTATTTCTGAGGAGACTCCAGGGGCTCCTGTGACTGAAAGCACTTTCCACCAGTTGTGGATGATACACCACCTTCTGTAACCTTCTGTACACTGACAGATGTAGGTGCTTGTTTGTTTGTGTGCTTTGGTACATTCCATCAGTACATGCCAGAATTTACAAAAAGGGGCAGGAACAATATTTTGGGTTCATGTGAGGCTTTGGAACCAGGGAGTCATATGAGGCATTATTCTCCATACGTGCAGTTGTGAAGAGATGTGGTGACATGGATGGGCATCTGTATGCTTGCTTTATTAAATACCAGATAATCTTTCATAGCAAGCTGATAAAGTTGTTGGTACAAAAAATCTTGATTAAGAGATATTTGTAAAACTAGCAATCTGTATTGGCAGCAAATTGTTATAATGAAAGTTAAAGACCAAATGATGAAGGACATAGAGATATGAAATAGGAATACAGCCAGGATGTATATGCTTACCACTGCTTTTCAATTTAAAAAACACTGTAGGAAATGTTTGCTGATTCAATCAGTAGTGTAATTAACAGTGAAGATTGCCACATATGAGCTCTTATTGCTATTTCTGGTTTCAGAAATTTGTATATTGGTGGGATGTGTTATTTACCACAAAATGAGCCAGGTGGTTCTTTAACTGCTTGCTGGAGGCTTGTGGAGGCATCATCCTGAAAAGAGAATCTTCATTCTGTCAAGTATTAAGCAAGGGCATCACAGACAATTCACCTGGGCAAATTATTGGCAGCAGCATATGTTGGATTACTGGGGATATTTAAATTGTGATATCTGGTTTTTTAGTGAGTTAAAATACATGTATTTAAGTTTGGCCAGTGTTTTCAAAGGCTGTTTATAATTTGTTATATGCTACAGTAATACCTTGGATAAAAAATGCCTCAGATAACATTTTTTTGGATAATAAATGGAAATTTCCAGGTATAGGGCTGCCTCGGATAGTGAATGTTTCATAATGCCTTGCAAAAAATGTGTACTCTGCATGCATTGCAGGATGCATAATTTATGGAGGGGTGGGAGGAGTTACAGTCTTTTTTTCATGGTGTTTTGGAGCCATTCTGGACATGTTTTGCTGAGGGATTTGGACCTTTCAAACTTGGTAAGATAGGGAGCTAGCTTTTATTTATTTTACTGCTTTTCTTTGCATTTTTGGCTGGAAGAAGCTGGGGTAGTCTTGCCGGTTTCATTTCTCTGTGTTTGCAGCCTTTTTTCATTGCTCTGCAGGCAAAAATTGGCTGGATTTTTCTTCCTGCTTATGTTTGTTTGTGTGCATTTTTCCCCATTGCACTTCGGGTGGTAACAGGCTGGGGTATTCTTGCTGGTTTCTCTTGTCCATGTTTGCATTGCACTGCAGGGGGATGTTCTGGGGGGTGTTCCAGCACTGCAAGCCTTTAAAGTGCATTTTATAAAGTAGTCTGGACCCCCCCCCCCAGCTTTTTTGCCTTTTTCAAACCTCTAGAATGGATTAATCAGTTTCCCATTCATTTCAATGGGAAACCACGTTTCGGATAACAAATTATTCGGCTAACAAATTGCCTCTGAGAATGAATTAAATTCGTTATCAGAGGTACCACTGTATTTTGCAGCCTGTATAATTTAACATATGAAGTTTGTTTCAGTTCTTTCTAATTATTTAATGTCATTTTCTTTTTCCTTTGATTTAATCTGTATTTTTTGGATGTTGTTATTGCATTTTATATTTTGTTATAAACCATCAAGAGGTGCCCTCATTCTTAGAGGAGTGGTATAAAAATCAAATAAATAAATAAATAAATAAATAAATAAATAAATAAATAAATAATACTTGGGGTCCAATAACTGACTGTAACTACTCCCTTTGGTGGGGCCTGCTTATTTGCCTAGTAAAGCTTTTGTTGTTTGCTTAGGCTTCCAAAAATAAACTCTTATATCTCTTTTTAAAATTTCTGCTATTGAAATTGTGCTGATGCTGCTCTTCTGTTTTTAAAATTATTAAGAGCGATTTCTATGCTGTTTTTTAAACCAGGGATTTAATCTACTCCGAAAGTCTGTCTTTTGCAAAATGGTTATAACTATTTGTAATAAAATGAAGATAAATAAGTAACTTTTATACAAAATGAAAAGTTTCTCTTTGTTGCCAAATATAACACTAATTTTTAATATTATGGGTTTTTTTCTGGTTTTAACAGCAGGCTTTATCTCACAATGGATTTGGCTAGTCTTGTTACTAAATAGCTGCAATTCAAAAAGACCAAAGAACATTGGCTGTCTGGTAGGTTGTTATGAAAGCATTGTGAATTATGTTATGAAAGGGAAGTCATGCACAGGCATTTAGAGGTTTAACCCAGCTTCTCCACCGTAATAACTTCTGAATAATTTGTAATATATACCAACATGGCTACACAGCAACAGAGTTGGAGAGGCTGCTTTTAGCTTTAATTAAAACCTCCTTAATCATATTTTGAAAATGGTTGCATGAGTTGCACACAAAGACAGTGTTGGTTCACAAACACTGTATCAGAAAAATGTCTTTGTCCAATAATATTGGAACGCCTTGTGGCACAGTGGTTAAATGGCTGCACTGCAGCTAAAAATGTGTTCACGACCTGGGGTTCAATCCCAGGCAGCAGGCTCATGGTTGACTCAGCATTCCGTCCTTCTGAGGTCAGTAAAATGAGTACCCAGCTCGCCTGGGAGGAGGGAGAAATGTGTAACCCACATAAGTACTGTACTTGTAATCTGCCCAGATAGTACTTTAAGCACCATGGGGCAGTATATAAGCAGAATACTTTAATACCAGTGGTACTTAACTGTGTGAAATGAAATTTACCCATATCAACATGCAAAGTGTTGGACTTTGTACATCAGGGTCTTCGCACATGCACAATCGATTATCAGGATGACCCATCTCTTCATACAGTATGCAAGGAAGCCTTATTTTATTTTTTTACTTGGAAGCAAATGTTTGGGAGCTCAGTTTGGAATGGCCCATTATCTGCAAAGAAGGATGGTTTACATGTTACGCATTGCCCTGCCCCAGTGAGCTGGTTACTCATTTTACCAATCTTGGAAGGATCGAAGGTAGAGTAAACCTTGAGCCTGCTACCTGGAATTGAACGCCAAGTCATGAGTACAGTTTCAGCATCAGTACAGCACTGTAACCATTGTGCCATGAGGCTGTATGCTCTCTCAAGCATACAGAGAGAGAATGTGTGTGTTACCTTAAATCTTAGGATAGTTACACCAGAGAAATCCATTGAATTCAGAAGGACAACAAAGAACTGCACAGGTTTTAGTGAAGGTGGTAAGACCTTTAAAGTCCATGGATCTTTAAAAGCAAGTAACTGAATGCCTTTCCCCAGAATCATTTCTAATTTCTTACTGCTAAAGCAGCCCACTAAAAACAGCTTCTTCCTTTGTTCTCATGTCACTAGCTTGCTTTGAAATAAACAAGTGTCATCTGCAGCATAGTTTTAAGACCGAAGTGTGGCACATCCCTCATGATATTTATTAACAGCAATGGGGAGATATATAGGATGTTTGCCCACTCCTTATTTTGACAACCCCCACACGCTTTTTATTCTGTGGCAAAGTGATCACTGAATACTGCAGGAATAATGACATAAAGCAAAACATATGATGACAAATTATTATTTGTAATGAAAAATTACTACTTTCTAAATGAAATAGTATGCAGTTCATAAATCTTTTCTCTCCCAAAACATATACACCTTTCCTGTGCTTTTGCATGCCATACTCTTTCTTTGTGTGCTTAATCAGGTATTGGCTTGAAAGTCAATGCAGAAAAGTTATATTGGCTGGCTAGATGTATATTACTAATTAGCACTCACAATCACCCTGCAAATGTGTGAAGCTTAGGTCTTTGAGGAGAATGGAAATACAGTGTTACCTCGGATAAAGAATGCCTTGGATAGCAAATGTTCCCTATGGGCTGCCTTGGATAACAAATGTTTCATAATGCCTTGCAAAAAATGTGTACCCTGCATGCATTGCAGGATGCATAGTTTATGGAGGGGTGGGAGGAATTAGAGCATTTTTTTTTCTCGTGGTGTTTTGGAGCCATTCTGGACATGTTTTGCTGAGGGATTTGGATCTTTTGAACTTGGTAAGATAGGGAACTAGCTTTTTTTATTTTATTGCTTTTCTTTGCATTTTTGGCTGGAAGAAGCTGGGGTAGTCTTGCCGGTTTCATTTCTCTGTGTTTGCAGCCTTTTTTCATTGCTCTGCAGGCAAAAATTGGCTGGATTTTTCTTCCTGCTTATGTTTGTTTGTGTGCATTTTCCCCATTGCACTTTGGGTGGGAACAGACTGGAGTAGTTTTGCTGGTTTCTCTTGTCCATGTTTGCATTGCACTGCAGGGGGATGTTCTGGGGGTGTTCCAGCACTGCAAGCCTTTAAAGTGCATTTTATGAAGAGGTCTGGAACCCCCCCCCCCAGCTTTTTTGCCTTTTTTCAGAGCTCCGGAACGGATTAATCCCATTCATTTCAATGGAAAACCATGTTTCGGATAACAAATTTTTCGATAACAAATTGCCTCTGAGAACGAATTAAATTTGTTATCAGAGGTACCGCTGTACATTATTTCAAGAGTGCTTCCCTAGTGGCCATTTGGATGCCTCTGGGCCTTTGAGAGCTGATCAAAAGTCCTTTTATCTGGCTCGGCACTCTTGACTCCAGCAGTGGTGAACTGTCCAACCATAGCTATTTCTAGAAGACTCACAAGCAGGATGTAATGAAGAGAAGGATCCCCTTGAAGGAGAAGGACACCTCCATAATGGGATCCCTCCATTACCATATGGAATTCTACATGCGTGCACAGTCTCTGTGTGTCAGCAAGCTCCTCCAAATAGATGCCTTCCAAATGCTTTTCACTATGATTTCCATCATCCTCATTGACATACTGACTGGTGCCAATGGGAGTTGTAGTCCAGTAATACCTAAACCATGCTAGTTCTGTCTATTGCCCAATGTCTCACAGTGAAGAAGACTATTTGTGTATTGTGTTAAATTTAGTGGTATGACACCAGCATCATAGTGTGTGTGTGTGTGTGTGTGTGTGTGTGTGTGTGTGTGTGTGTGTGTG
>JAHTLZ010000015.1:29704572-29714887 GCA_023846285.1 Phrynocephalus versicolor | reverse complement strand
GTGTGTGTGTGTGTGTGTGTGTGTGTGTGTGTGTGTGTGTGTGTGTGCGCGCGCGCGCGCACGTGCGCGTGCGTGTGTGTGTGTCTGTCCCACTTAACTTCCATGGCGAAGTTGGGATTTGAACCCTATTATCCAGAGTCCTAGTCCATAACTCTGTCCACTACAAGACCACTGGGAATACAGTCTTTTAATCTAGGCTAAAGTGTACTTTTGAGACAGTGTGTAATAGGCTAGTTTCGTAATCTCAGGTAGAGCCATAGATTTCAAGTTGAAAAGAGAAAGTGTCATTGTTGTGCAAGAGAATGTGCTGGTTACAATTCACTCATCGTAGCCTCTTGACACATTATGATCTGTTCCAGCGATCTCTGATCTATATGTCTAGAAATACTGGAATAGCACAAAGGGTTATAATCTCATGCAAAACTGTTTGCTTTTAAGAGTGATCCAACTTTCCCTCAGAAGTACACACACAATCAGAAAAAAAAGCAGCAGCTTGTGAGACAGGATTTAAGGGAAAGGTTGTTTTTTAGGTAAAGGTGGTATTTCTTTTAGCTTTAGAAAGAACAGTGGGAACTAGGAGCAGAACATTTCCTACCAAACAAAAGGGTCAAACTACATGTTACATACAAGTGCACGCAATGAAACCTGAAACCTGTTTGTTAGCTTCTAGAACATAGTAAACTGAAGCCGGTGATTTGGAGTGGAGGGGTGGTGGGATATGTGTGTTTAACTTTCCTTTTTCCACTTAAAACTTCCTAAATTTCTTAAATTCTCTTGATATTGTTCCAGATGTGTGGTTACATAAACACATATATGGAAAAAAAACCTACTGTGAATGTCCCAGTTTTGTATTCTGAAATCTAAATGGGAGGAGAGGGTGTGGGAGAAGCATGAGGAAATGATGACATACCTCAAGATGTACTGTAATGGGTGTCCTGAGAAAGGCAGTCTCCACTCTCTGGCTTGAATGCTCCTTTTCATAATACAAATTGAGCACAGCATTTGTTGTACATAAACATCTGAAGTGGCTACAGTACATTACTTTTTGCCATATGTACATATGCTATAACTGCTGTGGAATACAAGCCCATCACAATTCGCTCAGGTGTGACTTAACTTCTTGTTTCCTGCTAATTAATTTTCCAAGGGGGTTTAAAATGCAAATTAGACAAAAGAGAGGTAAATATCTCCCAACCTTAGTGGCAAAAGAAGCTAGAAATGAAGCAAAAACAGCCAAAAACATAGCCAATCCTAATATACATTTAAGTGGCATTGGTATCTGCTGTAGAATTTATTTCCCAGCCTGACCTTGTCAAGGTGATTTTGGGGTACTTCTGGTTAACCCCAGGACTGTGCCAGGATCCTGCCTGCCACAGAACCTAACTCTGAGGGGTTAAATGGTGAAGAGCTGCTGGAGGAGCCTTGCAGCTCAAATCAGCAAGCAGCTGAGTCTGATGACTCAGCTGAAAACATATCTTCACCTCCTAGAAGGGCCATGTGCAGGATTCTGCAAAGATGTGCTATCAGAAGAGCTAGAGAAAGGGTCTTTGATGCTAGACGGGGAATCAGGTCGGGAAGCCCTGAGTACTAGCAGAAGCCTTTCCAGAAGTAAGGGTGTGTTCCCTGTTTTGGGATAAAGCTGGCAAGCTCACATTGAGCTCTCTGTGGGAGCAAAGCATCATTTGAACTTGCAACCACGTTCCTGTCTGTGACCTTGGCTCTGTTTCCTGACTTCAGACTGGCTTCCTGGACAACGGCTTGATCTGTTCCCTTGGGTTTGGCATCTGGTTTCCGTGAGATATTCTGGTTTTGACTTGGACTGGTAATTGCTGGGAGTTGGATTCTGTTATTTATCTGGCACTTGATTGTTAGCAATGGACTTGAACTTGCCTGGCTTTCCACTAAAGATCTTGGCAAAGAACTGAACCCTGTTTGTGTTTGTGCTCTGTGTGTGGGGCTTGACAGACTACTGTTCTGAGGAACTTTAACATCTATGTTGAGGCTGACCTAACAGGTCCTGCTCGAGGTTTCATTGCTACCATGATAACTATGGAACTGTCTCAACACAACATGGACCTAACAGATGCAGCAGGTCAATCTCTGGATCTGGGTTTTTTTTGTTTTTTGCCACTGTAAAACAGGGGATGATCAAATTTCCTTTTGAGCTGAATTTACGAAAGGCCGAAGTATTCCTGAGAGGAGGCCTAAGTGAAATCATTTTTAGCCCCTTAGAATCCAGAATGTAGTCATAGAATCTTCTCTGCTTTCCTTTTCCCCTTCCCGTCCTAAACTCTTGTGTCTGTCCTAAGAATGTTACTCATTCTTCTGTTAGGATATGTGCCCAAATTTTCCCTTCTTCTGCCCTGTTCCCATGGTGCTTTTCTGCAAGTCTAATGAGACTGAGGCTGGGTAGTTTCTTTTATTCCCAAATTTATCTTCATGGAGTATTCTCCTTGCACTCTGGAAGTTCCTCCATCTGTTTTCTTTGGCATTTGTTTGTGCATATGAGGTTTAGGGAAAGCTCTTTTCCTCTTCTGGTCTGTGCCCAAGTTTCTTTAGCCCCAATCCATCATGGCTCCTGGAATTCAAATCCAGCCTTCTGTAGCTTATCTAGCTGGTGCAATCCAAGCCTGTATCTGAGAATCTTTTCAGCCATGTGAGGTGGCTTCTTTTGACTTCTCATTACCTGACAACATTTCTGAACCTAATGTATTTTACTTCCTCCCTACTTGCTCCCCTGTTTGCCAGTCATGCACATCTGTTGTCCTCATTGGTATTCCCCAGTGCAAACATTGTGTGTATGTCTAATAGAATCCCCCTGTTGTATAACTCTATCTCAATGGCAGGGGCTGGCGAGAAAAGTGAGAAATAGGCAGTGACAGAGGAGGAAGTTTTAAGATAGCTATGATCTAACTGTGCTTCCTGAAAATTTGGACAATCAGAGCAGAACTACCTTAAAAGCTGTCCCCACCCACCCCACATTAATTCTTCCTCTTTGGACAGCCAACTAAAAAGAAGGAAGAAGGGAAGGGAAGGTGAAAGCAAACCCAGGTACCAGATGTTGGGAGGAGAGGATTCAAATAGCAACAGGTTTCCACTCTGCTTTGCACTCTTTCACTGCCTGCTTTAGATGACTGAAATGGCTTTAATACAACAGCTGCACATCAGCTCAAGTGATCACAGAATCTCAACTGGAACAAATTCCAAAAGTGATGGATGAAAAAAACTGGATTGGGACAGGGGGAACTCCAGGCTGATTCACACTGACTTTTTGAACAAGATCATACTAATCTCAGAACATCCCTCATATTATTTGTCTATGTAGTCACACCCTTAGTGAGCCTAATCTGTGTTGTATGAAGACACACTACCATCATAGTTAGATCCCTTCTAGATGTGTATGCTCAGAACATGTAAGCTCTGAGATCTAAGAGGTCATTAGAGTACCTCTACAAGAGGATGGGGCTTATACTAGGAGCACACATTATTGAACAAATGTGGTTCCTTTATGCTTCCTCTCATTATGTCAAGGAAGAAAATTAACAAGATTGCTAGCTGGGGATCCTTCCTGCTACGTCTCCTCTGAAAATAATCTTGAGGAAATTTTGGACCTGCTCTTTCCCCTCCTAGGCTCAGCTCGGCAAATAAGCCTGGTTGTATTCCTTTAGCAAATATGAGTTGAAAAATCTGTGTCTCCCAAGAAAACATGCAGTCTGGTTCTTCCATTTGTTCCTGAGTTAACTGGTTTAACCCAGGCTCTGTAGCGGCACAACAGGGTTGGAAAGAAGAGGTAGATTTTCACTGGGATGCTAGTGCTACTTTGTTAGATGGTTCTGGTGTGGCTTAGGTGGCATTTTTCCACATTCTTGATTTAGTCTGACACACCTAAGTCACAGTATAGAAGATTTATTTATTTATTTCATAGAATCGTAGAATCATAGAATCATAGAGTTGGAAGAGACCTCAAGGGCCATCTAGTCTAACCACCACAACTCCCGGTATATTTTTATACGGACTGTCTGCCCAAAGGATCTCTGGGCACTTAACAACAACAGTTATTTAATATTAATTAAAGCACGGAGCTGCAGATTTTACTTCCGTGCTTCTTTCCTGGTCTATCCAGTTCTTAATCATCTAGACTAGCAAGAGGTTTTGGAGAACTCGAAAGTGTGCATACTTTTGCAAAATTATAGTTTATCCGGATAAACCTATTGCCTGGTGTTAGGTTTTCTATTCCTTTTTACTAGCATGATGCTGGCTGAATTTGATGGTGGGAGTGGAATGATGGTCCCAGAGGTCTTTTCTTATTCAGCTGTGTTGTTAGTCCGTCATGAATAGCTAGAAAGCACAAGCTCCATAGGCCAAAACTTGGGACAAAGAATTAAGTTTGGATCCAGAGAACTGTTTGTCGGCAGCATTTAGAGGAGTTTCTAGCACTGATTGGTTTGGGCTCAGCAAATAATAGTCCAGCCCCTCTGAGAACAAGATATTTTCCCTGAATCGCAGCCAGCTCTTTCTTGCCATTTCTTGGCTGAATATTTGTATTCTCTCTGCGATTTCTAATCTTCTCAAAAATACAGCAACATTTGCAAACCTTATGCCAATTTCCTGGGGTCAGCATCTCTTTTGCCTAAAGTGGGATTTAGGAAACCTCCAGCAACTACAGGCAGAGTTGAAAACATTAGAAGGCTCCACTCCATCAGATCTGTCGCATTCGCATATAACTTCCTTCAGTCCCTGCTTTCAGTTGTGCCTGACCTAATCAGCACTATTAGCACAATCAGTTTACGACTAAATAAGACATGGTATCTAAATATGTTTGTTTTAAATTTCAGTGTTCATATGCCATTTGGCATCTCCTTATCATTTACAAGTAATTTTTCCTTCCTCTTGGAAGGAAATTAACTGTAATTTTCTAGTCAAGATTTGCTTTTCTTCCCATCAAGGATCAGTGTCACAAGTGTTGGAAAGAATAGACTTGTGCCCTATTTAAAAACAATTTAAATATGGATCTCCTATTTGTTAGCAATAAATAGGAGATGAGCGGAGCAGATTTTCTTCGTGTATTTTTAAAAGTACCTCTCCCAGTGTCCCCAAGCCAAGTGGCCAAGACACCTGAGTGGTTCTGGAAGCTGTATTTGTCTCTTTCCATAGCAGCAAAATTAGGATGCCAGTCATAAGGAATTTCACATGTATAGAAAGGGTGTATACCCAATTAGCTTTTTAAATGCCTTGAGATCTTTTGGGGAGAAGGGTGGGATAGAAATACTTTAAATAAATAAATTTATTTAAATGCTATAAATAAATAAATAAATAAATAAATAAATAAATAAATAAATAAATAAAGACTTAATTCTAATCAATTTAAATTTATCTGTAGCTTATAATACCATAATTGTTACTTCCTGGCAGACTTTTCTGATCATGATACAGGCATTATTTAAAAAATAGCAGCCTTGTTGTCTAAGGAGCAGCAGCTCGTAAAATCTGATTATGGATACTAAAAGAATCCTACCATTGTGGACTTTGAGTTGTCTCATTTTTTAAAATCCTGATTCCCTTGAATCATTTGGATATGTTTTAATATATAGTACCATTTTAGTCATTCGGTGGCAGATTTTCCTAATCACATCAGCTATTTTAATCAAAATAAATTATTCTGTAGGATGCCAACTTGCCAAGTCACCAGTTGTAGAGAGTAACTAGACAGCTGTAGAGAAAAACTGCGGCCGCTGAGCATTAGAAGCTAATTGCATCAAGAACTATTGAGACTTAAAAGCAGCAACTTTTGGAATAGAAAGCAAACAGGACGGCAGTTCAGAGTGGACAGAGTATCCACAGACAGAATGGGTGGGAACCCAAAGCAGGAACTTGCAAGCCAGGATGCAAAGAGAGAAAAAGATTCTGTCTAGAGCAGCTGAGACATCACAGCAGAAACATGCAAGATATGAGGGAAACTGAAGAGCTACAATGGGAGCCAAGAGCCACCAGTGGAGGAAATAGAAAAATACATTACCCTTAAACACGTCATGAGCGTACAACTTACGGAATAATATGGCAAGAGGCTGAGGCTTCAGTGCTGCATGTATCTTGGATGTCTGAAAAGGGTATTGTTTTAATGGCTTTTTGTAGCAAGTATATATGCAATGTAAGCATCTGCATGGGACTCTTATTTTATGAGAGTATCCTATAGGCCAAGCTCCCCTTTAAGGCAACTAGAGAGACTAGTGTTAAGCATGCACCAAACTAAAACTTTATGATGGGAATGGTAGCATGAAGACTGACATTGGAAGAAATGCTAGTAAAATGGTCATCGTTATAAGAGCAAGTTGGGGGGTATATTATATACTGCATTAGTGAGCAAGGAATAATGAAAAGGCTCTTTAGATAGCTGGACTATATGTTTCAGATAAAGCGGCCACGTCCTCTGTCTTGGAGGTGGAAGAAGGATGCTGTGCTGGGGACAAATTAGCTGCTGCATATGTGTATTTTGCAAAGTCTTCATTGTAAGCATAATAAAAATGCTGAGATGTGAGCTTGCAAGCCGCCCAACTGTTCCCATCCCTTCCCCCAGACAGTTTGATTTTAACTGCTTTAGACACTGAGAATGGCACAAATTATTTGTACAGTTGAGCTGTTTCCCACCAAGCTCTGGTATGGCTGGTTAGTAGGAAGTGGGATATCAAAGATGTTTCCAGTATTTCTAGTGAGCAGTTTTAGCATGACATTCCCCTCCTGCTCATGACTAATTCATCCTGAAAAAGGTGCCTGTCCAACTCACTTAAGAGTGCCTTTGTAAAGAACATGCTGCAGCACATTTTGTCTGAATTAAGGGGTCCTTAGAACTATGCCTTTCATCCTAGGGAGAGTTCACCATAGGCAGGTGGACAGCATCACAAAACAGACAAAGAAATTAAGAGCAGAAACTCACTGGAATGCTGATGGGCAACACACACACACACACACACACACACACACACACACACACACACACCACAACTGATAAATTGAAGATCAACAAATCATCGGGCCCAGATGGCAACCACCCAATGGTTATTAAGGAACTGAGAAATGAAATTGCGGATCTCTTAATTAGACAGGAGCACGGAGTGGCGAAATTCTCATTTCCGTTACCATTTGTCGTTTCCGTTACGTAACGATAACAGTAACGAGAATTACTCTGCTCCAGCTCGAAGCCGACCTATAAAGATAAATTGGGTCTGATTTTTCATTGTCGTTCATGGCATCACGGTTCGCGGCGATCGCGCGATGCCAAGCAGCACAGAAAAAAAGTTTTAAAAATTAAAAAAAAACCGATTCCCGACCAAAAAAGCAGGTGAAAATATGCCTGCCTGAGTGAGGGCACCTACCAGAGAGGGGTGTTTTCTGGGGGGGTGTCCCCCGGCCTTCCCCCCCTCCTGTCCTGGGCTGCTTGCACCAGGCTGGGGGGGTCATCCTCGTCGTATCCCATGCGGTGGGGGGGGATCCAAAATGATGACCGCAATGTTTATTTTTAAATTGTGGTCCAAAAACCCACCAAAGCACCACAGAAACATTTGAAAATTAGGTATTTTAAATGCCTGATTTTTTATAGTAGCAGCAGTGGATTTTTCTTGCAATAAAACGTCTCCATTGATTTTATTTTATTTTATTTTTATTTTTATGTTTTTACACCTACGCAATGATGGGCTGCCCGTGGGATGGGACCATGCAATTTTTTTGAGCCATTCCACCAATAGCATGGCCAGGTTTTGACTGAGACTTCTGGATGTGCCAGAGGGCATAAAAAGCCCACTAACCCTAACCCTAACCCTAACCCTAACCCATACGCCAGTACACTGTCCTTCTTAGTGGGTCAGAGGCACCCAGAGGTGCAGCCCACTAACCCACCCTAACCGTAACCGTAACCCTAAGCCTAGCCCTTACCCTAACCCAGATCCGTACGCAAGTACACTTCCCTTCTTAGTGGGTCAGAGGCACCCAGAGAGGTGCCTCCCACAGCCCACTATCCCCTATCTCATTCCCTAACCTGCACATCAGTACGCTAGTACGCTCCCCTTCTTAGTGAGTCAGAGGCACCCAGAGAGAGAGGTGCCTCTGCCACTTACCCCCCACCCTAACATAATGTAATGTATGGTACACGGTGGCTTCGCATTACGCTTCCCTTCCCTTCTTAGTGGGTCAGATGTCAGAGGCACCCAGAGAGGTGCCTCCCAGAGCCCACTTACCCCAACCTCAACCCCAACCCCAACCCAAACGACAAATGACAAACGGAAATGACAAATTTTTGAAAATTTCCGCGACAAACAGAAATGACCCGAAACGGGCCTGTCCAGACAAATGACAACTCGAAACGTCATTTTTTCTGGTCGTGCCCATCTCTACTCTTAATGTTAATATGCAACTTGTCTCTTAAAACAGCCACAGTGCCGGAGGATTGGAGGATAGCAGATGTCAAGCCATTTTTTTAAAAAAATAGGAGGGGGGGACACAGGAAACTACAGGCTGGTTAGCCTTACGTCTGTCCCAGGAAAGATGGTGGAAAGCCTCATCCAAGAGAAAATCTTAAAACACATAGCGGAACAAGTCTTGCTGAGGGAAAATCAGCAAGGCTTCTGTAAGGGTAAATCTTGCCTGACAAACCTTTTAGAATTCTTTGAAAAGGTCAACAGGCATGTGGATTTGGGTGAACCAGTGGGTATTGTCTATCTTGATTTTCAGAAGGCTTTTGACACAGTCCCTCACCAAAGGCTGGTAAGAAAATTGCACAGTCAGGGGATAAGAGGGCATGTCCTCCTATGGATTGAGAACTGGTTGAGATCCAGAAAACAAAGAGTAGGTGTCAATGGGCAATTTTCACAATGGAGAGAGGTGAAAAGGTCTTCATAGTTCTTGGCTGTTTCAGGGATGAGGGAAAAATGGATACGTAGCTGTGGGTTTTTATGAAATATGGCTAGCCTTCTGCCACATTCCTAATCCATTCTATATGGAGGCAGCATATCTAGTAGGTCCATGGTTCTTCCCAGCATTTTTCAGTTTCAGTCTCACACATTAGGAAGTCCCCTCCTACATCTACTCTCTTTCTTTTCATAGGGTGTGGGTTCGGTGTTATTTGTTTGGTTGAGCTTCAGCCTCTATAATGTCCTCCCATGGGGTGTCCTGTATAATCTTCCTCTGAATTCTCTCTGCCACACTCCTTTTCTAGGATGTTTTGCAGTTCCACTGGTGAAGAATGTCATTGTTGTCTTCTTTTGCTCATAATTGTGACTCTTTTCTATGATGCTTCCCTCACTATGTTTTTCCCCACCTCATCCTTCCACTCTTCTGCTTTGTCTTGTTGTTCTCCAGTGGCTCCCTTGGCAGCGGCTGCACAAGAGTTTTGTCTATGTACTCTTCTTTTATACCCATAAGTGTGGCCCCTCACGCCTTTGGTTCTTTCACTGTTTCTTCCAGCAGTGCTGCAAGTTTGCATTTCCTGCATGTATACATGGTGGTGTTCTCAGGCAGGAAGACAAACACTGCAAACACACTTTAAGGGGTCACTACCATTGAAGTATCTCTTCCTGATGTTTTCCATGTTGCCTTTTTACTTTCTTCTATTTGTCTCTGAGTATCCTTTCAGTTGCAGAATGTGGCGGCCAGGCTGGAGGTTGGTGTGGGCAGGTTTGACCACATCACCCCCATCCTGGCTCACCTGAATTGGCTACCTATTACCTCCTGAATAAGGTTCAATGTACTGGTTTTGGTTTACAAAACCCTCCTTGGCTTAGGACCTGTCTATCTGGTGGAGCGAATCTTCCAGAGGTCAGCTTCATCCCAACCAACCGGTGCCTCGCTCTCCCTTTCGCTCTGGGTGGTCACTCCGAGGGAGGCCCTAAGGGTTTCTACCCAGAATCAGGCCTTCTCGGTGGCTGCCCCGGCATTTTGGAATAAACCGCTGACGGAGATTAGGCTGGTGGATTTGCTGCTGGCTTTCAAGAGGACATTAAAGACCTGGCTCTTTAGGGAACCCTTTTGGGTGACCACTGAGTGTACGGTGGTTTGTTGTTAGTTGTTTGTTTGTTTGTCCCTCATTGCCCTTTCTTGCTGGAGTCCACCTTGTTGTATGGTTGTTAATGTTATGTTTTTTATTTTTATTGATTTAGTATGTTTGGGGGTTTCTCTGTTTGGTCAAGTTGTTTATTTGCAATTTGTTGTACACTGCCCAGAGTTCCCGAGGGAAAGTTGGGTGGCCAACAAGTAAGTAAGTAAGTAAGTAAGTAAGTAAGTAAGTAAGTAAGTAAGTAAGTAAGTAAGTAAGTAAGTAAGTAAGTAA
>JAHTLZ010000015.1:29671952-29704562 GCA_023846285.1 Phrynocephalus versicolor | reverse complement strand
TAAGTAAGTAAGTAAGTAAGTAAGTAAGTAAGTAAGTAAGTAAGTAAATAAATAAATGGACTTCCCTGCTTTTAAGGATGCTGAGAAAGTTCATTAATACATAACTCTCTGCCCTGCTCGGTTGGTTTCCCCATTTCTTTTCTCTTTTTCTCCAGGAGACCCTTTTCTTGCTACCTTTCCTTTCAAACTGTTAACCAGCATACCCAACACTGATGCGCTAATAATAGTAAAGAGAAGATTAAGAGAAGACAGCACCCTCACCTCCAGAAGCCGCCTCAACCCAGACCAGATAGGCCTGTCTGAACACCACATATTTCATGTACAGAGGGGACTTCTACAGACAGAAGCATGGCTGTGCCATGGGCTCCCCAGTGTCATCAATTGTAACAAACCTATACATGGAAGAAGTGGAGAAGAAGGCACTCAACACCTTCCCAGGGACAACACCATCCCACTGGTTCAGGTATGTAGATGATACCTGGGTTAAAATAAAGACGCAGGAAGTACAGGCCTTTACAGACCACATCAACTCAGTGGAACCTAATATTAAGTTCACTAGGGAAGATACCCAAGACAACAGGCTGGCTTTCCTGGATTGTGCAGTCATCATCAGACCTGACCGTGGCCTAGGAGTAGAAGTTTACAGGAAACCCACCCACACAGATCAATACTTACTGTTTGACTCCCACCATCCATTACAACACAAACTAGGAGTCATCAGGACCCTAAGCCACAGAGCAGAGAGCATCCCCACCTCCTCAGAAGCCAAGAAGAAGGAAGACAGGCACCTGAAGACAGCACTTAAGGCCTGTGGATATCCAAGGTGGGCCTTCAACAAAGCAGTGGGCCATCCCAGAAGAACAAGGGATCAGTCTGAGACCCAGACCCGACGGAAGAACCTGGTCATTCCCTACATGGCGGGAGTGTCGGAGAAGCTTAAAAGGATTTTTGGCAAACACCACATCCCTGTTTATTTCAAACCCATGAACACACTAAGGCAGAAACTTGTCCACCCAAAGGATCCGATACCAAACCATAAAAGGAGCAATATAGTATATGCAGTCCAATGCAGTGAAGAGTGTTCAGACCTCTACATTGGAGAAACTAAACAGCCATTAAACAGAAGAATAGCCCAACACAGGAGAGGTAACAGCTCAGGACCAGAATCAGCAGTACACCTCCATTTGAAGGAAAAAGGCCACTCTTTCAAAGATGAGGATGTACACATATTAGATAAAGAAGAAAGGTTGTTTGAGAGAGGAGTAAGAGAAGCCATTCATGTTAGCATTGAAAATCCCACCCTCAACAGAGGTGGGGGGCTCCGGCATAGTCTGTCTGCTACTTATCAGGCTGTACTTTCCACAGTACCCAGGCAAATCAAGGAGCCTTCACCACCAGGTCACAGCTAACGACCCATTCTTGATGGGTTTCAGCACCTTAGGCCATTGTTTACCTTAAGGCCATGGACACTAATGTCTCCCTAACGAGCCTATTCAGGCTTTGTTCATCTTATGAGCCAATCAGACCAGGGGACAAGAGGTCAAGCTGACTATAAGAAGGGTCTCTTGCACTAGCTGTATTCAGACCGATGAAGCTGTTTGGATGAACAGCGAAACGTTTCTATCTCTCAAAAAGAAGTCCAGTAGCCATGACTCAACTCCCAGAAAAACTGTTAAGCACTCTTTGTTTGCTCACTCTGGTTGTTTACTCCTTCAGGTCTGTCTCAATTTTATTTCTCTACTGTGTTCTGTCAGGAGTCAACAAACAGGGGGGAAAACAGTAACAGTATAAATCTAAGTTTCTTGTGTCTGAAGTAGTAGACTTGTGCACAAAATCTCACAATCAAATATAACAGTCTTTAAGATGCCACAATGTTTTCGACTTCTATATTTTTTATTTTTTATTTATTTGCCTGTTATAGATTAACTTCCAGATGCTGGGTATAAAACAATGGACAATTGTAAGCTTTCGGAAATTGTGTAAAGAAAACAGGTACAGATGTCTCTTGTTTTCATAATCCTAGAGTACTTCAGTGTAAACTGAAGACAGGTTAAAAATCAATGAAGTACAACAGTAACATAATTTGTTACATTCTTCTGTTAATCTGAAACAACTATGCTAATAGAACTGATTGTTGTGTAAAAGTTGTAATATGGAACAAAATTATCAAAAAGCACAGGCTTATACTCTCTTACTGAAGTGTCCAACACATCAGTCAGAGAACAATTACATAGCCAGAAGAAAACTTGCATTACTAAATATGAACAGCATTTAGTTGTAGGGAAAATGTTAGCAAGTTCAGTAAAAGACAAATACATTACAAGTCCCTTGGTTTAAGAGTGTTTTGCAAGACAAGCAAATATTTCTTCTAAATTTTGCCTTGATCAACAATCAATGTCTTGCAATACAAGCACTGGAGCAGGTGAGCCACTGCTTCTTCTCCCCCTCGGGTGGATTGTGGGTGATTGTCTGGAATGTTTCCTCTCAGACAAGCCTCCAAAGCAGAGGGAGGAGAGAGGAACCGAGGTCACCCTTGCACCAGCCACCAAGGTTTTCAAAGGGGAGTGCAAGTTAGGGGTTTGATTGGTTTTTCTTTATATTTTTATTTAATTTTTTTTTCAATATCCTTTCTTATTTTTCAAAACATTTATAGTCATAGGGCGGCTAGTCAAGTGTGTATATGGCTACAAATTGCATTTTATTATTGTCACATTAAAAACACAGAGTAAAATCCAGTTGTTACTCCCAAGCAGAGCAGATTTCACAGCCAGAACCTGGACGTGGTGTGGTCATGGACTTCTAGCCAACTTCTTTTGTGAGTTTTGGCATTTGGGGTGTACAATATTTGGTCTATGGGGCCCCACAACGAATCATTTGAGTTTCCATTATTTCTTATGGGGCAATTTGCTTTGATATATGTAAGCTGCAGGAGTGGGAACTGGCAAACCACTCCAGTATTCCTGCGAAGAAAACTCGATGGACATGGGGTCATAAAGAATCAGTTACGACTGTAACGACCCAACACACACATACAAGTCAACCAGTGGCTATGAACCATGATAACTAAGTAAAACAAGTGCTTTGGTTTACAAGCATGTTTCTGGGAAGAATTATGCTCATAAACCAAGGTATTACTGCAATGCACAGTTGCTCGATAGCCAGAATCCTCTTGGATTCACATAATGTAAGTAGTCAGTCATCAGCCATGGAGCCACCTACTGTACTCTCTATTGCTCTACTGTGTTTTTTTTTTTAGGTCAAAGAAACAGTTGGGTGCTGGATGGCAAAGGAAAAGGTGCTACACAATAATCCTTATGTAAACAGCTTAACCTATTAGGATTCTGGCAAATATTTTACGCCCTCCCTCCAAAAAAAAAGAGAGAGAGAGAGTGAGCTATCAGGAATAACATGTGATGCTGCCAAACCTGACTACTAACAAAAATGTTCATAAATTGAAAACAGAGTTAGCACTTTAAAGGATGTACACTATATTTATGAATCTTTTGCTAGAGGGCAAAGCACTTACTAGTGGGTTTCCAAAAGCATCTAGCTGGATTATGTACTTCAGGGCTGTCCAACTTTGAACAGGCCAAGGCCTACTTTTTCTGGCCCTAAGTGCCTGAGGGCTACTACACTAATACCTCTAATTATGAATTTCATCCATTCCAAGCACATGCTTGTAAGTAAAAATTTTGTAAGTAGAGCAGTGCTTTCCTATAGGAATGCATTGAAAATCAATTAATCCATTCCAGAAGGAATGGATTTCAATGCATTCCTATGGAAAGGCTGACCATGCACACACTTCCCTTGCACCTGCTTGAGCTGGTGCAGGCAGGTGCAAGGGAGGCGTGTGCATGCTTGCACAGATCGTCCCTTTCAAGAGACAACCCACACAACCATGCACATGTCTCCCTTGTACCTGGCTCAAGCAGATGCAAGGGAGGCATGTGCATGCTTGTGAGCAGCCTGGGCAAGCCTCGGTGGCGGATCTGCCACCACCACTTGCCCGGGCTGCTGGAAGACTTTTTTTTTTAAAAGTGTACTTTCCCTCCCAACCCACCCAGGACCCGACTTGACTCTTTTCCCCCTTCTCCCTTCCAGCCCCCTCGCTGCTGCCATCACTGCCATATGCAGCTCTTACTCACCTCCGCCATGTTCGCCATGCAGCTGGGGTGGGCTGAGTCAGTAACAGGGCAATTACATCGCCACCACAACACAAGGAGGAGGGAATGGCTCAGAAGAGGAGTAGGAGGAGTGGTGGCAGTGGCGGTGCGGGTGGGTCACGGTCTCTGTGAGGCGGCCATGGGGGTGGGAGGAGGAGGAGGATGAGGAAGAGTGGGATAAAGGAATTCTCCAGGGGGGAAGAAGAGGAGACATCACTGTGCAAAGAAGGTGGGTGCCCTTGCAACCCCGCCTCTCGCTGTCCTTTCCCCTCCCCTTCCTCTCCTTCACACCAACCACTCAGCTGGTCATGAGACAATGGCACACCAATCATCTGGCCAGTGGGGGGAGCAAGAGACCATGCTATGGCCTTTGGACTTCCCCGCTTGGCTGAGACAGTGGGATGGCAGACCCAGAACTTTGCTGGGGCAGTGGTGGTCCTTGGGATGGGGGAGGGAGGGGTGGAGAACTTATCCCCTCACTTTTTAAATTGGTGGCCAGCGGGCTACTTTTGAACCCTTCACGGGCTACCGGTAGCCCATGGTCTACCTGTTGTGCAGGCCTGATGTACTTTATTAGATTAGATGGACTTTCGGTTTTATCCAACAGGGCTTTTTGTATGAAGGCCATCACCTTCATGTACTGCCTGTGAACTGTCAGGTGGCAGCTAGCTATAGATCTGTTGGAAATATAATGCTTGATTAGATAAAGCATAGTCTGTTCCAGCGGGAGCATACTTACAGAGTAAATATGAAAGGCATTGTGCCCATAAGCCCATGTGGTCAGTCTTTCCCTGTTTCCTCACTACAGAGCCACTTTTCTCTGGGTGGGTTCCTCCCCCCCCCCTCCACTACTGTATGCATGCCCATTCCTATAAACAAGTTATGGTCTTCATTCATTTACACTTCGCCTGCCATTGCTCTGTTGGCACTGGTAGGCTTATGGGGAACCAAGCATCATAAGCGCATAAGAACATAAGAACAACCTTGCTGGAACAGGCCACAGCCCATCCAGTCCAGTATTCTGTCTCACATAGTGGCTCACCATTTGCTTCAGGGTATTCCCAAGCAGATGTCTTCGCCTGCTTATGATTCCGGCAAATAGCATTGAGAGATAACTTGCCTATCTCTCCAACCTGGAGGTTGTCCTTAGGCATCCACAATGATAGCCATTGATACCCTTGTTCTCCACGAACTTGTCCAATCCTTTCTTAAAGCTGTCAAGATTGCCAACTGTCACCATTTCTTCTGGCAGGGAGTTCCACAGACCAGTGATCCTCTGGGTGAAAAAATACTTTCTCTAATTTGTTTGAGATCTAGCACCCAAAAGTAAAGTTTCACGGAGTGCCCCCTGGTACTAGTGTTGTGCAATAGAGAAAAGTTTTTTCCATATCTACTTTGTCCATACCGTGTAGGATTTTATTGTATGAGCTTGTACAGAATTAGCCAGATTTACATACATTGCATTTACTTGTAAAGTTTATTTTGATCAGAATGCTTAACTTTTTCATATCTCTCATTATGGGTGACCTCAGTAGTCCTGGTACTGACTGATCACACCATCAACAAAGTGCAAAACCTCCTTTCTATCAACATCACAGCTCCCTTTGTGAATCTTATTGAGTGTTTAAGTTGTTATTGGACATTCTCCCTTTACTACTACTAAATGGGAAAAGCCAGGATTGTGAATTTGCAGTTTGTCCTTCCTCAGATGTTAAAAAGTTTTGAGCGGGATCCTGGCAGCTCCAATTCTCCTTGGAAGGGCAGCAGTGGAAAGAGGGGAACCCTTTTCAGTTACTGCACGAGTTCATGCACGAAAGCATGGCATGCTGTTAGTTCTGGAGCACTTACCTTTTGGCCAATGGACAAGAGAACGTCAGTGGCAGCACCTAGCCTGGCAACAAAGGAGATGCTGTTCTTGGAGGAAGAGGTCCCTTTAAGAGTCAGTGCTCCAGGGTCCTCCATTCACCTTAGCTGAACTCTGCGAGAGACAAGAAGCCTTCACAATTGGCCTTCACTGAACCCATCACTCTGTGTTTACAGAGGCTGTTCTGGATGTACAGTGGAAGGAGATGGCTGGATCCTGAGGTGGTCGAACTGATGACTCCACTTTCAGTTGCAGATGGGAAACACTGCTTTAATGGCTATATAAATAATTTCTGCCTGCAAACATAAAACTAGCATTCCAGAGAGACACATTAGTTTTTGACTTGTAGTGACATTACACACGTAACAGAGAGAGGATCCTTAAAAATGGGATCCCTCCTATCACTTGCAGCTCATACTGATACAGTCATAGTCATATTATTTGCATGATCATTAAAACATTGTATTCTAAGCTGCCCCTAGGAATAACACAACAACCAGAATGATGACACATTACAATATAACATCAAGAACTCTGTTACACTTCATTTTGAACCAACCAGAAATTTGAGAAGTGTAAGACCTACTGATTGTCTAGTTGACAGTATGCATAACAGTAACATCAACATAATACGTCTGGCAAGTAAATCTCTAAGTAACTCATATTGAGGTCTAACATCATGGGCACACATTACACTATCAAAAAAAGGGGATAAATTATCAAAATAATCCCAAAACAGTCCAGATTTCCTAATCCCAAGGAGTGGAAGGAGACACTGCTAAGAGCCTGAGAATTATGAAAACTGTGAAAAAAGTTGTGTTTCTCCTATTGCATGATGGTTTTTCAATGGATAGTTTTGCCTTACTGCTTTGTTTGAATGTATCTTTTGTGTGGGTTACTTTTGTTTATTGTCTTTCAGTGTGGTATGTGTTTGATCCCTTTTCGAGATTTGGGTCCTTACCATTTCAGCTTTAAGCATTGCATTTCAGTGATATAAGCTGCCTTGAATCCTTCTGAAGGAGGAAGGTGGGGTTAAAATATTTCAAATAAACAAACACATCAATGAGTAGAATTTTTGGACTTGCTTTGTTTCGCCCTTGGGATTAAGAGCAGCAAATCCCCCCACACACACACACACCCTTAACTGCATCACGTAGATTTCCCCAGGTATCGGGGGGGGGGTGGCTTTGCTGAGTGGAAAGAGAAATTTTTGGAGCTATAGTTTTGTTTGCTTGTTTTTGTCTTAAAACCTTTCCCAAGTACTCTTTGTGACAGGTCATATTGCCTGCCTGATGGTTTCACATGATAGATTTGATGGAACATTTCCATAGGTGAGGTATCAATTGTTGTCCCTGCCCCAAAATTGAAAATGATCATTATTACAGTAGCCTTGAATATTGGCTGCCACCGAACCCCTTTATTAAGAAATGGTAAGACAAAACAGACCAACCATAGTAGAGCCCCACAGAGGAAGCCACTCTGAGAGCTCACTCTCTAGAGTTTTTCCTGTTCAGATAGAGACGTTTTGGTAGACTGCAGCGGTGGTGAGACTCACTGAACACATTTGCTCTTGTGCCTAGTTTCAGCCACCCGCTGTTCTCAATTGTCTCATGGAAAAGGAAATTAAAGCCTGCTAGAGAACCAGCTAGGCCTCTGGTACTTCATTCCTGTCATTGAAGCTGTGCTGACACATTGCAACAGGGCTCTATCACACGTCCTTTAAAATACTGATTAAATTTCAAGATAAAGCGTTTCCAAAAATCTTGTCCCCACTGCCACTAGGCTTTCTTTTTAAAAAAACGGTTATGCCCCCTTTAGCGAGTTTTCCAAGACCTACCAGAGAAGTTGGGAATTTTTTGCTCCGGTAAAAAATGCGAGCCAGACGTCCATGGGAGCTCGCATATGATCTGTTTTTCTGTTTTTTCCCTCCCTAGTGCCGACCAGCTCGCTCTGATGGCTGGCCGGCACTTTTATTTATTTTTTTAATTTTTTTCCCCTCCCCCCCAAGTGCTGACCAGCTGGCCTTTGGGCTGTCAGCACCTTTCCCCCCCTAGCACCGACCAGCTCGTCCTGGGCTGGCCAGA
The DNA here is from genome assembly GCA_023846285.1 of Phrynocephalus versicolor. Classification (NCBI taxonomy): domain Eukaryota; kingdom Metazoa; phylum Chordata; class Lepidosauria; order Squamata; family Agamidae; genus Phrynocephalus; species Phrynocephalus versicolor. The sequence continues at coordinate 29,696,451 of JAHTLZ010000015.1, read as the reverse complement.
AGTTTTATTTATTTATTAATTGTTAAGTTCCCCTCCCCACAGCACTGACTAGCTGTACAATTCTGGTCACTGAATCTCAAGGAAGACATAGTGGAACTGGAAAAAGTGCAAAAGAGAGCAAATAAAATGATTACTGGGCTGGGGCACCTCCCTTATGAGGAAAGGCTAAAACCTTTGGGGCTCTTTAGTCTGGAAAAAAGGCGCCTGGGGGGGGGATATGATTGAGACGTACAAAATAATGCAGGACATGAGTAAAGTGGATAGAGGGAAGCTCTTCTCCCTCTCACAAAATACCAAGAACTAGGGGACATCCACTCAAACTGTGGGCTGGGAGAGTAAGAACAGACAAAAGAAAATATTTTTTCACCCAGTGTGTTGTTAGTCTGTGGAATTCCCTGTCACAGGATGTGGTAATGGCAACTGGCCTGGATGCCTTCAAAAGGGGATTGGACAGATTCCTGGAGGAAAAGTCCATCACCGGTTACAAACCATGATGGAGATGTGTAATTCCCCAGGCTTAAAACCAGGGAACTTCAAGGGCCAGATGCAGGGGAGTGGTATCAGGAGACAGATATCTAGTCTTGTGAGCTCCCAGACACATCTGGTTGGAGCCACTGTGAGATACAGGAAGCTGGACTAGATGGGCCTTTGGCCTGATCCAGCATGGCTTTTCTTATGTTCTTATGCCTTCGGGCTGTCAGCCCTTTATTTTTAATTTATTTTTTCCTAGCGCCGACCAGCTTGTCCTGGGGCAGGCTGGCACTTTTTAAAAAAATTTCCCTCCCCCCCCAAGCGCGGAGCAGCGAGCCTTCAGGCTCAGTGTTTCCCCCCCCCCCCCTAGCGCCGACCAGCTCGCCCTGGGGCTGGCTGGTGCTTTTTATTTTTTTTAAAAAAAATTCCCTTTCCCCCAGCACTGACCTGCTGGCCTTCCGGCTTTCAGTGCTTTTTTTAAATTAGTTTTTTACATCTTTTTCTAGCACTGAACAACTCGTCTAGGGCTGGCTGGCGCTTTTTGTTTATTTTTTATTTTTAATCCCCCCCCCCAGCGCTGATCAGCTGGCCTTTGGACTAAGAGCGCTTTTTTAAAAATTATTTTTCCCTAGTGCCAATCAGCTCGTCCTTGGGCTGGCTGTCACTTTAAAAAAAAAAAAAAACTTCCTTGTAGTGGGAATGGAGAGCCCACATCTTCAATCACGTGACCAAAAAAGAAGAGAAGCCGGCATTTCACGATATCCGGATCTTCCCCCTGGTGAGACTTTTTCTCTGAGGTAGGTGTTCTTTTTAGCTAGCTGGGATGTTCAGTCGGAAGCAAACTTATTTGACTCAGAAGAGGCCATGGATTCACCCATCCTCCACATCTTGGAGTGAGCTGTCAGCTACAAAAGAGTTGCTGAATCCAGAAATATCAATGGAATTTCTAACATCCAGGGTTATCTGGGATGTGCAGCAATAGACAGAGCCTGTACCCATTGGGTTTGATAATTACAGTTGCTGGGATGGAGGAATTTGCTTATCACCAGAAACGAAGGCCAGGAAACATAATGTGCAAAGCTGTCAAGCTGCCCTCCCCTTTCATTTTCTTTGGCAAAGTGGCTATGCCATTTCAAGTAAGTGTAGGGGATACTGGTTCAGTTTATTTGGGGTGGATGGGAGGGAGAATGAATCACATGCATTCTGTCTATGTTAGAGAGCATACAAAAGCTAATGGTAATGATTGGAAACCCCTCTAACTTTGGGGCCATTTGCAATGCTTGGTCATTTTACATCCAGCTGAGAAATGCTACAGTGGCCATTAGTGTTAGAGCCTGCTGTTTCTAGCCATTGGCAGCTGGGTAGAGCCTCCGGGCATGTCTGCATGAAGCATTTTGGTGGATTGGATACAATTTTTGCTAATGGATATCCTTTTTTGTCCAGAATGCTGTAGCCCTGATGAACAATTTAGAACACATGCCAGATGACTCTGTGCATGGGTTTTTTTTTTTGACAGCCTTGTGTAGCTTTGGCAACATCCCAAAATTATTGGTCCATGTCTTCACTTCACCACATGAAGAACAGTTCCAACTGCAGCGCTGAGCAGGTCCTATCTTCCTACAAAGTCATATCTTATATTTGATGTATTAGCAAATAAAGAAGCAGTGCAGTTTAATGCAACACGACGCCTTCTGGATCATTTGGACTACAACTTCCAGCATCCTAGGACACTGGCTATGCTGGCTGCAATGATGGGCATGGTAGTCAAAATAGATGGTGGGCCTTGGCCAGAGACACCCTGTGGTCTTACCTAAGGGAGGCTCATCCTCTTGAGGTGTCAGGATGAGGCAACATGGTCTAGAGGCCACAAGGAGCAGCAGCTTGAAGAAAGCTGGCGGTACATAAGTAGAGGAAAGCTTAGCCACTTCTGAAGGCCTCTGATCCAGAGAGGAGGGGTGGAAGTGGGGAGGGAGAGAGGTCTGCAACCTACGGTAGGCCCAAAGCATTTTTAATTCCTAAGGGAAAGGACAAGGAAATGTCTCCCTTAATTCCAGGTGCAGAAGCAACCTGGACTGGCAATTAGCTCTTGCTTTAATGCTAGCAACAATGGCATAGGTTCCTCCACTACTATAGACAGACATTCCAGCCTGATGCAAGGAATGCAGGACTGACTGGAAGGCTCACGAAGAACAGCTGGGAGCTGCGACAGCACTCAGCACCTGGGTGGTCATATCACTTGGTCCAATGATAGTGCTGCAAATGAAGTCATTTTAATGCCAGTGAGTAAAAACTCCATGGACATGGAGTCACAAAGAGTCGGTCTCAACTGTAACACAACACACACACACACACACACACACACACAGGAGTGCATAACCAAAAATGACACTCAACTGTTTACAGGTGCAATGAATGGGAAGATTTATTTAATTTTAACATAAAGAACAGAGAGAAATTATTGATGTCTTTTGTTAGCTCAGAAAGGATGAAACATTTTCAAGCAGAAATCAGAACAGCAGCATTCCATGAAGAAAATGGTAACATTCATGAAAACATACAGAAATTTTCCCATGCAAAGCAGACAATGATTCCATTTTTGCAAGAGCTGTCAGAATAGAGTGAATACAACACAAACTTAATTAATTCTTTACATGAAATCAGTGCCATGCAAAATCAAGGCCTATATAATGAACAGCCACTTGAAGTGTTATCTAGTAGCACCTAAACTTTTAGAAGCAGGAATAAAAGTTCCCAGCTATTTGTCAGCAAAGCCAGCAAATCAAAATATTCAAACAGAAAGTAAAGTATTGCATGTACCTTATCCAACACTAAGATGTGAAGAGCTTGGTCCCATTGGTTCAGATAAATTAATTCCATCAGAACCTCCTTCCTACATGTCAGTTGGGGGAACCCAGAATGGCACGGTAGGAAGGATGGTTGGGAGATGAGTTAGGGGGAGAGAAACTCCTCCTCCCTTGGAAATGCTTAGCTATGTAGTTTTAAAGTAGGCAGGGGGGCTTTTTGCCTCTTAAGCCTTGTTTAAGTCAGGAAGAGAAATCATGTTATTATTTTTCAGTGAGATAATATTCCTGTGAAATTCTTATTAGCCAAATAAATGCTTTTATATTTTTATTCAAATGAAGGTGCCAGTTGAATAATTATTCTGGTAAGTGTAACAACACAAATTTATAAAAACAATCACAATCACAATCACAAATATAGAGACTGCACTATTAAACACATATTTATTAAAAGCATGAGCCTGGTGTGGAGAGATATGGCTCTTCAAATAACACTCACATTTACCTTGTCTGGTGCCAATGTGCTGTGGGGATCTGAGGGCCAGTTACCCACCCCATGGAGCCTTTGAAGGCCACTCTAACCCAATTGAAGAATTGGCCTAAAGTTCTCTTTTTTGTTTTGCAAAATCCCTTTAGGGAATGGAATAATATTTCTAAAGGGGCTTTCACCTTGTTTAGAGGCAAAGATATTACCCCTTAAGATTTCCAAGAGTGTAGATTGCATTTTTGACCCAAATATTTTTTCCTCAAAACAAAATTTGCAGGTGGGGCAGACAGTCAAAAATGCCTGGGGTATATGGCTTGTGTGTTCAAAAGAATTGTAGTTTCTCTCCAGTACTTCTGATACTTTGAAGAACTTTCTGCCTTAAAAAAGTACCCGAATAAACAAACTGTCTGGCTAGATGGGACCCGTATTACCAGCCCTACAACAATCTAGTTGAATGTGATGGGTGAATTTTATTGGACTGTCCTATTTAGAAGACAACATTCTAGGCATTTATTTATTTATTTATTTATTTATTTATTTATTTATTTATTTAAAGATCAATTTTCTGCCAAGGATGATTACTGGAATGTTGTTCCCAGGGGCATTTGGGGTCTAGTTGCATCAGTCCATTGTAGTTGGATTTGCCAAGTGAGTTTTGTTGGGCTGTCCTACACAAAAGTCATTGTTCCGGGCAGTTTTTTGCAATATTGGTTTTCTGTCTGGGATGATTTCAGTGGTACCTTGACTTACAGACATCCCGACTTAAGAAAAATTCAACTTAAGGATAGAAATACGTGGGTATAGGAAAAATTTGAGTTATGGGGGAAGCCTGTTTTTTTTCAAGTTATGAAACAGAAAAGGAAAGGAAAGATTCTTTTTCAAAATAGCTCCTGCGTGTTTGCAATAGCAATACTGTCTTCTTGTGGCCACCTGACTCCAGTGCTGCAATTAGGAAGAATAAAGAGCCATTTTGAACAGGAAAGATGAGAATCGGGACTTCTTTTTTTAAAAAAATAACCTTTTCCAACTGCCTGTTTTGGATATATTTGGCACAGTTTTGGGGACTTTTCGGAACTTTGGGGAGGATTTCTCAAGTGGTTGAAATATAGGGAGATAAGCTTATATTGTTTGCATGCCTTTTCTATGGAAGACTCTGTTCAACTTAATAAAATTTCAGCGTAAGAAAATGCATTTGGAACAGGTTAATTTCATAACTAGAGGTACCACTGTACTAGGATGTTGTTCCTTGGGGCATTTCAGAACTGATTGCATCATCCCACTCTCGCCAAATGGGAAGGCTGGATTTCATTAGACTGTCATATTTGGGAGTTGCCATTCCAGGTTCTTTGTTTTCCTCCCTGGAACAGTTTTGCTCCTGATAATTATTTGATGCATCTGTCTCGTATAGTCACATATGTTTCTTGAATTGGGTTTGATTATCCTACTTGAGAGTTGCCAGCCTGGTTCAGTATGTTTCCTTCCATCAGATTTTTGGGAAATAAAAGGTTAATGAAAAGATAATAGTTGTTAGTTTTGAGGTCTTGACTATTTGTTTGTCCATTGCATATAACTATTTTTGGCATCCATTTGTTTTAAGTAGGCCCTGTTTTGATTTTTACCTACTCCTATGAAGCCTTAGCTTGCAGGCATCTGATCTGTTGACTACAGCATGTTAACTTCACAAGATAAGGTGCCCTTTACTGGCATTCCTTTCTTAGCTCCTGCTGTTAACACTTTATCAGCTCCTCTCTTTCTAAAACAGTATGACATTTCTAGGGCAACGCTTGCCTGAGCTTCAGCGAGTAGATTTGGGCAGCATTCATACCCATTCTTTGGTTTTGGATACAGAGCTACAGTGCATAACCAGAACATTATTAAATGTGGCTAAACTGTGCTGTGGAGTCTTAGTTGTCTGTCAGTAGATGGCACTCTTTCTATGGAAACAGGCGTCCAAGTGTTCTGTAGCATGTCTTTGTGTATCTTTGTGTAACACATCCCCCAGACCAGCATTTTAAGCTCTGCAGGAGATTTAGAAGGAAATCAGCTTCAGTGAAAGGTGGAAAGTTGGAACCAAAACATAAAGAAAAGGGAACTTTCCTAGCTGGATATAACCAGAGCTTCCAGTTATCTTCAGCCTCACCAGACTGTTTTCCCTACCTTCTTGCGCAGAAGACAGCATTAAAAATATGCTGCTCAAGTAAAGCATAGTTGGTAGTGTCAGATAAAAGTCTTGATTCGCCTGCCCCTAAGCGCAGCTTGCAATCTCCTCTTGCCTGACATTCTAGGAGTTTTGTTTCAAAGCCTTTGAAAATTCTGTTGGCTAGTTAAGAAAAATACCATGGAGTGAAAGAAATTCTGTTATCCTCCCTACAGGTTGCATCCAGTTCATGAACAGGTAAACCTCAGTGTTCTTTTTCTGAAGTGCTCTTGTTTAGCTATTCAGTGATTTTTATCTTAAAACTGCACTGTCTCATGGTTTCAAAAAATCTGGGCATCACCTTCAGCCAGAAGGGGATGTGAATTTAGGCTTCTGATGTCACTTAAAAATATTAATCACGGTTGTTTTCTTTAAAGTCTTCCTTGAAGAGAAGGGGAAGGAAATGGTGACCTTCCAGATGTTGTTTGACTACAGCTCCCATTCTTCCTGATTGTTGACCAACAACAAAGCTTCCCCATCCTTTTCAACATCTTCTTAAAAATGCTTTTTTACTGCTGCCTTGGTCCATTTAGAGATGTTCTTTGCTTCTTTAAAAAAAACCCCACCAATGGCTGATTACTGATGTAAACTCCCACACAAAGGTCCGAAGTTCAGTCCCTGGCATCTCCGTTTACAAAAGATCAGGTATCAGTTAATGGTACTTGCCAGAGAGACTTGAGAGAGACCACTATCATTCAGAATTGCTAGTCCTGAATTAGGCAAAATCAGTGGCCATTTTCGCTAAACCAGGCCTTGTGATGTGTACCCGTTGTATTACCATCCCTTCATTAGAACATGTCTCAGATCCACCATATGACACGATTCACTTCCTTTTGTAGAGGAATAAAAATGGGTACCAGCAGATGAAAGCTGGGCTGTTCAATGTGTTTGATTCCCCCCAAAGCTTTTGTTCCCTTTGCTCTGAGAGCCAAAATCCAAAGCTTGTCATCTTATGCCCAGAATTTTAATTTCTAAACCGAGTGATAACTGTAGTTAAGCTTGCCTGCAAGCTATAGCCTCAGATCTGGAAGCTTCTCCATATGTTTGAGTTAGCTGTAGTTACTCAGAAATGAGCAAAAGTCTCTTTAGATAGATCCAGAGGCATTTCCTAACCCAGGACTGAGCTTTGTTATTGACAGTAGGTGCTAGGGGTTAGCCAAGGAACAAAGTACAAACAGTGCAGGGATACAAGTTGTTGATATATAGGCCAGTGTCATCATGAGTCTAACTTCAACAAAGGTGAATTTAGAAAGGCTATGGCAGTATGTAAGGGACCTTACCTTTTTTGGGGGAGGGGGGCTCTCAGCTATACCATAAGATATGTTTCATTTCATCTGCATAGGCTAACTTTGTTGTGCACTTTCAAGTTGTCCCCAGTTTATGGACGTCCTGTCTTCAACACTCCTGCTCAGCTCCTGCTAACTCAAGCCTGCGGCTCCCTTTAGGGAGGCAATCCATCTTGCATTTGGTCTTCCTCTTTTCGTTATGCCTTCCTGCCCTTTCCCAGCATCATTCCCTTTTCAAGGGGATCCTGTCTTCTTAGGAAGTGCCCAAAGCAACACAACCTCGGTTTCAGCATGTTAGATTCCAGAGACAGTTCAGGCTTGACTTGATCTAGAACCCACTTTTTTGTATTTCTGGAAGTCCAGGGCATCCCCCCTACCTTTCAAAGAAATATATATTTTCCCCACCCTCAATCAGTTGCTTATCTTGTCCAGTTCTCACACCCACACATTGCGAGTGGAAATGCAATAGCGTAGATGAGCTTGGTCTTGGTCTCCAATGACACTTTCTTGATGATCTTTTCCAGGCTAGCTTAGAACAAAGAAATGCAAGAGTATATTTTTGCTCACATCAGAACCCAGAGGCATACTCCTGATATGAGATTTATTTAGACCCAGCTGAGAGTAAGGAAGAAGCTAGAAGGATAACATTGATGCCACTTCTCAGTGGTAAGTATGTGGAGCTTGAAGCTGAAACCGGGATACATTTTTAATGATGCATCAGGCAGAGCTGTGTTTCTTTAACTAAGACTAGGCAATGAATAGAGGCTCTGCAAACTGTCTGGTGTGCCACAAATGCATTATTTACAGCAGCTGCTTCTTTATCCATTTTAATTTTAAATAGGTTTCACAGTATGATCTAAAAAGAATAACTGCTCCTGTCCACCCACGTGTCATGTATTGTAGGGGTGTGTGTGTGTGTGTGTGTGTGTGTGTGTGAGAGAGAGAGAGAGAGAGAGAGAGAGAGAGAGAGAGAGAGAAGAGAGAAGGGCAGAGGATAGATTGAAGAAGGGTAGATAGATAAGATAAGAGAGAGAGAGAGAGAGAGATAAGTGCTTGGAAGTGGAGGAGAGGCTGCTCATGTCAAGGGTCAGTCCTCTCATCCTGCCGCCAGTTTGCAAGGAGATCCCACTATTCTGAGTTTGTGGGACAGATGGCAAGTGGACCTGGGGTCAGCTACAACAGAGGAAAGATGGCTGGAAATATGCATGTCGATAGTCATGCAAATGCAATACGAGCAGAGGGCAGATTTGCGGGCGGGTTAGAAGTGACAACTTGCTGTCAGACCACCTGCACTTTCTACACTACTTGCCATTTATCCTTGCTGTGTTTAAAGTCAGTGCAGCTCAATGTACCAAATGTTAGGTTTTGCTTGTGGGAGACTTGGCCTCAGAACAGTGCCTGGCCATAGAGCTTACTGGGTGGCCTATGACTGCCACACGCTCTACCCTGATGTAATGCACATGCATTAGAAGAGCTACAAAGTCAGAAGGACTGCCCTCTTTGTGTTGTGGTGCACTGTGGTTTGGCAAGTGTTGATGGATCTATTGCAGACCATGTGTGTTATTTAGAATGTGGCCGCCTTTGGTGGTAAGGAGTAGAATGGGGTGGCTTTGGCTTTTGATCCTCAGCAATTCTTGTCACCTGCTTTGAGCCCTGGAACTAAGGCAAGAAAGAAAGTATAATTCAGCTGAGCCAGTTGTACTAAGAACATTTTGCTGCTCATCCAAATAGTTTCAACAGACTAATGAAGCTGTTTGGATGAGCAGCAAAACGTTTCTCTCTCTCAAGAAAAAAAGAAGTCTAGTTGCCATGACTCAAGTTCCAGATAAAACCACCTGGATGACTGAGAATCTTCACAGACAGGTATTTTATGTTTATTTCTCTCTGTAGGGTAAATAGCAACTTCGGTTAGGTGATTTATGTCAAAAGACAACACAGGGAAGGGAGTTGACCTCTTCTGCTCAGTTCTGAAGCTTTGATCTGAATGAGACACATTTAACTTCAGTGGATAAGGTATCTGGTTGCAGAACCAGGGGTTGAAAGTTTGGTTCCCCACTGTGTCTCCCGAGAGTACAGCCAGCCTGTGTGCCCTTGGGCAAGCTGTACAGACCCAGGGTGCTCTCAGAAGAAGAGAATGGGAAACCACTTCTGCATATTCTCTACCTGGAAAACCCTGTAAAGAATCACTGTAAGTCAGAATGTACTGGACAGCACATTATTATTGTTAAATATGCAGGAGATTCCATCATAGATCTTTCATACCCTCATCCAGTGTGATCAATTAGTGCAGGTAAGCCTTTCAGAAGGAATAACAAATTTGCATGGTTTTCCAGAACTATGTTTCAGATTTAATTGACACCAGGCCCTACATCTGTAGCAAAATGGGTTCGCAAACATGCACAGAAGGCATTTTTTCTCACCGGTTTTACCTCCCATAGTCTGCCACCCTAATTTGATTTCTTCTGAATTTCCTATTAAATCTTTCCACTCAGTTTTCAAATCCAGGGACAAAAAGTGTTGGGTGTGTGTTCCTTAAAGCAGAAATAGAATCAGCTGTTGTTTTTCCACATGTACGGGTTAACAGAGCAGGTCTCAAAAAAGCAGCCTTGGGTACTAGCAGTTGCTTTCCTTATGCACAAATAGTAGATACATTCTAGGAATTTGTTGAAGAAGAGGTTACAGAACACAGAAAGCTTATAGCCCATAGAAATAAACCAGTGTTGCACCAAGAGAAAGAAATTTAAGTGCAGTACATTTACATGCAAACCAAGACCCATTTTCTTGATCTTGCTTCTGAGTTAGTTACATCTAACTGATGGTGGGGGGTTCCTGCATGGCAGGGTGTTGGACTGGATGGCCCTTGAAGTCTCTTCCAACTCTATGATTCAATGACTCTATGACCTGACTGACTGACATACCAAGACTTATCTCTGTCAGACTTCGTACCCAAATACTTTGGTCTTATGTATTTAGTATACTTCTCTATGGTGTTGAAACTTGGACCCTTACAGACACAGACACATTATGCAAGAACGTGGAAGCATTTTATATTTGGATGTACAGCCAAATTCTGAGTATACTTTGGACAGCTAGAGTCACTACTGTGGTCGTATTGCAGCGTATGAATAAAAAGCTAGAAATTCTCAATACCACGAAGAGAAGAAAATTACAATATTTGGGTGACATAATGCCAAAAACAAATACCACCTGCTGCAGGTTATCCTTCAAGAAAAATAGATGGAAAGCATGGCCCGGGATGTAGAAGAACATTCTGGCTTATGGATTTAAGCCAATGGCTCGCAGTAAGCACAGCTTCTCTGTTTAGCGGAGTTGTTGGTGACCGGCTCTTTGTGACCCTACTGGAGTGCCTTACCATTTCCTACTCCAGGCGCCTACAACACCTAGTATTCCCTGGTGGTCACCCATCCAAGTACTAACCAGGCCCAACCCTGCTTAGCTTCCGAGATGAGGCAAGATTGGACGTACTCAGGGCATCTGGGCAGCCTGTTTAGAGTAGCTTTGGATAAAAACTAGACAGTGCTGCTGATTGCCAGCATTCTATGAGGACATGGCACTTAACGAAGAAGAACTGATGAGATCAGCAGGATCCGAAAACTTGCTTTTTGCTTCTTTCTTGCATGAGATACCTTGCCAGAACAAAAGAGTATCCATCACACTTTATCATCCATAGTTCCAAGAAACCAGGGCACAATTCTTCCTTTCTTACCCTGCATCCTTTATTTTTCAAAGAGGAGTCAGGCCCCCAGCTTTCGGTTGCATATTGCAGTGAGAGGCTGGATTGGATTGATCCAGCAATGTCAGATCTGTTTAGTGAGAAACAGGCAGAGTCTAGAAAGTCAGTAAGGCTGCAGGGTGGGATGTAAAAATTTCTGTGTTGGTATACAAGAGGAGGGAAATGCAAAGAAAGAAAGAAAGAAAGAAAGAAAGAAAGAAAGAGAAAGAAAGAAAGAAAGAAAGAAAGAAAGAAAGAAAGAAAGAAAGAAAATGAAAGAATGGGATTTTGAGGCTAGGACTGGGAGTTAGGAGATAGGAACTGCCAGGGATGTGGGGATAATAGCTGATAAACAGAAGAATGCAGATCTAACAAGCCTTGGCAGCTTCTCTGAGGTACTGGGATGTCAAGTTGATGGCCTGGAAAATAGACTTAGATTAAGAAATATCAATATAGAAACTCATTCCTGCCTGACAGATGCAGAGTGGCCTGGATAAAATGGGCAGGGTGTTCCCCAGGGAACTGACAGGTTCCCACATCACATTAGCTGCCAATTGGTCCCTCTTCCATCCGCCACAAGTGCTGAACTGACTAGATCGCAAAGACAGAATTTGTGCCTCAAATAAACCAACAAGGGTATGGGTGTGTTTGTGTGTGTGTGTGGGGGGAGAGGGGCAGCTCTCCTCTACGCTTTTCTTCTTTTTCCTCTCTTTTGATCTATTGCCATTGGGCTGGACAGAATTATTTAGTAAATGCTATTTTGTAGGAAATGCTGAGTAGAATGTCCAGACATGGAGGTGGAGGCTGAGTAGATATGGTGTGTAGTTATACTTATTTTATCAAAATAGAGACTTCTTTATTGAAATGGCATTTCCATCCCTAGTTAAATGCTATAGATTTACCTTGGAAGATAATTTATATTTCTTTTCTTTTTTCTATGAGCTTTCAGTGCAACTTACAGAAATAATGTACGTTGATTATTTGTTTATTGTCTTTTATTGAATCCATATTTTGAATCAGATCAGATCTTCTAGGTAGCTTATAAAAATAGTAAAATGTATTGGATTGGCATATTGCCAAAAAGGGGAAAGCATATAATGATATGATAACTGTAAACAATAGAAACAAGACATTTTTAGCATAAATAGGCATTTCGAACACATTATGCTATCTTATCTGCTTTCAGGATGGAACTGACAAAGCAACCCTAATAGGACTTTTAGGGCAAGTGCAATATTTAAAGAGAGGTTTTACCAGTTCCACTCCCTCCAGTGAATTTCCATTGCCAAGCAGGGATCTTGTCTTAGTCTTTCACCCTCTCCACTCACATCCTAGACTTTCACCCTTTCTCCCTATAATGTACAGTAACAATCTATTGATCCATTCAGACCAGTAATTCTTTTCTCAGGATGGCAGGAGTTCTCTAGAGCAGTGCTCCCCAACCTTTTTATCGCCGCGGACCGGTAAATGTTTGATAATTTTTCCCTGGCCCGCTTTTTTTTTTTTTGCATAAAAGCTTATGTTACATATTAACCAACATATATCATGCGAAGACACAGCATATATACAGAGTAGTGGGAAACTGCTATCTCACCAAAAGCAACGGAGAAAGCTTGCAATGATTTTTTTTTTTAAAAATTAATTAGTGCCCCCTAAAAGTATCGCCTATAGCCGGGTCTTGCATTTCTATTTTTCCACGGCCACAGGACTCCCCCTTTTTATAAGAAAAGTCTGTGGAAAGAGGGTGGAGGGGTGGGGAACCAAAATAACCACGCCTGAGGGAACGTGTGAGGTGAAAAACCAAATAATAATGGAAAAGGGGAGGGGGTGGCCTTCATACTACTGAGGAGAGAGGGGCAGAACCCAAACCCCCTAATGATAATCCCTCAGAGAAATGGACCTACACACAAGCCAGGAGGGTGACTGAGGGGTGTGTGTGTGGGGGGGGAAGTAAAGTCGGGGAGGGGGGAAAAGGGGGGATGGCAACGTGAGGAAAGAAAGAAGCCTCCTCCAACACAGACCTGCCCTTGTCCGCCTTCTGGGGCTGCCCAGAAATCGCCTCAGAGCCACCCACTGAACGGTCCCCACATGCGGCGAAAAAGGGGCCATGAGCGAAACGAGATGGGAGGCCTTATTATTATTATTACCCCCCTCCCCTCCAAGTCGATCCTGTCATATCTGCCCCTCCTCCTCCTCCGCCTCCTCCTCCTCCACGCAACAAAGGTGGATATAAACACACAAACACACACACACCTTTCTTTTGGACCGAGGGAGGTGTGGTGCGGTGCGCACGTCAGTTTTCTTCACCTGGACTCTTGCAAGGAACGAGACAGAGAGAGGGAGAAGGTCAAAACGAGAGGGCGGGAGGGTGCGTGAGTGAGCGACGTGACGGCTCCCCGGCTCGAAGGCAAAAGAACCCGCGCCGTTGGGTTATGATTTATGCGCACGTGCTGATGCGCGCACAGTGCTCGCGATCAACCCAACCCAACCCCTCCCACTCCACACAAACAAACGAGCGCTTCGGAGGCCGCCATGATGGAGATGGGCAACGGAAGGCATTTCCCCAAGGCCAGGCGCGCCGAGACAAAAGGCACCGGCGCCGGGCGCCATGACGTCACCCCCCTCCCACAGCGCCTCGGGCAGCCGATTGATCCACGGACCGGCACCGGGCCACGGACCGGGGGTTGGGGAACACTGCTCTAGAGTGCTGGGAAGACATCTTTTCTTCTTGATATCCTTTTAAGCCAAACCTGGGACTCTTCACATGTGAAGCCTTTGGTCTTCCACTGAGCAACACTCTTCGTACTTTTCTTTACAGGTACCTTTAGGGACAAACTGGTGAGCACAACAAGAACTCAATCCATGCTTTTGCATTGGGAGTGGAGATGCAGTTTGGGTAGACAAGAAATGGCTAACGCCTTTCCTTGTGCCATTTATCTCCAATTTTCACAGAAGACATTATCTACATCATTAGGTGTCTGTTTTTATATTGGGCATTTGCTACCAAAGGTTAAGTCTGTGACTGAATGGTCATGTGCTGCCAAGTTGCTTCCAACATATGGCAACCCTATGAAGTAGTTAGTTACCTTCAGAAAGTCCTATAATGGATAGCTCAGCTCAGGTCAAGGTATATTGTACAACTGCAATTTTTAAGAGGATATTGTCACTTGTCTTGAAGTTTCACCCTTTCTAGCTAATAGTTATTGGCTTAAAACCATGTTGCTAAGCCAGGTAAAGACCTGTCCACACTGTGTGGGGAGGGTTAGGCTACATAGGGTCTGATGATGTTAGTGGGGGAGGAGCAATGTACCATTTAGAGTGCTTCTCCCATCCAGACAGCAAACAATCTCTTGTAGCCCTATCAGCTATCAGTTTAGCACTTCCCCTGATCGTCTGCGGAGTGTTAGAGGAAACAAAATTATTATTATAGATATCACTTCTTTCTCTCTGTTGGTGCCTTTCTGTTCCCCCCCCCTTTCCCCTTCTGTGGTAATATCATTGCCCATATTTCTGAGCCCCAAGATTGGTCAAGCACAAAGGAAACTGAAGGCCTAGGAGGGCTGCTTGACATATATTTCCCGGCAGTCCCCAGGACCAAGCAGATACCAGAATGTGCTGATGTAGGCAAGAAGGCCAGAGCAAACAGGATGGCAAATAAACAGGATATCAGGATACAGACCAAGAGCCCCTTTCTGTCCTTATCAGTAATCCCTCACTAGCTAGGGAGCATTTTCCCTCCCACCTATGGAATCTATTTCCTGTGCTATTGTGTACCTGTTTACTGAGTATGGTCTCACAGATAAGGCGTGCATTCTCCTCCCACCGAGGAACGTCCTGCTGTATCTATTGTTGTTCTCTCTTAATAAAGACTGGTCGCTCAGGCAGGAGGAGGAGAAGAATCATCATCACACACTCACATGCATGCAGCTGATGCAGACACAGAGAGACACGCAGACCCTCCAGCCAGAAATGCTGCCTGAGCACCAGATTGCACCCTGAAACTCTGTGTCCGTGTGATTTGTAACGCAACACCCTTCCCTGCTTCCCTTCATTCTTCCCCAACTATCTCTCCTCCTCCCCCTCAGAATCTACAGCCATGATGGCAGTTGGAAACTGAGGCTGTTGGAGGCCACTATCTCCCAAATCTAAAAAAGCCTGATAATGAATGTGTCAAAAAAAATGCATGTCCAGTTGCTGGGGTAAAAGGCGTGAGACAGCTCTTTAAGGGCTCAATTTAAGTAGAAATACATGCAGACATGGCCCTTAAAAAAACTCACCTGTGTCATAAGTGATACATATATCATATGCATACAGTAACCCCCCGCCTATCGCAGGGGTTAGGGACCCGGCCCGACCCGCCCGCAATAATTGAAAATCTGTGACTTCCAGATGCAGGTGGGGCCAGGCCTGGAGAAGCTAACTTACCCCCAGCCAGGCGCTGCCCCGAACAGGCCTCCCTGCAAACTGGAAGTGATTACCGGATTGCCGAAAAACATTTCAATAGGCCTAGAAAGGCCCTCGGAGGCCTCAGAAATGATTTTCGGCCATCCAGAAGTCACTTCCAGTTTGCAGGGAGGCCCGGGAAGGCCCTCGCAGGCCCGTTCAGGGCAGCGCCAGTCCTGGGGTTAGTATGGGAGGCCTGAAACAGGCCTTTTCCCCCTTACCCCAGGGGGCCTTTTTTCATATACTGTGGTCCCACAATATAGTGGGACCGCAGTATATGAACCACGAAAGGGGGGCACTACCAGTGCAGATGAGCTCTAAGGCACAACTAGAGTAGGCTTATTTGAATCCATGTAATTTGTAGAGTGGCTCACTAAACTCTCACTGATTCAATGGACCTACTATGTTGTGACTTATTACACTAAGCAACTGGACTTCAGCTACTGAGTGGCTTTACTGAATTGTGAAGGAGTATTATCACGTAATGTAACTGCTGGCTTTCACTGTGCCTCATACATTACTGTGGCTCCTGAGGTGATTGTGAGGTAGACATACCATAGGTCAGTAGCTTGTAAAACTCAGATGTTTTCCCTAGCTACTCCTAGGGAAGCTTGTAAGACCTCCACCTGGAACCATGCTTTTTCAGTTGCCGGTCCTATATGGAGGAATCAGCTTCCTAGTGACATTAGAACTGTGGAGCCCCTCTTGGCCTTCAGGAAACGGCTAAAAACTTGGCTTTTCCAGGCTGCTTTCAGTGACTAATGGAGGTTGATTGCATATGTGTGTTCTCTTTTTTTGCCTACCCATCTGATTTATTCACTGCCATCTTATATATTTATATTTTACTGTTTTCTTATTTGGTTTTAATGGTTAGGTTTTTGTGTTTATATATATTTACATTATGAACTTATTGTTTGTACTCCATGTTGTGTACTGCCCAGAATTCCTTTGGAAAGTCGGGTGGTCCATAAATATAAATAAATAAATAAATAAGTGTGTGTGTGTGTGTGTGTGTGTGTGTGTGTGTGTTTTAAGTAGCAATTTTAAGTGTGAGAGATGAAGAGCTACTTTTTAAAGTGCACCTTGGACTGTACCAAACTAATTTTGGAATTATATGTGTAACTAAAGTTTGGAGAGCCTCCTTTTCTTGGGCAGGAACTCCCAGAGTTGCTAAACTAGCTGGGATATTCTGGGAGTTGTAACTGGGGGGGGGGGAGCTCTGTCTCTGATTATTTTCAAAAAAGCTAACACCCACGCCCTGGTTCTTCATTCCTGACTATCTGTAACAATATTTGCAGCAATCAAGAGGAATGGGAGCTGCAATGGTAAAAAGAGAGAATTGCATATTTTACAATTCTCTTGCAAACATTTGTAATTTGGGGGCTTTAATGAATAAAAACATACAACAACACTAGGATATCAGGTGTATTTTTTTCACAAAATAAGAAATTTATTATTATGGAGAAAGTTTAAGGTTATAATCCAGTTCCATCTGGCCTGGAAGATTTGTGCTAGAAAATGAACTGTTTGCATATCAAATATCTACATTTTTTCTTGGCTTGCATTTTCAAACTGCTGAAGTTAGTGATACTGGTATATATGTCTGTGGGCATGTATTTTGTTGCTGTTCAACTCTTGCTTATTTTGACTACATGCAGAATGAAACAGCCATTTTTATCCTGATTAAAAATGGTTTATCTGAAGCATGTTCCAGAGGAAGACACCAAATAATGCATCCAACCTTAACAGTTTTTAAACAAACTTGCTTTGGGGAAATAGAATACATAGTTTAATATCTGGAAAATCCCCTTGCCTGCAATCAAACCAAGCTAAGTCCAGAAGCCTCTTCTTTCTTATTGGCTCCTCTTGAATCTTGTCTCTTTCTTCACCATGAACTGAGAATCCTTGAAAAATCCTCTTGTTTTATGACACAGCATGGGGAGAACACAAAACTCTCCTGATGTAATTAACAATACTGCAGGCTGCCCACTATGGGCTCTAATAGAAAATTCCACATTTCAAGGAACATAAGCACAGCAGGCAAAAAGGAGAAACTAGTCCATCAGCTCTGAGTTGTTGAAATTTAAGGGACAGCTACAGTTAGTAGAGTAGAGCTTCAGTGCTATGCAAGGAAGACAGCAAACCATTTCCTTTTACCTTATAATGTTGCAGTGTACAAGGATAATGGCTGACAACAGTGGTGAGGACTAGTGAGGGGAAATAAAGAAGGATAATCAGAATTTGAGTGCTGCACGTCTGACATTAGAAGCACTGGAAGTGAGATCAGCCTGACAGACACTCTATTTGACTTAGGATTACTTCTCCTTTTGTTGTTGTTCAGTCATTCAGTCATGTCTGACTCTTCATGACCCCATGGACCAGAGCATGTCAGGCCCTCCTGTCTTCCGCTGCCTCCCAGAGTTCGGTCAAATCCATATTGGTTGCATCGATGACACCGTCCAACCATTTCATTCTCTGCTATCCCCTTTTACTTTTGCTTTCAATCTTTCCCAATATCAGGGACTTTTCCAAGGACTCCTCTCTCCTCATGAGGTGACCAAAGTACTAGAGCCTCAGCTTCAAAATCTGTCCTTCCAGTGAACATTCTAGGTTGATTTCTTTCAGGATGGATAGATTTGATCTCCTTGCAGTCCAGGGGACTCTCCTCCAGCTCAAAAGCATAAATTCTGCAGCAATCAGCCTTCTTTATGGTCCAGCTCTCACTTCCATACATCACTACTGGAAAAACCATAGCTTTGACTATCTGGACCTTAGTTGGCAAAGTGATGTCTCTGCTTTTTAAGATGCTGCCTAGGTTTGTCATCACTTTCCTTCCAAAAAGCAGGCGTCTTTTAATTTCATTGCTAGTCACCATCTGTAGTGATCAAGGAGCCCAAGAAAATAAACTCTGTCATGGCCTTCATTTCTTCCCCTTCTATTTGCCAGGAGGTGATGGGACCAGTGGTCATGATTTTAGTTTTTTTGATGTTGAGCTTCAGCCCAATTTTTTCACTCTCCTCATTCACTACCATTAAAAGGTTTTTTAATTCCTCCTCAATTTCTACTATCAGACTAGTATCATCTGCGTATCTAAGGTTGTTGATATTTCTTCCGGCAATCTTAATTCTGACTTGTGATTCATCCAGTCTTGCCTTTCGCTTGATGTACTCTGCATATAAGTTAAATAGGCAAGGTAACAGTATACAGCCTTGTTGTACTCCTTTCCCAATTTTAAACCAGTCAGTTGTTCCATATCCAGTTCTGACTTTTGCTGCTTTTCCCACATACAGATATCTTAGGAGACAGATAAGGTGGTCAGGCATTCCCATTCCTTTAAGAAATAGGAATAGGAATCTTTATTGTCATTGCCCCCTTGCAGGAACAACGAAAATTTTGTGGTTGCTATATAAAAACTCATTTAAAACATTTCACATAGATTTTAAAACCGGTACAACACATAATATGACATATAAAATTACTAAAATATGACATATAAAATAAGCTGACTTCAAAGTCCAGGATTTCCGTTTAAGGCCAATATTGCTCTAAAAAAGAAGCTATTTTTGAGACAGTTTGTTCTTGCCCTCAGTACTCTATATCTCCGTCCGGATGGCAGCAACTCGAAGAGGCGATGACCAGGATGTGATGGATCTCTTAATATATCTAATGCTTTACAGTGGCACCTGGTAGTATAAATTTGTTCTAGGGTGGGGAGTGAACAGCCCACAATACTCTCTGCAATTCTTATGATTCTGTGCAACACTGTCTTATCATGGTGGGTACAACTTCCATACCACACACATAACCCGTAAGTAAGCACACTCTCAATTGCACAATGATAGAAGGCCAGCAGCAGCTTTTGTGGAAGATGGTTTTTCCTTAAAGTTCTCAAGAAAAATAGCCTCTGCTGAGCCTTCTTTGCAAGCCCCTTTGTGTTGACACTCCAGGACAGATCCTCCTGTAACTCAATGCCCCAAAATTTAAAACCTGTAACCCTCTCCACACCAGTCCCATCAATCACCAGTGGTTGAATATCAGTTTTCTGCCTCCTAAAGTCTACCACAAGCTCCTTTGTTTTCTTTATATTTAGGTGCAAGTTATTTATTCTGCACCACTTGGTCAACCTCTCCACTTCATCTCTGTAAGTGATAGTTTGTTGTGGTCCACACAGTCAAAGGCTTTGGCATAGTCAATGAAGCAGAAGTAGATGTTTTTTCTGGAACTTCTTTATCCCAGCCTATTTATATACAAACTATTGATTGATTGACTGGCCATGTGCTCAAAAGAACTCACGTGTTTCACTTGTGTAAAATACATGGACTGAGACTCCGAACATGGAGAACTGGTTCTAGGGACCAACCTCAGTAAAATGAGACTAAAAGTCCTCTCTAATCTCATCATACTTCATTGTATTGTATGGTTTGCTTTCTGGGCTCATTAGCATTTGTCACAGTGATCCTTTCAAGTGACTCCATTCATTGCATGCCCTAATTTCACTCATTATCTCCAGAGGACCATTATGGAGCCGTGAATAATGAAAGAGACTAGGACTTAGGCGATCTGGGTTCAAATCACCACTTGCCAATGGAAACTCATGGGGATGGTGGAGTGAAAAAAGGAGTTGTATGGAAACTAGATCTTTGAGTTACTAGTCATAGGTCCTTACTAGCTTTTTAAAGTACCACAACTCGATGGCAGACCCTTGGTTCTTTCTTGGGTTTGTGTGTTGATTCTATCGGAAAATGGGAAAGACCTTTGGTCAGAGAACCCCTTGTGTTACAAAGAGCGAACAGTACAAGGCTGCATGGGCATAGAAGTCCAGCTGTGAAAAAGGCTATTTCCTAAATATGTTCTGGACCTTTTTCACAGCTCCCTAACCTCTCTATAGCTGGATTTCCATCTCCTCTGCCCTTTTCTGCTGTCAGACAGGGTGGGGTGGGGGAAGAGCATGAGTTTCTGATGGATGGTCTCTGTCATTTTTTTTTCACCCGAGAATGGCAGCTCCTTCCATTTCAGTGAGAGTTGCTGGATATGAGTGCTTCAGTTTGGCTCTTGGCTGGATTTGCTTCCAAACGTTTCTCTGTGTCAAAAGGTGCTTGATATGAATTTCTGGCTAATCTGGGGATTATTCAGATCTCGCAGGTTCTGTTTTATATTACAAAATGCCAATGTCGAGAGAGAGAGTGGATGGGAATATTTTATTTTTGTCTTTCGGGACATGTGTGCTTATGGTGGTAGATGTGTCTGGGGGAGGTGTGGAGGGATTTTGTCACAGTGACACAATGAGAATGATTGGCAGCCCACTGAGAACAATAAAAAGAAGTAACTTTAAGGAATTTGTTCCTGTAGGATATACAGGATGGTAAATCTGCAGAGTTTAAAAAGGGGGAGCTAAATAAATTGGAAATAAGCCTAGATGCTCTAAGCACATCTGATCTCACCTGATTTGGGAAACTAAGCAGGGTCAGCCCTGGTTAATACTTGGATGGGAGACCACCAGGGAATACCAGGTGCTGTAGGCACCTGGAGTAGGAACTGGCAAGCCACTCCAGTATTCCTGCCAAGAAAACTCCATGGACATGGGGTGACGAAGAGTCGGTCACGACTGTAATGACACAATACACACACACAAGCCAATCAGTGGCTATGAGCCATTATAACTGAGTAAAAACTTCTGGTGAAGTGCTGTATACCTGGACATATAAGACATTAGAAACAAGCATCTAGGGATACCCATGACGTTCTTGCTCCCAGAGATTTTTGAATAACTATACTGGTTTTGGAACAAGAATGAGAAATGAATGTCTTCTTGTTTTATACAGAATATTTTTGTTTTTATTTTCATGTGTGGCAGCAGTATGTGGGTTCTGCATCTGTTCTTACAATAGCTGTCATATGATAATCTAAAGGCAAATGGGTGCAGCCTCGACTAAAATATTGCCTTCCCTGATATTTAGCAAGGGTGGTGGTGGTGTATGAGTGAAGTGATGCATGTCCCAGCCAGTAACTGCATATATTCAGTTATTTGAAAAAGCAATGGTTTTAGTTTAGAGGAGCATTTTGCACATTGCTTTGAGCTGTGTTGCAGTCAGTAAGGTTCATCCACTTACTTGAGCTTTGTACATTGTATATTTTGCAGAAGGTACTTCATAATTTGTAACACTTTAAGTTTCCTTGCACAGTGTACACACACGTTATGAAGAAGTATGGGGACTACAAAGAATGCTCCAGCATTCTATGTATGTATGTATGTATGTATGTAGGTAGGTATGTATGTATGTAGG
Organism: Phrynocephalus versicolor; assembly: GCA_023846285.1. NCBI lineage: Eukaryota > Metazoa > Chordata > Lepidosauria > Squamata > Agamidae > Phrynocephalus > Phrynocephalus versicolor. Next base: position 29,674,749 of record JAHTLZ010000015.1, on the reverse strand, counting down.
TAGGTAGGTAGGTACGTACGTACGTACGTACATGATATAAAATTAATTTGTTTCTTGGGACACTTCATATCATGACCTTTTTGTATCACGGATCTGAATGTGGTGCAATGCATCCTGGCAATTGAAGTCTTCTACAAAATCTTCGTATCTCAGGGCTTTCCATAGGAAATTTTTATATCTCGAGTTTTTGTGGACGTTTTCCATTCCCAGGGTGCATTGCACACTGGACGGACTTTCCTTTCATATCTCGAGGTTTTTTTGTGGCCCGAGGAGCCCGTATCTCGGGGCACCACTGAATGTATGTACCATACTTTTCCATTTCTAAGTCACCCCATGAATAAGTCAACCTCCACTTTTCCAACCCAAAATTATAAATATAAAGTACCAGTACTCCAAAGTTATTTTCCTCCTTGAGAAAGGATGGTGGCGGCGGCTCGCTCCCCCCCCCCAATAGAACCAACACAACAATAATGGAGCAAGGATCCTGGATTTGGGAGCAATTTAGGAAAAAGAGGAAGGGGGCCCCCTTCTACCCTTCCCCCAAAACAGATGCAGAGGGAGGGCAACGTCTAAACCCCTCCAAAAATGTATCCCTCCCTCTTTCCCTATGCCACCTCCACCCCATGCCTTTCATGTCCACAGGAGCCACCTCACTTGTGTGCATGAATCCCGTCTGCGACGGATCCTCTCCGTCTTCTTGCCCTGGACCTGGAGGGTGATGATGGAGGTGGCGACGTGGTCTCCTTTTTCTCATCTTCATTGTGAAGGAAGCTGAGAAAGAGGAGCCCACATTGCTGCCGCCACCCACCAAGTCCAGAGCAAGAAGTTGGGGAGCATCCATTGTAGATGCGGCCCATGCACACAAGTGAAACGGCTCCTGCGAACACAAAATTCATGGGAAAGAGGGAGGGAGGGGTACTGCTGCCATGCATACTGCTGCCATGCATGAACCATTTTTTGAGAGTTTTATATGAGGTTAATATTTGCAAGCATATCGGAGAAAACCCAATAAAACAAAAGAAGGCAATAACAGATGGCCTCTTAAAGACGCATCCACCATGGAAAGCCTTAATTTTTTAGGTTAATGGTTTTAGAAAAAAATCATCTTATATACAGAAAAATATAGTATCTATGCATGCATTTGATTTATATACCATATGGCAACAAGGCCATTCTGGGCAGTTTACAAACTGTGCAAATAGACAATAAAAACAGACAATCAAATGAGTTCAAATCAAAACAAATAAAATTAAGTATAGACAGTAACATTTAAAAAAACCCAGCAAACAATTAACAATACAGTAGGGCCCTGGTATCTGCTAGAGATTGGTTTCAGGCCTTCCTGTGGATAAATACCCCCCCCCCAGCAACTGCTGTTTCATGACAGTAGCTTGCTTTATGGCTGCTATTTGGCAACATTACCTTGCTTTGCAACTGCTGTTTGTGACAGTAACTTGCTTTACGGCTGCTGGATTATTTATTTATTTATTTTCCTCTGCACACCGTGGATAAATGAATCAGTGGTTAATGAATCGGTGGATACGGGGTCCTACTGTTAAAATAAAATAAGTTTAAAATATATACATCATCCTATAGGAGACTCTGAGATGGTAATCAATTTCACCAGCAAACATTTATTCAGAACTATATGCAGAATTATTGAACCCTAGCTCAGAAGAGAGAAGTCCTGCCGGTTAGCTAAAAGACAAATTAAGGAATAGGAATGCAGCCCTGTGGTGGATAGGCTTATCCTCCATCTGAAATCAAAAGTGCCTAGTAGAGATGGGCACGACCAGAAAAAATGACGTTTCGAGTTGTCGTTTGTCGGGACGGGCCCGTTTCGGGTCGTTTCCGTTTGTGGCGGAAATTTTCAAAATTTGTCATTTCCATTTGTCGTTTGTCGTTTGGGTTGGGGTTGGGGTAAGTGGGCTCTGGGAGGCACCTCTCTGGGTGCCTCTGACCCACTAAGAAGGGAAGGGAAGTGTAACGCGTAGCCGCCGCGTACCATACATTACATTATGTTAGGGTTGGGGGGTAAATGGCAGAGGCACCTCTCTGGGTACCTCTGACTCACTAAGAAGGAAAGCATACTGGCATACAGGTAAGGCTTAGGGGTAGGGGTAGTGGGCTCTGGCTGGGAGGCACCTCTCTGGGTGCCTCTACTCTGACCCACTAAGAAGGGAAGTGTACTTGCGTACGAATCTGGGTTAGGGTTGGGGTTAGGGTAAGGGCTAGGCTTAGGGTTACAGTAAAGGTTAGGGTGGGTTAGTGGGCTGCACCTCTAGGTGCCTCTGACCCACTAAGAAGGACAGTGTACTGGCGTATGGGTTAGGGTTAGGGTTAGGGTTATGGTTAGGGTTAGGGTTGATGGGCTTTTTATGCCCTCTGGCACATCCAGAAGTCTCAGTCAAAACCTGGCCATGCAATTGGTGGAATGGGTCAAAAAAATTGCATGGTCCCATCCCATGGCCAGCCCATCATTGTGCAGGTGTAAAAAAATAAAAATAAAAATAAAATAAAATAACATCAAGGGAGACGTTTTATTGCAAGAAAAACCCACTGCTGCTACTATAAAAAATCAGGCATTTAAAATACCTAATTTTCAAATATTTCTGTGGTGCTTTGGTGGGTTTTTGGACCACGATTTAAAAATAAATATTGCGGTCGCCATTTTGGATACCCCCCCACCGCATGGCAAATGGAGACGACGAGGATTCCCCCCCCAGCCTGGTACCAGCAGCCCAGGACAGGAGAGGGGGGGAAGGCCGGGGACCCCCCCCCCAAAACCACCCCTCTC
>JAHTLZ010000015.1:29658104-29671942 GCA_023846285.1 Phrynocephalus versicolor | reverse complement strand
CCCCCCCCCCAAAACCACCCCTCTCTGGTAGATGCCCTCACTCAGGCAGGCATATTTTCGCCTGCTGTTTTGGACAGGAATCGGTTTTTTTTTTTAATTTTTAAAACTTTTTTTCTGTGCTGCTTGGCATCGCGCAATCGCCGTGAATCGCGATGCCATGAACGACAACGAAAAATCAGACCCAATTTATCTTTATCGGGTTGGGTTCGAGCTGGAGCAGAGTAATTCTCGTTACCGTTATCGTTATGTAACAGAAACCACAAACGGTAACGGAAATGAGAATTTCGCTGCTCCGTCTATTGCCTAGCATTGGGGTGCTTCTGGATTCATCTCTGAGTCAGGACGCTCAGGTTTCAGCAGTGGCCAGGAGTGCATCTGCACAGTTAAACTTGTGTAACCATTGCATCTGATCCTGGAAAGGTTTCACATGACCACAGTGACAGACACCTTAGTTACATCCCAGCTGGATTAATGTAGCATGCTTTACATGGAACTACTTTATGTCTATAAACTTCAAATTGCTAACTGGGATTTGTGTGTGTGTGTGTGTTTTTGTTGTTGTTGCTTGTCTTGTGTTTGCAGAACCAAATACCTGTCTGGCACACTGGAAGACATGCATGCCATGTACTGCATCCTGAGAACACCATACTCTTGTGGCCTCTGGTCTTATTTATGTATTTATTTATTTTTTTATACCACCCCGTTAGTGAATATTTACTACTTTTGTGGTTTACGGAATAAAATCTAAAGTGTGGATTAATGTTTTTTTTAAAATTGTGCTTTTGTATTTAGATTTAAAAATTGCATTGGGGATGTTTGGCAGCCTAGATGTGTCTTTCGTAAAATCATAGAATCATGGAGTTGGAAGGGGCCTATAAGGCTCTATGCCCAGCCCCCTACTCAAGGCAGGAATTCTGATCAATGCAGATTGGAAAGAGTTGTTCAATATTCTCTTGAATGCATCCAGTGTCGGAGTACTCAAAACACTGAGGTATTTGCTTCTACTGTCGTTCTGCTCTAACAGTTAAGAAGTTTTTCCTGATATTTAGCCTAAATCTAGCTTCCTGTCCCTTCAGTCCATTACTATGTGCCCTGCACTCAGGGATGATTAAGAACAGATCCTGCCACTCCCCTGTATGGCAGCCTTTCAAGCACAGTGATACCTCAACTTACGAATTTAATACATTCCGAATGCATGCTCTTAAGTCGAACTACTCTTAAGTTGGGGTACCTATCTAAAAAAATTGAAAAAATAAGTTAAAAAATTTAAAAATGAAAATAAATATTTGTAAGTCAAGCAGACCATATCTAAAATTTGTAAGGAGGCAGTTAAAACGGCAACAGTTTTCCACTCTTTTCCAGCTCTTAAGTCAAGCTGCTCTTAAGTCGGGGTACCACTGTATTTGAAAAGTGCTCTCATATCTTCTTTTAGTGTTCTTTTCTCAAAGTTAAACCTGTCCAGATCTTTCAGTCTTTCCTATCAAGGCTTGTTTTCGAGTTCTCCAGTCATCCTCATTGCCCTTCTCTGAACCTGCTCCAGTTTGTTACCATACTTCTTGAATGTTGGTGTCCGGAAGAAGACACCGTTCTGTACTCTAGAGGAGGCATAACTAATGCTGAATAGAAGCGAACTAGTATCTTATGTGATTTGATGAAGTGTATGTCTTCAATACAATTTCAAGTCAATTGACTAGTATGGGCAAGCTTTTAAGACTTTATTGGCTAAGGGGGGATGGAAGGGCAAGCATGGAAGCTTCCCTTGCTTCAGCAGCTTTCCAGTTGTGCAAAGAGTCATGTAACTCTTCTTGCAACCAATGCAAGAACAGGCATGGAGCAAAGTGCCCCTAGGATAGTGGTAGCAAACCTTGGGCACTCCAGATGTTTTGGACCACAACTCCCAGAATTCTGAACATAATTGCCAGTGACAAAGGACTGTGGGAGTTGCGGTCCAAAACATCTGGAGTGCCAAAGGTTCGCCGTTTTTAAGCAATTGGATGGTGAACCATAAATGAAAATGAATATTTTCTATGGGATAAGAACAATAGAGACATCGAATGTATGTGCAAGCATCCTGTGTAGGAAACAATATTTATGATTAATCTTTCTGTGTTGCTCTTTTTGCAAAAGTGCAAATAATAAACTTAAAATACTAAAATCATTGTACAGTATAGCCATTCAAACAATAATCCACTGGAACGCTTTAATTTCTAAAGACTAAAATATGTTGTGTTAGCACCTCTGAAAATCAAGGGAGGTGCCTCCACTGTTAAGGAAGGACTGGATTTTACAGTTTGGGAGTGACTCAGGAGAAGCCTCTTTCCTGGTCTGAGTGGGATGGAGAGCAACTGCTCACATTTTTTTTGCCCTTGCCTAGACTTTTAAATAACACACTCTGCATATTGATGCCTAGAAAACATAAACGGCTCCTGCTGATAGTTGAAAATAGAAACATTGCACAAGACATTTCAATGATTTTTGGTGCTGTTAAGTTAATTTCAGTGCAGCTGGAATAGAGCTGCAAAGATGTCAGTGTTATTATATGAAGTGTTCATAGCTCCATCCTAAACTGCCATTTAACAGACCTTAATGTCTTTTCCCCCCTGTAAAACATTGCTTCATCCAGAAGAAGCACCCCAACGGATACCTCTGGCTTGCAAACTGTAGTGTGCTTAGGTTCCATTAATGTACTTAGCACCCCTCCATTGATGCTGGTTTTCCCATAGCATAAGCTATGGTCAAGCATCTAGGACTTGAAATTTCACATCAGCAAAAACCAGGAGGGAAAGGAAAGGAAAGAGGTTGACATGTTAAAAAACAAACCAACCATAAAATAATTCTTGAATATTACTGTATCCTAGAAAAGGGGGGGATCAAGAACTCTTAGAGAGCACCCCCCCCCCAGAATCTTATTGAATATCCATGTGCCGATGGGTTGTGCAGATATGGGTTGCTTTTACTTCACATATAATAAAAGAGCAGAGCCTAAGTGTTGTGGGCTTTGATTCACATATGTGAAGCTTCCAGCATTCCTGGCAGAGGCAAAGAGGAGCGGTGAAAATTATATTGGCTTCAATCGGTCCTTTCTTTTCATGCCAGCTGTCCTGCGGAATGTGAAAAACCTGGAGCATGACTGATTGTATTGATCTGAAAAGCCTTGTTTGTTAAAGGTGAATGGGGAAAGATTGAAAAATTCAGCTTCAGAACTAAAAAAATTGGCAGGTTCTAGAACTGTAATAATGAAATACTCTTGGAAGGCATACGGGCCTTTGTCAAAGGCCACTGATTACAATACTAGTTATGTGAGGATATAGAAAGAACACCATAGCCTTTTGGGGATTTCCTTCCAAGGGTCCAAAATGCAGCAGCCAGACCGCTGATTGGGGCGGGCCACAGAGATCACATTGCAACCCTATTAAAGCAGCTCCACTGGCTGTCAATCAGCTATCAGGCACAATTCAAGGTGCTGGCCTTGACCTACAAAGCACTGTGTTACCTGGGTCCTAGCTACCTCAAAGATCAAACCTCACAGTATGAACCAGTTTGGGTGTTAAGGTCATCAGGAGAGGCCCTTCCCTCCATTCCACCACCCTCACAAGTATGTCTTGTGGGAACCCATGAAAGGGCCTTCTTGACTGCTGCGGCTAGACTCTGGAACTCCCACTAGATGCCAGGACTGCCTCATCTCTGTTGTCTTTCCGGAAACAGGCAAAGACCTTTGTCTTCAGGCAAGTTTTCCCTGAATGATGGACTACCTATTATGTGTCTTTTATATGAATCGATCGGATCACATAGACTTTGTGTTTATAACTACTTATAATCTTATGTGATTACATTGACACTATGTTTTCAATGTTACTTTCCATCACGCATATCTTTTCATGGAACTTTACTCTCCTTTAAACCGCTCACATTCTCTTGTAGCTTTAATGCAATGTTGTCTAATGCCTATTAATGCTATAAGATGTCCCTCAATTCCCTTTTCTCAATACTTGAACATGTCTTAATTGTACTGGACTGTATATTATCCCTTATTACTGTAAGATGCCTTTGGTCCTTTTCCAAGGAGAAACATGGGGTAAAAATAATCTAAAATAAATAATTTTGTTTAAGTAGACTAGCAGTAGAGGCTAGTGGGTCTGCCTGTACAAAAATACAGAAAGATAATAATAACCATCCTTACAAGCAATACAAAACTGGCAAAACGTATTAAATCATGTACAAAGTTTACTGAGCTGTTTTAGGGAGACTTATGTTCTTTCTCAGGCCTATACAAGACAATTTCTGCTTTGCCATCATTCATATCAAGACGTGAGCACAAACATTCACATTTGCATACTTACTGTAGAATCTATGGTGCTGCTTTTCTACAGTGTACAGAATACTGTGTTCTGTATTGTAACAGAGTATTCCATTACTTGAGGGGCATGATCACACCAGCACCCATTTCTCATCCTGGTTTGGTTTTTTGTACATTTTCTGTATATGTATGTGCAGTTCATCAGATGGGTCATGCCCCCAAAAGCAAACAATATACCAATACACTCTTGCACATTTGATGCAGCAAAAATGATAAAGTGGAGGACCTTGGAGATGGGATGGATTTGCAGTAGTGCAAAAAACAGCAGGTGTGTCTTTACATAAAGCACCATTAAAGCTGAGCGAAGGGACAGACTTAAATAATTAATGGCTAGGAAGTGAAGCATTGTTTAACAAAGGAAGGCGTCATCACGGGAATTTTGTCTAGACTAATTCAAGGACATTTTCTCACTATTAAAATGGAAAAGATTTGTATGTGTGCATGTGTTTTTCTATAGTGTGTGTGTGTGTGTGTGTGTGTGTGTGTGTGTGTGTGTTGAGATGCAGGCTGAACAATTGGTTTTGTTCAATGACTCAATGTAGGATGAAGCATGAAACCATCTTCTTTCACCATTAATCTTTGTAGGAAAGCCTTCTTGACCTCCTGTGGGGGCTTACTCCAGATTTTCAAGGCACTCCTTCCCATCATGAGCTGTATATGAGCAATGGCAAAATAAGTATAATGTCATGTGTATTTACTTTTCTTGCAACAGGTTAATAGCTTTTCCCTGTTACAATGAGGAAAGAGGCATTAGACTTTAAGTTATAGAGAATTTTAAGGAAGCCTAATAGAAAATGGACTTGAACAACTTTACACACTTCACTCAGATACTCTCCTGATAAGTAACAGGATCATTTCCCATACAACCAACCCATATGGAATTTTCCTGCCACCAACATTCCAGATCATTAGTGGATGGAGCATTTTGTTGCCGTCTTCCATTGCCTCAGTTCTAAATCTACTGCTTTACTTCCTTTGTGAAAATAAATAGTGCTTTGCTAAGTGTGGCAGCAGGATGGGAGGTGAGGGCAACGAGACTAGAATGTATCTAGAAGTCCCTGATTGGGTTCCAAGCTCTGTCACTGAACTTGAGATCTGGATGATTCTTTATGTCATGCTTCAGTCCCAAATGGTGGGGCATGTATGCGACTAAAGAAGCCCTAACATTTTCACGTTGACAGGACATTCTCTATATACTGCAGCTCTTTGAAGGTTAAAACATTTAGCTGTGGTCACACCTGGGTTTCGATCCTGATCTTCTGAAGGTCCGGCTTTTCCTCTTTGTCCCATCATGTGATTTAATATGTGGGTCAAGAGTTCCCACGTCAAAATCTGTTTTTTTTTTAAAGTGCAGTTCAGCCCTCTTGACCAGCAGGTGGTGCTAGCATCTAAAAAAATGGACGACTTTGCTGGGGGAAATTAAAGCTTGTAGGACCGGATAGAGTTTCCTGCTTCTCTGAAGGTGAAAGGCAATTAAAAAAACATAGCCCATCGGCCCCAGGAACAGCCGGTCGGTGCTATGAAAAAAGAAAGAAAAAGAAACCCAGATCATTTATTTATTTATTTATTTATTATTGAATTTATATCCCGCCCATCTTCCCAACGGGAACTCTGGGCGGCGAACATGCCTGAACAAGTCAGCAAATACAACCAGTTAGGTACAATACAGGACAATAGAAAAACAATAATCAGAAATCAGCAAGAAATAATAAAAACAATTAAAAGAACAGCAGCAGGGGCGCACCCTTTAGTTCAGTCCTCACCGCTGCTATATCTAGTTCAACCTAGCTATCGATGGCGGGAGAAGAAGAGAAAATAAAATAAAATAAAATAAAATAAAATAAAATAAAATAAAAGAGAGAAAGAAAGAGGAGGGCTAAGCTAGGTCACCAAAGGCCTCGCGGAATAGGATGGTCTTCACCGCTTTACGGAAGGCCAGCAGGGACTCTGCTGAGCGCACTTCACTAGGTAAGCTGTTCCATAAGGATGGGGCAGCCACCGAGAAAGCCTGGTTCCGGGTAAGGGACCTCCTGGCTTCTCGGGGGGATGGAACCTGTAGCGAGTGCACCCGCGACTGCCGAACCGGTCGGGCCGATGTTGACCGCTGGACGATTCGCTCCGCCAGGTAGTCCGGGCCCAGGCCATGGAGGGTTTTATAAACTAAAACCAAGACCTTGAATCTGATCCGGGATGCAACGGGTAGCCAATGCAGCCGGGCCAGCACCGGGGTGATGCGGTCATAACGACGCGCACCCGCCACCAGTCTGGCCGCTGCATTTTGCACCCGCTGCAATCGCCGGAGGAGAGTCAAGGGCAGCCCTATGTAGAGAGCATTACAGTAGTCCAACCTCGAGATCACCAGTGCCTGGACCACTGTTCTCAGGGAGTCCCCGTCTAGGTAAGGGCGAATCGTGGTCCCACGGCATCGGCCTCCTTAAAAGCTGGATTTTCAAAGCGAAGCAAAACTTTCCCTACCTCGTAGGTGAGTCACAGAAACCTCGCTTAAGGGATCATTACCGGGTTTTCTTTTTCTTTTTTTCCAAAAAGCCCGGTGGCCATGGGGACAGCATTTTTGGACTCGGTTTATTTAGTAATTTAAACTGTTTTTAAAGGGACGTGGGAACGAGTCCTTAGATGGAAGGTGGATTTTCTCCATCTTTTCCAGAATTCCAGAGCATGACTTTTTTTAAAAAAAAGGTCAGCTACATAATTGCAGTTCTTGTACTATATGTTGAAGACAGAATCTTAATCAAATCTAAAGGGATGTCTGTGCCACCTTCCAATACGGGGCAAGCACTTGAAAATGCTCTCCTTATCTCCTCAATTTCTCTACAGCTGTTACCAAAGCCCCTTCATATTCCCTCTCCCTAAGCACAACTGGCCAGGGAGAATGCTGGAGCCAGCCCTTCTATAACTCAGAGACACCTGCTTCAAATACCTGCCTTGAGGTGTTAAGAAGGAGAAATACATTGTTCATTCTTTCATCTATTCTTGTATTTTTACTTCTGGAGAGGTGCTTGTGGAATTTATAGTCTCTGGTGCAAATTAATTTGACTGGCCTTGGGAGCTATGAAACCCAACCTGTTCTAAAGTCAGTACAAGAATCTGTTTTCATTTCCCTTTGCTTGTACATGCAGATATGTTTCTGCCTCAGTCAGGGGAAAAATGGGGGCTGGCCCGGATGTGAGGAATTGTCCCTGTGAACCTTTTTTCTGTCTTTAAAATGTTGCACCAATTGACTTAAATCCAAACTAAGGTAGACTCACTTAATGAATTGCTGAATGTGAGTCACCACTTAGATAAATCCCGTTGGCTCAATGGGTCTACAGTCGTTGGCATTGCCAGATGGACTCAAGCCACTGTGCTATTTTTTATGTTTTATTTTAGTTACTCTTTGTCTTCTCCATCTCTTAAGTAAACATGCAGTGCTATGCAGGTTTACTGGGAAATAATTTACATTAATTTCAATGGAGCCTACTTCTGTGTGACATTGCAATGCCTACTAATTGCTTAATGATTTTGTATCTAGACTTCATCTATATTCCTATAGCCTTTTGCTTTAGTTTTTCACAGGATTGCTTATAGACCAAGGCCCCAGGCCACCCTACTTACATGCCTACCCCAGCCTCTTGTCTTTGTACTATGTTTCCCCATTTCTCTTTCACTACTGTTTTTGCCAAGTGGAGAGAGGCAATTGACCCTGTTCAGAGATTTGGATGTGACCAAGGTGCTACCCACTCCTGACCAGTAGCCTATAAAAGCGAGATTCTTTGGTTATTATAGAAATGGAGTGTCGATGAACATAAGCTTACCTATGTAAACTGTTAAGGCCTAAAATATACATTGTTCCTCCACTACATAATTCTCTGTTTGCGGAACATCTTAAATTTGAATTGGAGTGAGGAGGCCTCACTGTCAAATTGACTTGTGAGAGCTTATGGACTGCTGTTAACATTTGTCTCCCTTAACCTAGTATCTGATGGCAGCATCCATTCCCCAGAGGTTTCCAGGCGGATTAAATATGCATGCAGTTTTTGTATTTTTGCAAGAAATCTGTGAGCTAGGTTTAACTGTTGGTACGCTGCCATGTTAGATTCCCCTGCTGTCCCTCCCCATCTCTTCTAATGAACCGACATTCCCCACCTTCCACTTAAGTGTATAGCTTGTAACTCCCTCCTACCTCGATTTTCGCTTGGCTTTCCAGAGTCAAATGTCTGCCTGTCTGCCTGTGCAGATTGCTTGTCCCCTGAGGAGCTATCAGCTTTATGAGAATCACAGTGCTTTTTGTTTGAGCGTGTTTAAGCACATCTATCACTTCATCCTCCCTCTCTCTCCGCAGACTCCTCTTGCCTCACCCTCACCCTCACCCTGCTGACAGCTTTGTCTACAGACATATATAACAGTTGTGATACTGATGCCTGGAGTGTTGGTGGTGGTGGGGATGGGGGCATGATGGAAATGGAAGAGGGAGGTCGTGCCCAGCGTGGGAAGCACTTGTTAAATTATGCCTACAGGACAGTGTGGTAACCAGAGAATGTGAGGCCAAGGTGCCCCTTCTCTATCAGACACACAAAGTAAGCGAGTTTATAAGGGGTGGCAAGGGACTGCAAAATATTTTCTGTTCCTTCTCCCTTACATGTTTTAAGAGCTTTCTCTGTCTCAGTAACTCCCCTGAGAGACCAAAGCAGAAGCCTCTTTGGATGCGAATCCCTGACAAGTTTTTAATGTGAAAAGAATTCACTAAATTTAGCCTCTGGAAATGAAGGAGGAGGGAGAGAGAGAAAAGGAATGAGTGATTAGAGGGGTAACCCAACGCCATCCACTTTCCTTTAGTCAGAATTGGTTTGTTCGTTCTTTTCTCCTCTGTCTTGAAAGCTTTTAAGCCTAGGCGCCATCGTCTATACACAAATAAACTATGTGACCAAAAGGGAAGAGAGAAAGAGAAGAGGCGCGCACACAATATACTGAATCAAGGCTCTTCAGTGCTGTAACCGTCAGAAAAAGTATTAAATTCTGCCTCTTCAGGCGGATGTAATGAAGGAAGGTGTCAGATGGGGAGCGCTACTTAAAGGACCAAAATGGCTGGGTTCCTAGGAATTTGGCCTGAGTTCAAAGCAGGCCTAGCTGTGCTGGAAGCTCCTATATAATTCTAATTTGCCATTGTGCTTACGGGGCACTGGAAGTGGTGGTCCAAAGTTTGGAAACCATTATGTACATTTTATTGACATAAAGGCGCCATTTTAGATTTGAGCAGGAGGAAGAACATTTCACCTATGAGGCAAAGATTGTGTGTCCCTCTGCAATTCACAGCTGGCGTACATACCCACATAGCCACCATACCAAGCATTATTTTTTTTCTTGAATCCTTCCCCAGTCACCTTCCTTCCTCATAGATAAAGTATTTCTCTGTAATGGTCTGGATTCCCCTGGCTTCTGAAGGTGTATGCATGAACTATTGGTATGCCCCTCTTTAAAACGTAATGCTACCATCCTAAACTCATGTACCTTGGAAACTCCATTAAACTTAATGGAGCATGCTTCTAAGTAGTCACAAAACAGGATAGCATTACCAGAAAGTTTAATCTGATGGAGCATTACAATATTTTATTTATTAAAATGCTTTGTTTTACAAGAAGGACAAACATATTCAGGCATGTTTACTGTCTGGATAAGCAATTAAAGGATGTTATGAGTTGGGGGTGGAAGAGAAATTTATAATCTCTGCAATAGACAGAGGCCTGCTATGGCAAGTAGTCTTGAGGATACGTTCTTGAAATAATAAAGGCAGCATATTTCAAGAGCTTTTGCTGTAGCCTCTGTGAGGTCTCAAACATTATTGGCAGTAGCAGTGTTACTCTGGCAGATCAATGGTTCCTCTTTTTCTTTCTTAGAAAACAGATCTTGGCCTCCAGGACACATTCCTTGTACAGAGGGCCATGTAATTGTTTAGGAAACCTCTGCCTCCAGATGCTACCAATTTAAAACTCCCCTTCTGCCCAATTGCTGGCTGTGCTGGCTAAGGCTGCTACGAGCTGAAGCCTAAACTCATATGGAGGACTATGTACAGGGTCCCTATCTTGATTGTTATTTATCATAATGACATTGAATAGACTAAGAATGAGACTACATATTTGATAATGTAGTAGGATTTGCTGCAGGTGTAAAATTGATGATGATGATGATGATGGTGATGATGATGATACTACTACTACTGCTGCTGCTACTACTACTGCTACTGCTACTACTACTACTACTACTACTACTACTACTACTACTACTAATAATAATAATAATAATAATAATAATAATAATAATAATAAGAAGAAGAAGAAGAAGAAGAAGAAGAAGAAGAAGAAGAAGAAGAAGAAGAAGAAGAAATGTATTCTCAAAGGCTTTCATGGGCGGAATCAGATTGTTGTTGTGAGTTTTTCAGACTGTTTGGCCGTGTTCTGGAAGTTTTTCTTCCTGACGTTTTGCCAGACTGTGGGCCTTTTCACACGACCCTTAAGATCCGCTGGCCACTTAAATTCGGACCAGAGTTCTTGGGGGTTCGTTGCTCTTCCTGTGTCCCCACCCCTCCGCACTTCCTTGCTCCTGCCTGCGTGAGGGGAGGTAGAAAAAAAGAGGGGGGGAAATGCAGGCTCACCTCCGAAGCTGCCCCGTCGTCGTCCTGATTCCTTCTCTTAAAGGGGCGGGAGGCAAAAAAACCAAACAGAAGCGAGGAGAGCCCGGCACTCACCAGATTACATCCGAATCTGGGGATTTTCACCCTCCGAGAGCAGGTACATGAAAAGTGCACTGGGACGTGCTTAGGTGGGTGTGGTCGCACTTAATTTCCTGCAAACTCCGGAGCTGGTGGGGAAACAATTGTAAGCTCCGGAGCTGGCAGCCATTTGCGGCAGAGTTTAGGGGTCATGTACAAATACCCTGTGTGGCTGGCATGTTCAGGGGGCAAGGAGCTCAGGGAACTAGGCGTTTTCTCTGTACTCTGGGTTATAAAGTGAGTGAAACTGGGGGTTTTAAAGTTGAGGAAACATTCCTATGCAGGAAAATAGGTGTTAGTCATTGTATTGTGATGAAGGGATTAAGAAGTTTCAATGCAGTCAGGGGTAGCAACGATCCTAGATGGGTGTTGTTAGCTGTTCTGTTGTGTGAACTGATCACCTTTGTGGCTGTGTGTGGATATGTGATAGATATGCTCGCCCCTGCACATCTGCAGTATACACTGCAGGAGTATACCGGATACCTTGTAGTTGTGGCCAGGTATATATTGGGACCACAAAGTGCAGCATCCAGACCAGAATCAAACAGCATGAAAGACACTGCAGATTAAAACAACCTGAAAAATCAGAAGTACCTGAACACACCCTGAAACAAACTGGACATGAAATCTAGTTCCAGGACACAGAGGTACTGTACAACACTACCGATCACTATGTCAGACTACATGGAAGTCACTGAAATCCACAAACATAAGCACAGTTTCAACAACAAAAAAGAAAGTTTAAAAATTAGCAAAGCCTGGCTACCAGTACTAAAAGCTGTAGAGTTCAAAAGGTCAAAGCTCAATGATTCCCCACACAGCCATAAAGCTGATCATTTCACACAGCTAACATTAAAGGAGGTATTTTTTAAGGTGACTCTTTGTCACCTCTGCTATTTACTATTGCCCTGATCTCCATCTGAAACCCCCCCAATAAAAATCCAGTAACAAAACAAAGGAATAAACAAAACAGATAACCACATCCATCCATACCACAAACACATAGTCCAGCAAGACAAATTTAGGGCACTAAACTGCTAAAAATTTAGGAAAGATTTCTTATGTATTGTATAATATGCATTCATATCAATATTGAGCATGCCGGAGTGGGCTTCAGCTATTACCACCGCTTCCTTCAGGGAAGGAATTTTTCCTTCTTGTCTGAAGGAGACGGTGGCGAAGCCCAAATTAAAGAAGCCCGGCTTGGCATTGGATGATTTGGCCAGCTATTGCCCGATTGCCATTGTTCCCTTCTTGGGCAAGGTTGTTGAGAGGGTAGCCACCGTCTGGCTTCAGTCGTTCCTGGAGGAAAATCACATCCTTGATCCATTCCAGTCTGGGTTCAGGATGTTTCATGGGACTGAGACTGCCCTGGTCACTCTGCAGGATGACCTCCTCAGGGAGGCTGACAGGGGGTGCTCCAACCTGTTGGTCCTCCTTGACTTGTCAGCGGCCATTGATACTGTCAACCACGGTATCCTGCTGGATCAGCTCGCCAAGGCGGGAATCGGGGGCTTAGTGTTCTGCTGGCTCCGATCCTTCCTCGGCGACTGATCCCAGCGAGTCATATATATGATCACATCACCCCAGTCCTGGCGCGCTTGCATTGGCTGCCCGTGGCCCTCTGGATAAGGTTCAAGGTCCTGGTTTTGGTTTACAAAACCCTCCATGGCTTGGGTTCTGAATACCTGTTGGTATCCGCCAGAGGTCAACTGAGGCCAGGCCCACGAGAATGTCGCAGGCGCGCTCACTCAGGGTGGCCACTACCAAGGAGGTGCGGAAGTTGCTTATGCGCAACCGCACCTTCTCTGTGGTGGGCCCCACGCTGTGGAACCATCTCCCGAGTGAGCTGTGCTTTTTAATAATTATTATTATTAATTATTATTAATAATAATAAAAAACATGCTTTTTAGGGAGGCATTTGGCGACCTTTAATTTGATTTTTTTCCCTTCCTATTTCCTCTACCCCCTGATGTCTCTTGCTGAGGGTTTCCCCTCTATTTTTGTTTGTACTGTACTGTTGTTTTTAATTTTGTTGTAAACCACCCAGAGTTCCTGTTGGAAGATGGGCGGTATAGAAATAAAATAAAATAAAATAAATAAATAAATAAATATATGGATGACTTACAGTTGTATGGAAAATCAGAAACCAAAATACACTCACTGACCAAGACAGCCCATATTTTCAGTACTGATGTTAGTACTGAGTTTGGACTAAACAAATGTGCCACAATGGCACTGGGAAAAGGAAAAATCACTGAGAGTGAAGGAACTGAAATGCCAAATGGACAAGCCATTAAGTATCATCAGTTTGAAGCCTTTAAATATCTGGGCATACAGCAATTAGATAATATCAAGCATGGGCAAGTGAAAAATGTGGTCAGTAAAGAATATATTAAAAGGGTTAGAAAAGTACTAAAAAGTAAGCTGAATGGTGGTAACACCATCAAGGCCATTAATAGCTGGGCCATCCTAGTCATCAGGTATACCGCTGGCTTTATAAACTGTACTCAGATGGAGCAAGATAGTCTGGATAGGAAAACAAGAAAACTTATGACCATTCACTATGCATTACATCCACAGAATGATGTTGACAGGGTGTATTTAACTAGAAAATTAGGTGGTAGAGGACTCCAGGTGAGGCGGTTTCTGTGCTGAACTCGTGTCTGGGCCAGATAATGGACTGGATGAGGGTTAATAAAATGAAACTCAATCCAG
>JAHTLZ010000015.1:29642071-29658064 GCA_023846285.1 Phrynocephalus versicolor | reverse complement strand
TGGCCTGATCCAGCATGGCTCTTCTTATGTTCTTATGTTCTTATGGTGGTAACACCATCAAGGCCATTAATAGCTGGGCCATCCTAGTCATCAGGTATACCGCTGGCTTTATAAACTGTACTCAGATGGAGCTAGATAGTCTGGATAGGAAAACAAGAAAACTTATGACCATTCACTATGCATTACATCCACAGAATGATGTTGACAGGGTGTATTTAACTAGAAAATTAGGTGGTAGAGGACTCCAGGTGAGGCGGTTTCTGTGCTGAACTCGTGTCTGGGCCAGATAATGGACTGGATGAGGGTTAATAAAATGAAACTCAATCCAGACAATAGACATGGGCACAGAGTGGCAAAATTTTTGTTTCCGTTACCATTTGTCGTTTCCGTTACGTAACAAAATGACAAACGAAAATTGTGATGAAAATGCAACGAAACAAACCGAACCATGAAAATTGTGGTCATTACGTTTCGTTTCCGTTAATGGCGACGCGCAATGAAACGAGCTGTTTTAAATGTTAAAAAACGCCTTGGACATCCATAAAAACGCAGCGATAATTATTTATATTGTCTGATAATACCTACCAGGGGGGTTGGGGTCCTTAAAATGTTTGTTTTTGTCTTCTCCCATCGCGATGTATTTTTCTTTTCCCTTTAAAATAGATGTCGCCACCAGCCACAAAATGGAGGCAAGCCATGTGATGGGATCATGTTCAACCAATAGCATGCCCAGGTTGCAGACTGGGCGGGCAGGTCTGGCAGCCACAGAGGGCATAAAAAGCTCTGGCAGCCCCCGTTCTCCTTTCAGTCTCTGGTGGGAGTTAGGGTGGGATTGCTGTCTCTGCTGCGACTCTAGCTTCAGTTGTGCAGCCTCCCTGTGTGCGTGCATGCTGCGTACCTCTTGGTGAGTACCCTCCCTTGCCCCGCAGTACAGTCACTCTGCGGCTGCCTTGCACCCTGGGCAACGCCCGCCGCTGCCTTTGCAGCCTCCCTGCATACCTAGTCTATACTGTGTCTCTGCCAGCATCCATTTTTTTTAGTGTTTTCGCTCTGGTCTGGGGCGTTGGGGGACGCCTGTGCACAGAAATGCTTTAAAAATCGTGCAAAAAGCAGATAGAAATGACAAACGAAAAACGAAAAAGGGTAACGAAATTTTTCAAAAATTTCATGACAAACGGAAATGAACCGAAACAGACCTCTCAATGACAAACAAAAAACCGAAAGCCAATTTTTCTGTTTCGTGCCCATTTCTACCAGACAAGATGGAAGTGCTGCTAATGGGTGCTTTGCCGGACAGGTTAGAGGGCCATCTTCCTGTCTTGGACGGGGTTGCACTCCCCCTAAGGGACAGGGTCCGCAGCTTGGGAGTGCTCCTGGATCCCGGTCTAACTCTGGAAGCCCAGGTGGACTCAGGGGTGCCTTCCTTCAGCTGCGGAAAATATACCAGCTCGACCCCTACCTAGACGAGCAGAGCCTCATGACAGTTACGCATGCACTGGTAACATCCCATATTGATTACTGCAATGCGCTTTACGTGGGGCTGCCTTTGAAGATGGTCTGGCGATTGCAACTGGTTTAGAATCGTGCGGTGCGGCTGGTAAGTGGTGGGGCCGCCAGGGATCACATCACACCGATTCTGCGTAACCCGCATTGGTTACCAGTTGCTGCCCGAGCCCAATTCAAAGTGCTTGTTTTGACATATAAAGCCCTAAACGACTTAGGACCTAGATATCTGAAGGACCGCCTCCCTCCATACGAACCTACCCAGCAATTAAGATCGAGCCAGGGGGCCCTTTTGAAAGAGCCATCCCTCAAGGAGGTGAGAGGGATGGCTTGTAGACATAGGGCCTTCTCAGCAACTGCCCCCAAGCTATGGAATGCCCTCCCAATTGAGATCTGCCAGGCACCACCATTGATTACATTTTGACACCATGTAAAAACTTTCCTGTTCCAGAAGTTTTTTAATTGATACAATATAGACTGTGGGTTCTCTGATGACAATTTTAGTGTAATGATTTTAGTGTAAGGTTTTTATTATTGCTTTATTTATTGATATTCTATTTTAACTATTTTAAACTGTTTTAATTCTTTTGATTGTAAGCCGCCCAGAGACCTTTGGGTAGTAGGCGGCATATAAATTGTAAAAATAAATAAATAATCATGCATTGGCAGATTATGTAAAAATAGTACAGATCCAGCATTATTGGAGGTTAAGAACAAGAAGGTGTTTAAAATAAAGCAAACAAAAGGGTCAATACAGGAAAACAACAATGCAAATATGAGCTGACAGCTGGCATAATAAAGCACTGCATGGGCAGTTCCTCGAAAAAAAATCAAAGGAAAAGTAGATGAGGAAAAGACCTGGTTATGGCTCACCAATGGAACACTGAAAAAAGAGACAGAAGCCCTGATTTTTGCAACTCAAGAACAAGCTATCAGAACAAATGCAGTTAAGGCTAGAATAGAAAAATCATCTGAGTACCTCATGTGTAGACCCTGTAAAGAGGCAGATGAAACTATTGATCATATATTGAGTTGTTGCAAGAAAATTGATCAGACAGATTACAAACAGCAACATAATGTAGTTGCTTAAATGGTCCACTGGAATTTATGTCACGACTATCATCTGCCTGTAGCAAAGAACTAGTGGGATCACAAGTCTGAAAAAGTGATTGAAAATGAGCATGCAAAATTATTTTGGGACTTCTGAATACAGTCAGACATGGTTTTGGAGCATAATACCCCATATATTATGATTGTACAGAATTAAAATGTGTGGACCATTGCTATTGCTATAGCAGGTGATAGTAGAGTCACTGAGAAACAATTTGAAAAGATTACTCAATGCCAGGATCTGAAAACTGAACTTCAGAGAATTTGGCATAAACCTTTACAGGTGGTCCAGTGGTAATCGGCACACTGGGTGTGGTGCCTAACGAGCTAAGCAAGTATTTAGAAGAAAATTGAGTTGACAAAGTCACCATCAGTCAGCTGCAGAAGGCCACCTTACTCGGAGCTGCTGGCATAATTCGCCAATACATCATGTAGTCCCAAACACTTGGGAAGCGTTCAACTAGTGATTGGTATACAAAATCCAGTGTAGCTATCTTGTTTGCTGTGTGATAATTTGATGATGATGATGATGATGATGAACATTTTAGAGATAGACAAACCTTTAGAAGCATTAGACCAAGACCTGTGAAAGTATTCTAAGCGTGGCTTCAAACGAATATATAAAGTTTAGGATATGATGTAAAATAACCCCCAAGAGATATAAATTATTCTGTGGTTTACTGTATGTGATATTGTTGATATATAATCTGATGAGAGTAGAGTAACAAGGAGAATTAGAATTTAATGTTAACAAATAGTTTGCCTTGGTAACTCTGTACCTCAATTTTTGTGTTGTTATTGTCTGTTGTATATATGTTTGCTATACTGTATTTTAAAAATTATATTTTGTTATATTTTAAAAATTAAATTAAAAAGTTAGAAAATAACTCTAAAGAACTAAAGCAGATGGCTGTTTCTGTGTTGTGCAACACTTTAAAATGGCTCACTGGCTTTACAATGAACTGTAAAAGGACAGCCAGGGATAGGCAGAGTGAAGGGTCAAAGGGAAGAGGGCTGCCAAGACTGAATTGCATCAAACTGAGGGGCCTGTATAAACCCTGGCACTGAAACAGTCGGCAATCTCTGTGTGATCACCTGATCCAAAACCTAAAAATAGCCTGTAAATCACGCTACAGCAAGTACGGTTACAACCCAAGTCAAAATAACACAGGAGTCAGGAGCCATCTTTGATGCATTCTACCCCCTTTGGAATGACAGTGCTGGGCGTATCAGGGAGTATAGCCAGGAGTCAGGACCTGATACCATTGGGTCTTTGGCAAAGACAAAGAACTTGGCTATGTGGCGTTCTTCTCTCTTCCCCATGGGGAAGATTCTCTATTTTCCATTTTAATGGCAGCCATTTTACACCTAACAACCCAAAGAGATAGCGATTGAGTAAAACAGACAGTGGGGAAGCTGGGTGACGCCTGTGGAGTCTTTTGCCAATGGACACAGTTCTTTCGTGCTTTAGAGCTGTCAGTTCAGTGTCTTTTAGCAGCACCACTTTCACTTAACACAGGGATAAAATTATAAGGAGGAAAAATCATAAAAGCCATAAAAAAGATTAATTGACAGTTTCAGTTGATTATTTGTCTTTTAGAAGCGCACTCAGTGCCAGCTACTTTTATCATCTCCATTCTTCTTCTCTCCGCTCCTTTTTCACACCACTCTTATCAGTTCAGAAGTAATGTTGCTTTTACAGTTAAGAATTCAGTCCTTCTCCCAATTGGTCAATGCTGACTCTTCCTCTTGGCCTTCCCACTCCTCTTTTATCTGCTAGGGGAAATTAATTTGTCTCTATCTCTGTTTTTTCAGTCTGCAAACTGGCATTACTAGGTTTCTCACCTCCGAGATGGAGGCTGCTCCACTGCAGCTACAGAAGCATCAGCTCCAGGATTTTATATCCCTTTGTGGCAGCAAGGAATATTATTTCCAAAATGTTCCAAGCAGGAGAAAGTTAAGACCGCCAAAGAATATAACTACCTCTTTACACACAAATGCATGCTGCAAAGTCTTGACAAGTGCATGCCACAAAGTCTTGACAACAAAAGGAAGGAAAAAGAATGGCCTGGATGAATAGGGGAAATTGGAACGACTATAGCAAGGTGATGGTCATGGTGGGAGTTCTTAACTTTTTCCTTGCTGGCTATTCCCATAAACTGCCCCCACCTCCAATTCTGGATTTTGAAAGCATATGCAACCTTAGGACTTAAGGCAATAAGTAGTATTTAAAGCTGAAGTCCTAATTGTTCTTACTTGGAAGAAAACTCCATTAGAGGCAGTGAGACTTGCTTCTAAGGGCCCTATCACAGGGGCGAAAGAGGCGGTTAATAATAAAAGCTGTGTTTCTTTCTGAAGTCGTCACATGAATGAAAATGCGGTTCCCGCGTTCCCATGGACGTGGTTTAAGTAACCGCATTTTATATGTCACCCCCTCATTAACTCACATGTAGAAGCTCCATCAGAGACTTCCGGCAGCGTGGAGCTTAGAAGGTCTGGTGCTACGGGAGCTCAAGTTGCGGTGGAGTGGCAATGAAATAAAGATCGGGACCACGATGTCAACATGACGTGGGGGAGCAAGCCTGTCATCATTGAGAAACAAGGCTGGCCGGCAGGCGAGAGAGAGAGAGAGAGAGAGAGAGAGAGAGAGAGAGAGAGAGAGAGAGAGAGAGAGAGGCAGAGATTGAGAGAGAGAGGCAGAGATTGAGAGAGAGAGAGAATAAAGAAATGGCAGTGCCCTGCCCTTCACTTCTGCGCCGGCTCTCAACCTGGTGCCGCCACCGCCGAGCCCTCCTCAGCCTTGCCTGAGGCAGCCACCAATGAGGGGCTTCCTCGTTGATGGCCCTCGAGGCAAAGCCCACCAATGCCAGCCTTTCGCCACTCCAGCCTACCTGTAAATCGCTCACTTGCTCACTCACCAGCCTCAGGATTCCCTTTCGCTCCTTCGCTGAGAAGGGAGTGCCCTCTTCTTTCGTCACAGCCGCACCCCTCCCCCTCCCCTGGCACAGTTCTGGAATCCATGACTGGTGAGGATTTTGCCCGAGCACATTTGGAGGGGCTGACCTGTGCCCTTGCTGAGAGCCCCTGGCTGCCGCTGGTTGGCCTCAGAAGAAGTGACTTGTCCTTTTCATCCTTGTCCTGCAAGTGAGTTTCCTCCTCGGCCTGACTTGGCTATCTGTCTCCCAAGCAAAATATTGGAGAGACAGCAGTTGGATGGAAACAGCAAGATAGAATGTTAACGACCTGCATAACCGGTAAACCAACAACAAAAGGGGCGGAATGGGGTTTCTGCACCCCCACTAACATTTGCCTCTTGTAAAAACACGCATTTCAAACTGGATTAAAAAATACCCACCATCCACCTTTGTTCTTGAAAAACTTGCTGAAACCTGGTTAATTGGGTGTTACTGGGTTTTTTTTAAACCCTGCTGACCATGGGGGTCAAATTTTTGGAGGCAGTTTATTGGAAAATTAGATCTGGATTTTAAAGACCGTGGGATAGAGCCCAAGGTCAACTTGCCCAGGATTGTACTTCCACATCATTTTAATAGCGGCGTAACAAGGTTTTGGGGCGCCTGGGGACAAAGTTGTTTTTGCACCCTTCCGGCCCTCCCCAACCCCATCGCATCCACCCAGCAAGGGGGGGGCAATCCTGCGGGCTTGGGGCAGTCAGGCACACAGGCAGGCGCATGGGTGGGCGTTTGTGTGTGTGCACGTACACGTGGTAGCACATGCACACCTTACCTGTCCCGCAGTGGCCCAGAGCAAGGTGAGGAAGAGTTGGAGGAGGAGGAGGAGGAGGAGGAGGAGGAGGAGGAGGGCACCGCAGCCACCATGCTTGCATGCTTGCCTGCCTTCTTGCTTTGTCACTCTCCTGGTGCGTGGTGGAGGAGGACGCTGCGACGGAATGGGTCTGGTCACCAAGCCTGAGGACTGCTGGCAGGAGGGTGCAGGGCTTCCTCCTCCTCTTCCCCCTCCAGGTGCCCACAGATTACTGCACCCAGGGCAGGTGTACCCTTCTGCTCCCTCCCCAGATACACCCCTGCATTTTAACTGAACATTATTGCCTAAGAACCCATATTGTCATTATTCCTGTTTGTATGCCAATGCTGGTATCAATAGGAACAATCACATTTCCTTAAGTGAGAATCTACCTCTGGGGCAAGAGAGGTCCCGCTGGCTAGTTCAGCTTTTCTGGAGTGGAGTATTCCTTCTTTTCTGCTCCACTGATTTATTATTCCGTAGCTTGGTATTCTCCGAGTTGACCTCACTTCCTCCTGTGCCTCTTCCTGTCTCAGTCGCATAATAAAAGGTAGCAGACCATATCTTTTTACTTGCCAATTACATGGTATATTGTAATAAAATTTTCTCTTTATTAAAGATATATTTGTTTGATTATTCTGCCAGCTTCCTTTTTTGCTAACATATAACCAGAGATGGAAAAGTAGAAGAGGGATTGGACTACTGTGCTGCCTATGCTATCTGGGAGTTGTAATCTTTTTTAAAAGTCAGTTTTCTAAACTTTCCAGATAACCACATGGATGGCTGTTGTTGCTTGTGGAATTGAAAGGGCTACCCAGCTTCCATTAAATCTATATTTTCTCTGTCTTTAATTAGAGTCACCATAAATCAAAGAACATTCAAGCAGGCTTCCAGAAACTCGAGTATGGAAATTCCTTGGTTACTCCTATGTCTGTAACTCTGTACCAAAAAGGCATAGCTGTGCATAGATTCCAAACAACCAAGTAGGTAGTTTTCTTACAGTATGTGACATCTCTATTTGTGACCCTTATCCAGAGGGTCACAAATAGAGATGGGCATGAATCGCGTTGCACTGAGTTGTCAAAAATTGTCAATGCAGCATCACAGGTGCCATGGATTCCATTCTCTCACTCCCCATCCAGCTCCCCTGCTCACTAGTCAGTGCCTACTGCTCAGCCTCTCCTCAGTTATGAGACTGTCCAAATCTGGGCATGAGTGCTTGTGTCAGGATTTGGGCAGCAGCAGATATTTCCTTGTACCATTGCCCTAGTAGCTGCAAGATTGGAGTCAGCTTAGTCCCTTTAAAGGAAATTCAAATGGCACAACTACAAACAAGTTCAACAAGAAAAAAAAGGTAGGATGGGGGGGAGCCAATGTAACTTCACAAAAAGCTCAAAGAAAACCTGAAAATAAAAAGGAAGGCAAGAAGTGAGAATGAGCTAAGGTTATCAAGAGACACTAAAAGCAACAAAAATTATTCAGGTATATGTGCAACAAAAGAATAGTGGCTTAGCTACTGAATAGTGGTGTAAAAATAATAACCAATGACAAAGAAAACACAAAAATGCTCAATTCCAGCTTTAGTTCAGTTGTTTTCCAGGCAAATGTGAAGTACAAGTGGAGGGATCACAGATTGATAAACAAACAGTCAAGGAACATCTTATCACTAATTTGAACAAATTCAAGTCTCTTGGACCAGATGAAATGCACCCACGAGTATTTCGGCGCCAGGTAAAAACTGTCCTGTTTCAGAAGTTTTTTAACCGATATAACATAGATTGTGGGTCCCGGTGGCAATTTTAGTGTTTTGTATTTAAATGTTTTTATTGTTTTTAAATCTTCACTGACATTTTAATGCTTTAATTGTTTTAACTGTTCATTTTAATTATAAGCCGCCCAGAGACCTTTGGGTAGTTGGTGGTATATAGGTTGTATAAAATTGATTGATTGAATGATTGATTGATTGATGGACATCAACACAGATTTGTCAAGAACATATTCTGCCAGACTAATCTTATGTCATTTTTTGACTGGTTATGTTTCATAGTAGATGGTGGGAATGCTGTAGACATATCTTGACTTCAGCAAAGCCTTTGACAAAGACCCCATGATATCCTGATTAGCAATTTAACTAGGAGTGGACTGGATAGAACAACTGCTAGATGTACACACAGTTGGTTATAGGACTGCACTCAGAAAGAGCTTATTAATAGTGCCTTCTCTAGCTGAGAGGAGTTATAAAGTGGGATACCATAATGCTCAGTCCTGGGCCCAGTGGTCCTCAAGATTTTTATTAATGAATTAGATGAAGGGGTGCAGGGAATGCTTATCAAATTTTCAACAAAATTGAGTGTAATGGCTAATATCCTGTAAGACAGAATCAGCAGTGAAAAAGATCATGATAGCCACAGACACAGGGCTATGAACAACAGAATGAATTTTACAAGGGTAAGTGCAAAGTTCTACAGGGGGGGCACTCAAGATAGGAGACGCTTGGCTCAGTAATACTATGAATAAAAAGGATCTTGAAATTGTTGTAGACCACAAGCTGAGTATGAGCCAGTGGTGTGATGTGGCTACAAAATGAGCAAATATTATTTTATGCTATATTTGCAAATCCAGTGCCCCACTATGTGGCACTGCTTGGGTCTCATCTCGAGTACTATGTCCAGTTCTGGCCACCACACGTTGAGAAGGATACTGGCAAACTGGAACAGGTTCAGAGGATGGCCATAAAGATTATCAGGGGACTAGAAACTAAGCCCCACAAGGAAAGGCTGAAAGAACTTGACATATTTACCCTTGAGCAAGGAAGGCTGAGGGGAAATATGATAGGATGTTTCAAATACTTGAAATTTTGTCAAAGAAGAGGGGCAGGATCTAGTCTCATAGGTAGCCAGAATTTGGTTGAATATCAGAAAAAAATTCATAACAAGTAGATGAGCATGTCTATGAAACTAATTCGCTCAGGAGTATTCCAACACTAGGCTAGAAGCAATCAAAACTGGAAATATGTCAGATCTGCTTTGATGTAGATCCCTGTATTGAGCAACGGGTTGAAGTTATAGGACCATTTGGACACCATTATTCTATGACTCTAAATTTGTGTGGCCTTTAGGCCTACAGAGCTCACCACATCCTGTTTTGCAACCAGGGAAAAACACCCGACCTTGACCTTGAATGTGACCTTGAGCATGTGCTTTCCTTTTTGTAACTATGGACAGATGCCTAAAATATCAAAGATTTTAGAAGAACATTCAGAAAAAGGCCTGTTATTCTTACGGCATTTCTAGAGGCCAAGTTTCTCATTAATGGTAGCAATTAAAAGAGCAAACATAACTATTTGGTCTTTTCCCTCTTACTTGATTGTTCAGTAAGGACAATCATAGAAGACCAAAGTGTGTGGGTCTAAAGAGAGGACATTATTGTCTGAAACAGTGTTGTCTTCCAATAGGGAAGATCATAGAAGAACAAAGTGTGGGGTTTTAAATCGAGGACATCATTTGTCTGAAACCCTTCATAATATTCAGTGTATTAGATAAGTGAGGATGATAAAAGACTCATCTAGATCAACTCTTGGAATGTGACTTTAATTGAATGTGTTTACAAAATGTACAACCTTGGGTTGTTCCAGCACTTTCTGCTATGGGTGTCAATGGGAGACTACATCCCACATGCACAGGCTCTTAGGCATTGAGATGCATGGTGAGTCTTCAACAGATCTGGGCCCAAGTAAATGTTTGCATGTATATCCTGTGAATACTGATCACACCTACTTTTAATACAAGGAAAGGAGAAAGTATATCCCTACAAATAATACAGAAATAGATAATTATATGATTTCATATCCTCAAGGAAGATATTGGAGAGGAACAATCTAAAAGCAAGACTGGATAGAATGAAGAAGTTGCTCCCTCCTGCCATAGTAATGTATATAGCCACTGCGTGGCAGTGGGAGATGCACCTCTTCCCATGTAACCTAGGGGTTTCCCCAGTGGTGTTGCCT
Source organism: Phrynocephalus versicolor (assembly GCA_023846285.1). Classification (NCBI taxonomy): domain Eukaryota; kingdom Metazoa; phylum Chordata; class Lepidosauria; order Squamata; family Agamidae; genus Phrynocephalus; species Phrynocephalus versicolor. The sequence goes on along the minus strand of JAHTLZ010000015.1, from coordinate 29,647,683 downwards.
GGGTTTCCAGCATCTGGGACAAGGCTATTATGGCACCCCTAACCGAAGGGCAGAGAGGCATTTGCATGCGAGTGAGTGCTTGGAAAAGGTTTGGGAACTCTGCCCCTACACCGTTTTGGCCAGGCCACACTCCCACCAGGGTCTGTCCTCCACACCCAAACCTATCCCTGCCTCACCCACTCGTCAGCCAGTTCTTGAGCCAATAGGTGCACCTTGTGGTGTCCACAGCTGCCCTGACTCAGGCACTGGGCACACTGGCAGAGACTGGAGGGGGCACTGGGGTAAGCGGTGATCCAGGCAGGCTCCACGTCCAAGGGTCCTGGACCTCTGCTGCATCTGCCGGCTCCCCTAGGTGGTGCCCCTTGGCAATGGGCTCCTGAGGCATGGCCAACTCAGCAAGAAAGGAAGCAGGCAGGCAGGTACACCTGTTGCTGCTGTGAGAGGGAGGGCAGACGGTACCGCCTAAACCTTTTGCACCTGGTACTATCTGGCACTGTGGGTGGAGGCCTGGGGCCTCGCAGTCAGGGTCTTTAGTCCCATTGGTGGCAGGAAACAGAAAGTGGCTTGGGCTGATAGCTATTGCTGAACAATATGTACCCACCACTCTTTTCTTGTTTCCATTGAACTGGGTATGCATGCCATCCAGCTGAGCCTCCTCCGTTCATTTATCCAGAGTGTATCTCGGCTGCATGTGAAGCACAAAATTATTCCAGGTCAATGAAGGTTGGTGCCCAGCAGGAGGCACCTGGCTGGAAATTGCTTGCTTGCTTCTTGCCATTGCCCGGAAAGGTGTTGCTTAGAAAACAGAGAGACCCAGCCAGTGGTAAGGGGAAAATGGGACAGTGGAGGAAGAGCCAGTGTAATATGCTTAATAGGACTGAATGTGCTTCTCCTAGAGGGCAGCCTGCCTGGAGTTCCCTCAAATCCTGGAGAGCTATTTGTAAATTTCTTGCTTTTCTTTTTGAAACACTGAGAGGACATTTCCATGGTTTGGAGTGCAGTCAGGTTCTTCCTTGTGAGGTAACTTCCACTTCCCTCAGACCTAATAAATGAAACTGAGAGGAGTACTGGAGATGGAACCAAGGTGGGTTTGGAATAGTCCAGGTAAGGGTTCTGGGAGAGGAATGAAGGTGTGGTTGCCCTAGTCACTGAAATATAGTTTTGTTTCTCTGCTTGGGCCTTAAAAGGATTGGCCAAATGGTTGCCTCTGAGCAACTGCCAAGGCTACTTTCCTCCCTTAAAAAGTCTGAACTCTGGGACAAATTATACCACCTTGCCCATTGTTGACTTGTCCTTGATTTTGCTAAGTGGAGAATCTGGGGTGTTAACTAGTGCTTTTATGGGGTGCAACAATTTGTTAACATCAAGTGGGAAAGGAAACAACCAAATGTATCATGAAAAATAGCCATGGGAGTAATAGGCATAACAAAGTTATTAAAATGGAACATGCACATGTTAATTGCCAAAAGTGGTGTTGCTCAGGTGAGTAGCTGTTTCTCTGTGACTAAGGCTTGAGACTACTTACTAGACAGATAAATTTGCCCTAATTGCCTGATATGGAGCCTCTCAAAGTGGGAGGACAACCTCACCAGGATCAAAAGCCATTTTTAAATATTTGCTTGCAGCGGGTTTCAAGGAGTGAGGATACTGATCTAAGAGGCTAATTTGCATTTTTATAAAAGTTGCTGCAATGGAGTTTTGATATCTAAAACCCCACATATATTACTTTAACATGTTTTTAATTTAAAAAAGATACTGGAAATTCCCAGTGGAAGAAGCCAGACCAAATAGGATGGTTTGAGGTGCAGTGTGCCATTTGTATGTGAGGACCATGCCAAATAGCATACCAGACCTCTACCTGACCCCAAATCACGATATTGCCTTCTCCAAAACTGTCTGTGTAGACAAGCCCTTACTTGCCTCCTAGAGGTTACAAGAGTCTTTCTAAATTAAAAACAAAAGCATTTTTAAAAACCAAAATAATTTGGGTGTGTGTGCGGGAGAGATTTGGGGTGACAAAAATGCCCTGGTAGTACACATTTTGCCTATTCCATCTTGGCCTAGATACTGAGAGCAGTCATATATCATGTGGGATTGGCAATGTGGAGTTAGACAGTACTGGCCTGAACTCTGTGAGGAAAGTGCTTATACCAGAGCAAAACTGGCAGGCCCAAAGATGTGCAGCCATACAGGAAACAGGAAGCACTTGGGAGGCTATTTTCACTTTTGAAAAATTAGATTCCTGAGACTGAAGCCATGTAGTGGGTGGGCAGCTTGTCCCCACTCATGGGGAATCCCACAGCTGCAGCTCACCTCTTTGGCAAGGAAAGAAGTGGTTAGACCTGGGACAACAAAATCCTTTGAGGGCACATATAGCCCCCCCCATAAACGTAGGGCATTTATACACGACCCCTAAACTCCGCCGTAAATGGCTGCAAGCTCCGGAGCTTAAAAATGTTTCCCCACCAGCTCCGGAGTTTGCAGACAATTAAGTGCGACCCCGCCCACCTATGTGCGACCCAGCTGCACTTTTCTTGTACCTGCTCTTTGATGGTGAAAAATATTTGATGCGGATGTTCTGGGCTCTCCTCGCTTCTTTTTGTTTTTGTTTTTTGCCTCCCGCCCCTTTAAGAGGAACCAGGAAGTGACCGGGGCTCCCCCGGCAGCTTCCACCGGCACCGGGGAGGTAAGGCTTTATTCTTTTGTCCCTTTTTTCCCTCCCTCCCCTCACGCAGCCAGCAGTCAGGAAGTACGGAGGGGTGGAGATGCACGAAGAGCGACAAACCCCTAAGATCTCTGGTCCGAATTTAAGGGGCCAGCGGATCTTAGGGGTCGTGTAAAAGCGCCCATACTTTGCTCACACCCTTTGGTTCAAGGTGCTGAGAACCACTCAGCACAAACAATCAGAACTCCACCACAAGCACAGTACTTGTGAATGTACTTGGCTATTTTATTTTATATTTTGAAAACGTAAAATATGCCAACATTATCGAGGTGTCGTACTCGTGTGTATTTGCTTGCTTTGTGGCCTCTTCTGGTTTTCTTATACCATAGGTGGTGCTCCCTTTCACACAGAAAGTCAGTCTAATATATGAAATGCTGTAAGATACCTATTTTTAACACCGTAGCCCAGTTAGAGTGCTAATAAGAAGCGTCTTTCTTCTTCCTACTGTTGGTGCTGTAACCATTGGGGGGGGGGAGAGAAAGAGAGAGAAAGAATGCTTGTGGAGAAATGGGGCTGTTCAAAAATCACCCTTGGTTCTTTCTGAACTATCAAAACCTGAAAGATAAATGGCATCTCTTGGACCCTTACTCTTTTATGCTCTAATTCTAAATGGGAAGAAAATCCTGTTTCAACAGAATTTCCTTCTCAGGAAATGTGCTTTGGATCTCAGCCTAACCCTGCTCTATAAAAATCAATGGGAGGTGGGCTGCACTGTAGCAAGTGATTTATAAAAGAAAGAAGCTTCAGGTGAATCAGATTTCTAAGCATTCAGCTTCTGGGGGGAAAGGATTTAATAATGCAGGTCAGATTTTCCATCTGCCCTTGGGGGAATCTTGGTATAGAGCTGGTTGTGCAAAAGTTTAGGACATTTCGGTTTTGATTTAAGATGCTCCAGAGCTTTCACTCTGAGATTTGGAACAACACCATAGTAATCCTATACATTCACCTACGAACAAAGGCCACCTCATTATAGCTATCAAGTTAATTCTGAGTTATGTTGACCCATTCTGCACAAAGTATTCACCTCTGAGAAAACATACATAGGCTTCTGCTGCATATAGAACTGACTGCTACATATATTTGCTGTTGGTGCTTTTCTATTTACTTCCCACAATGATTTGGATTTTATTTGCATTTTTATTATCTGAAGCCATGATGGCTATTATTTGATAGGACAACCAATAAACACATAATATTCAATGAAATGTAATATGCAGTTTTTGCTGCATTTTCACAAGTGAGAATTCAGATTCTGTTTAGCCTGGAGTATCCCAGGAGTTCCCCTAGGAAGACGGGTGGTATAAAAACAAACAAACAAACAAACAAACAAATAAATAATCATTGTGAATATTGTTAATGATACACAACAGTCAGTTCTGATTTTTTTAAAAAAAACTATTCTACATTAAAAAGGGGGTTTTATTTCATTTGCAAAACTTCATTTAGGCACCACAGGACTTTCATGTAAATTGTAAAAGATACCCACAAGTAGTCCCACTTAGGGCTGTAATATAAGCTTGTATGTCCATAATTTTTTACAGTGGATGTGTGAGGATCATCATATTTCTTACCATGCCCTATAGCTAGAAGGTGGTGTGTGTTGAGGGGAGGCACAGGCAGGGCTAGTAGGCGGAGAGCGAGGCTCTTGCCTCCCTCCGGCAACAGATTCTGGGTGTGGTGCAAGGGTTGTTCGACTTCCAATTTACAGGATTGCATTTTTACTGCCAGGGATTAGGAAGAATCCTGGTAGGATTTCTGGGGCTCATCGTACCAAACTCACTCCGCTGGCTTTAAATACGATGTACCGGGGATTAGGTAGAGGTGGAAGAAGGCACCTCTTGCTGTTAGGTCTCGGTCCCCACATATTGAGCGCGCCCCCCCCCCCCCGTGTGCATAGGCAATGCTTGCTACTAGCGACGACCGCCCTTCCCTCTCTTTGCTCACGCGCTTCCCGGCGGCATCCGCGAGCCTGCTGACAGACAGCCCCGCGCGTTGCCGCTTTTAAGGCTCGCCGGAGGGCATTGCCCTTTTAAGAGCGCGCCCGCCTCCTTCGCCTTCCCGGCCTCCCGTCTCCCGGTCTTCATTCCTTCCTCTCCTCCTCGAGCGAGAGCGGGTCTGCTCAGGTGCGGGCGCCCTCTAGAGGCCCCATCGAGGGCGAGCCCAGTAGTGAGCGACTGCAGCCCTTCCCGAATGCGCGGCGCGCGCCTCCCTCCGCCGTTCTCTCCCCGGGAAGTCAGACCGAGGCTGGAGTTCCAGCGAAGAAGCCCTGCGCGCTGCCTTTATCCTCCTCCTCCTCCATTCATGCTGGGCAGCGGCCGGGGCAGGCGACGAGCGGGGACGGCAGGGAGCCCCGAGGTACGGCGAGAGAGCTGCCGTGGGTGTGGAATGTAATGATAGCACGCAGATCCCAAGCAAGCGCCGCCGATCATCCAGGCTGTAAGTCATGCCATCTAACTTTCCTGTTCTAGCTCGCCCGGGATACGCTTTGGGTCGCTTCCCACCCTCTCCCAGCGGTGGTTGTGGAGCGGGAGAAACACAACGCCCGGCTTTTCCCCCTCGGTTTCCCTCTAGCTTGACTCCGCAGTAGTTGCGGGAGCAATCCATCTGCACGCCGAGAGTGATAGAAAGAGCGAAGCACACACGCGTATGACTCAGGGCGATGTTCGGTTTCCCCGAGCTCCGAGGCAAGCCCGCTGGGGTTCCCTCCGGGAGCGTGGCCGCGCCACAGGCGAAAGAAGAGATCGTGTATTTTTTTTTTAATTTCACCATGCGGGTGGAAAGCGGAGTTGGCTGGATTCCTTGGCTGGGTGGGATCGCCGCGGCGCCCTCTTCTCTTCGAGGTGTGTGTGTGTGTGTGTGTGTGTGTGTGTGTGTGTGTGTGTGTGTG
>JAHTLZ010000015.1:29627692-29642061 GCA_023846285.1 Phrynocephalus versicolor | reverse complement strand
TGTGTGTGTGTGTGTGTGTGTGTGTGTGTGTGTGTGTGTGTGTGTGTCTTGGTCTTGGGTGGTGTTGGATGTGTTCCGCGCTGGGGAGATCTCGTAAAGTAGGGGAAGCGCGTGAGACGAAGCGGCGCGCACCCACCCAAATAAATGTGGAAGAAGCGGTCGGGCGGAGGGGGTGGGTGGGTGGAAAGAGCCAGGGAAGAGGTTCATCGTTCGGCCAAAAAAACCAAAAACCCGATCCTCTGATGGCATGGGATCGGCAGGCGTCTTCCCCGCAAGGAGGGACGGGAGTCCTCCTCTCGTCAAGAAAGGTGGTTAAGCAGGCTTGGGGGGGCGGCGGCGGCGGGAAGGGCTGGCTAGGGAACGGGCGGCGCGCTTGCCATTAAAAAGTGCCGAGAGAAGATGAAGGGGGGGGGAAGCGGCCGCCTTTGAAATCGGCTGAAAGGGCGTGTTGTGGGTCCGCGGCGGCAATCGCGGGGAGAAACGGGCACGGAAAGAGCTGGCCTGTAAGCGCTACTACGTTCGCGGAGCGGGGTAGTGGTGGTGGTGGTGGGTGGGGGGCGTGCAGGCGAAAGCGGAGCCGGCAGCCTTGGAGTGAGGTTGGGGGTTGGGGGTCTCGCGGGCTGGGCTGGGCTGGGCTGGGGAGGGGAGGGAGCCGGGAGGAGGAGAGCTGTTTCTTGAAAAGCTCCCCCATGCTCCCCAGTGTGCCGCCGATCCTCCTCCGTTGCCTGAGCAGAGGCTCCGGGTGTGCGCGCGCCAGTGGGAGAGAGCGAGGGCGAGCGAGGGCGAGGAAGGGAGGAAAGGCGGGCGGGAAGGCGGGCGGGCGCGTCTTCGTCTTCCCAGGAGCGCTCGCCTCCTCCACACACCATGCCTCCTCGGCCGAGGGAGAAGGTAGGGAAAGCGATCGAGGAAGGCGGGGATGGAGGTGGGGGGGGCGGGCGGGCGGGAACTGCAGCAGAGCCGAGCCGAGCCGAGCCAGGAGGAAGGGAGACCGCGGGGTGCGTGCGTGGCTCCTGCTGATTCCTCCAGCTGCTGCTACGCGCAAGGGGGCTGCGGCGGAGAGCTGCCACCGCCGCCGCTTTCCGCAGTTACCAGCGCTGCCCGCTTGCCCGCTCCTTGTTTGGAACTCAGGCCGGCGCGGCGGCGGCGGTGGTGGTGTTGGTGTTGGGGGGGTGTGTGCACCGCGGGAGGCTCGGCCAGGCGAAGGGCATCCCCGCCTTTCTTCTTTCTCGGGGCCTTGGAGGGAGCCACGGGGAGGTGGGGTGTGATGGTGGTGGGGCTCGCGTTGGCCTCGGGCTGTTCTGGGTCGGGAGGCCGGACGAGGGAGGGAGGGAAGAAAGGAAGGACGGAGGTCGCTTCGCAGTGCGAAAGTGACTCAACTCGCCAGTCATGCTCCTCCTCGGCGCAGCGGACCCGGCGGAGAATGTCGTGTCATGTCCACCAGCGGTCACCCCTCCACCCCACCCTCCGTCCCCAAGCACAGCCAGCCAGCCAGTCCCATGATGGGGAATAAGGGGAACAAAAGTTTCGTGGCGGAGATTCTCCCCCACGCACTTCGCTTGCCTTGCCAACGGGCCAGGGATGGATGGAGCTGAGCGAGGACACCCTGTTCGACCCCCCCATCCCCTCCTCCGAGGTTCCCTCCTGCTCTCCGCGGCCTCGCTCAGCCTCTGTCTCTTCTGTGCCCGTGTCCTGCCCCACGGCTGCCCCTCCCCCCTCCCTGTCTCCCCCTCGCAGTGCCCGGAGTTGGCGAACTTTGCCCGGAGAGCGCGCCCTGGGTGCGGCGGGGGCTCCCGGGACGGCCGTCCTTTCTCTCCCCCCCCCCAGCTCGGGGCTCCGACGGCCGTAGCGAGAGGCGGCTCAAGGGGACTGCGGTAGCCCGGAGGCGCCTATGGGAGGGGAGCCCCCCCCATGTCTTCTCTGCCGGCCGAGTGTCCTCCTCCTTCCTTCCCGCCCTTCTTCTCCTGCTGGTTGCGGGGGGGGGGTTTCCTCCTTCCCAAAGGAAGTCGCTTTATTTTTTTTTGGGGGGGGGGACTGGCTCGTCAACTTCCTTCGCGACTAGTGGGAGCCGCGGCGCTGAGCCGCCGCCAAGCTCCGCGCTGCTGGCAACGTGCGGCGTGCCTCCTCGCTTGGAATGTGGGTGGTGGCCGCCGCGCCGCGCCGGTAACCGAGAGTTTCGCGGAGCACACAATAGGCGCCGATCCTTTTCGGTGCCTCCCCCCTCCTCGCACACCCCCACCGCTGGTCCCCGAGGCCGAGAGAGGGTTGAGGACCCCTCTGTAGCCCCCCCTGCCCCCCTCCGCAGGAGAATGCAGGAGGTTTTACGTCGCGCCCGGAGCAAACCCGTCGCGCCCTCGGAAGGGGCAGTCATTCATGCATTATTATTCTAGCCGATTATGGTGTCCTGTAGTTTGGGGGGGGGGGAGGCTCCGATGCTCTGCCTCCCAACGGCAAGCCTCCTCGCGCGGGCGATAAATATAGCCGTGCGGCACTCGACGAGGGAGGGAGACTGTGCCTGTTATGTGTAGGTGTGAGTCAAAATGCATATGTAAAAAGCTTCTACAATAAGCACCGACCGGAGGTTGTCATCAGCCGAACCCTTTTTCGGAAAGTCCGAGCCTAGACCCAAGGATGTCATAAGCCTTTCAAATAAATAAAAAAAACCCAAGCCCATTAAATGCAGTGGATTAAAAAACTTGGCTCTTGCTTAAACGTTTGCTTTTCGGAATTTCGTTCCTAGAACTGCTGTGCTTGTGACTGTGTGCTCGGTGTGTGTGTGATGTCGACGTGTAAAATCTGTGCCTGTAACTCTCCCGCATGCAGTGCATTTGGAGGGGTGTTGACTGGATCCAAACAATAAATGCATTTCTGATGGGTTTTTTTTCTTTGAGTTTTTAGATACCCTTTCCCCATTTCTGTCCCCTGAAATTGTTTTATCACCTTAGCAGTATGCTTATACATATTAATTGAGACTGCAGTCCTTTGTATATTTACCTGGAAACTCAGTGGACCTTATTTCTGAGTAGAAGTCCTTAGGGGTGTGTTGTGGATATTTCTTGCCCGAGCTTTTCAGGAAAAGAGGCTGTGATTTAAATGAATTAACGAGCATGAGCATGATTAGAGATCAGGTACACCAGGGAGAGGTGCAGAATTTAACCTTGCTTGCTAAATTCTCCCTCTGTGGCCACATTCCTTGAAGTGCATCATTTTCAGTATCATACAAATTAGCATGTACTACCAGCATTTTAGACACTCAGCAGGGAGGACAAGCTCAGATTATAAAATAGATTTAGGAAGCAGTTTTCCTCTTGTTTAAGATGAAATCTGAAAGCAGACAGACTTAAATGTACTTGATTGTTGCCTTTTCATTGCAATGAAAAGTATATTAATTTTTTAAAGCAAAGCAGAGAGGGCTAGGAATTGGGGCAGGGGAGAGTGATATGTGAGGGATGAACACTGGCTGCATCAAAGGTTATTCATTTAAAGACATAATTTCGCTCTGTACAGCATCTAATTGCTTCCTGAACAATCTCAAGGTCTTTTGTGTATACTCAGTGGGTAAAATGAGTGACTTGATCTCATTCGTGTTCTCTCTCTCTCTCTCTCTCTCTCCCCCTTTCTGCTGTCCAAATTGTTCCAAGTGAGGAAGCTAGAGAAAATTAGCAAGCCAAAATGCACACAAACACACAAAAAACCCTCACAGGCTGATGCAGGGATAATTTCTTAAGTGAGTGATAAAGAATCCCTTTTTCAGACTCTGTTTGCATAGTTCAACTTGTTTTGTATTAGTAAATTACAGTGCTAGCAGCTCCTAGACAAGATCAAACCTGTGTAGGTGGAAAGGAAGCTTAGATTCAAAACATGTGGTCACGTAAAAGAGCAAGAAACTGTGGAAAATGTGAGATGCTAATTTGCTGCACCTACTCTAGAGCTATGATTTTTGCTTTAGATTTTGTCAGTGTTGTCCTTTAACCCAATCTGTCCATTTGGATGAAGATCCCTGGGTGCCTAATACATGTATGTATTCGTCACTGGTAGACTTTACAAAAAGAATAGCCAGAGGCTGATTCTTGCCTTTCACAGTTGGTTTACTTGGTGTGTTTTCCTATTTATGAGATGCCATGGAAACATTTTTTTTTAGGGATGGCAGTCAGAATACCCAATTCTTATCCCAACCTCCAGTTAAGGTCATGTTTTAGTCATTATTTAGGTAATTCTGATACTGTACTGTATTTCATAGCATTCATTTTTGGGATCTGAAATCCATTGTCAGTGTCATACTGTCCTATGTCATATTATCACAGATAGAGAGGTGGAGGATGTGTGTTGCATTCTGAAGCTCCCAGGGTCAATTCCAAGCATTTTTTGTTTAAAAGCTTGGTAATCTAGAAACCAGACCTTATGAAGAAGGTGATTGGTTGTGTTTAGCTTCAAGAAGAGATGACTGAAAGGTGACGTGATAGAGGTCTTCAAATATATGATGGGTGCCATGTGGGAGAGAGAACAAGATCATTTTCTCCAGCTCCAGGGTTCAAAGTAAAGGATCCCAATTTTGAGAGCTGATTTCATCTAAACATTGGGGAAAAACTTCCTGACAAGAATTGCTGCTTGATGGTAGAGCAGGCTGCCTCAGCAGGTAATGGATTGCCCATCATTAGAGGTCTTGAACTGGATACTGAATGAGCAGCTGTCAAGGTTGCTTTAGTGGTTGATTTTCTGCTTTTGCAAGAAGCTGAGCTCAGTGATTCTTGAGATCCCTTCCAGTTATCCATTCTAAGGATCTCAAGAAATTAATGCAAGGAAAGCTCTCTGCTTCAGTTATTTGAGGTCACCATCTTTTCATATAACAGCGTCCAGAATATTAAACTTCATTTAGAATCCTGTTGATCTTTGTGTAACATTTGTATAACTTGCTCTGGCTAATTGAGAAGATACTACTAATAATTATGTGCCATCAAGTCAATTAAATTTCTGACTTATAGCAATCCTTTCCTGGATTTTCTAAGTGTAGAAGGACTTAGAAGTATTTTCTTGGGGGTTCGCTGGGACTGTGCAGCTTTCCCAAAGCCACACAGGCTGACTCTTCTCACAAGAAGCACAGTGAGGAACAAAATTCTCAATCTCTGGATTGCAGCAGGATATCTTACTTAGGGTGTGATCATATGGGGAAATAGATGACAATTTGGACCATTTGTGCAGTGGTATGGTAGAATCAGTTTCCCTGTGATCACATACGGCATGGAGGAATACACTCTAGCCTTATGCCGATCCATGCTCAAGCTATACGTTTTGGGTCCAGTTGTAAAATTTCTACTTTTGGAGGCTAGACTAGTCCATGTGTTTGCAGCCGCATTGAACTATCCAGCCAGCAGTTGAAAAGTTACTGGAGTGCATCTCAGTTACATAGTCCAATGTGTGGCAGGGTGTGAAGCCAAGATGTACACTTTGTTGGTAGCTACACCAATAGGATTCTGGCTACATTGTAAGGTTTTAGTACCATGTTTACTGAAACACTAACACATGCAGTTCTTTTTGCCACAAGTTATTGTTATATAGCATCCTAAAGAGCAGAGACATCACTTTGCCAACTAAGGTCAGGATAGTCAAAGCTATGGTTTTTCCAGTAGTGATGTATGGAAGTGAAAGCTGGACTATAAAGAAGGCTGATCACTGCATAATCGATGCTTTTGAGCTGTGGTGCTGGAGGAGAGTCTTGAGAGTCCCCTGGACTGCAAGGAGATCAAACCTATCCATTCTGAAAGAAATCAACCCCGAATGTTCACTGGAAGGACAGATTTTGAAGCTGAGGCTCCAGTACTTTGGCCACCTCATGAGAAGAGAGGACTCCTTGGAAAAGTCCCTGATGCTGGGAAAGAGTGAAGGCAAAAGGAAAAGAGGACGACAGAGAATGAGATGGTTGCACGGTGTCATCGATGCAACCAATATGAATTTGACAAAACTCTGGGAGGCAGTGAAGGATAGATAGGAAGGCCTGGCGAGCTCTGGTCCATGGGGTCACGAAGAGTCGGACAAGACTGAACGACTGAACAACAACAACAACAACAAGATTGTTATATAAAAAAGGTGTTTTTGCAACTAGTGCCATTTACTACACCATCATATCTATGGTCTTTATCTAGCCCCAAAGTGTCATTGTTTTACTGCAGCCAATCTTTGCTGGCTTTTAGTTTTCATCTTATAAGAACTATAAGACTTATCCTGAATTTAAATGAGAAGACCCAGTGATTTATTAGGAAAGCATTTAAAGTAAATAAATACAGGATTGTAGCCTGGCTGTTCAGTGTTAAGTAGCCAAAGAGTTAAGGGTCACTTGAGTAGAAACCAAGCCTTCTCCTGATTATGCATGTCAAAAATTACTTAGGATTGCTGTCAAGGTGCTCTAACTTTCTGTTGGATCAGGGCTGGAAGAAGTTAGGGACTGGTGAATTTCACCTTCTCTCGAACTCTTTATTTTTCCTCTGCCCTGCTTTCAAACCTCCAACACTGGACCCATCTCTGTGTTAGCAATGGAGTGTTATTTATTAGGGCATTAAATTGTTTCATAGACATTAAACTTCACAATTTTATGATTGAATCACTATTTATGATTGACTCATAGCCACTGTTTTATGATTGAATATGTTTGCCACAGTTCAGAGAGAGAGGGAGAGGGGGAAGGGAGAGAGGGAGAGAGGGAGAGAGAGAGAGAGAGAGAGAGAGAGTTTTTGCTGGATCCAAATCCATCTGCCTCCATCATGATTTGAAGTCTGCTGTGCTAAAAACCCACTCAAGAAGGTTAGCAAAAAGCACAGGGGCAGTTTTTTGGTGCCACAAAGAGCTGCAGCAATACAAGGAGAAGCAATTGCAGTAATACATTCTGTTGAGGTTCGATATGTAAGTACCACATTGAGCATTGGCTGTTGCTAATCAAAATTTATGATAAATAGACCAATGTCATTAGACATGAAACTTTTTTAAAAAAACATTCTAAATCAGCCAACCTGGTAGCCTTTAGATTGGTGACGGGAATTAAATACACCTGGATGGTGCCATTATTGGGGAGGTTTGATTTGAACTGCCCCTTTTACCACACTAGTCAGGTGGTATTCTGGCTTCTTAACTCGACCCATCTCTTCTTTGCCATATCCTGTAATTTATCCTGTAACATTAGTTGCAGTCTTACTATTTGGCATAGCAAAATACCCTTATTGGCACGGTTCATCTCAGAGTTGGATGTCAAGTCAGGGGACATTCATGGACTTTATTTCATAATGGTTATTTGAAAACAATTGTAACTGGATTTACATTTCAGCCTGCAAGAAAGACTTGCTTATTTTAAGCGGCTTCTCACTTGTTAAAGTCCTCTTTATTTAGTTGAGGAACTGAGTGACTTGCCGAAAGCCTCAAGAAAACACCTTCCAGGGGCCTCTTTTTTAGACTTAGTCTTTGGTGGCAATGTCGAGGTGGTGCTGGTAGATATTACTATGCAGAGAAGCCTTGATGCCCCCCCTCCCGCTGCCCTTCCCCCTGCTAGTAAGAGAGCATGGGAACAGAATCCAGACTAGACATCTGAAGACAGAAACCGAACTTTTCTTCTCTCCATGAGCTGATGCTTTTGTTCTGTTAAAAGCAGCACCAGAGCTTGTTGGGTGGGTGGGTGAGTGGGTGGGTAGGGGAAAGGATGAGGAGGAATCACCCCCCCCCAAAAAAAAAGAAATATGGCGCTGAGCTTCAGGAGAGGCCGATGAAGAGGGCTCAGGGCTGTTGTTGCTTAATGTTTAACCAGGCGAAACAGCTTAAATGCTACTCAGTCTGGTGGTGTTTGTATGTCCCCCCCTCTCTCCTTCCTCCCCCACTGTTCCCCAGACCCTTAAACAAATAGCCCGGACATACTTACCCTTTCATAAAGGATGAACTGGAGCAGGAAATGGAAAGGAACAGCTGATAACGTATGAAAATAAATTCATTTGTGGGATTAGAGGCCACAAAGTCTAAATGAAAGATGAATTTTGGCATTTCCCCGCCATTACAGGGCATGTGGCTTCTTCCTGTTTTGTTTTTTTTGACTGAGGGGAGCCCCATTGTTCATTTCTTCTGCAGGAAAATACACCCTGGAATCAGGGCAAGTCCTGTTTGCAGGATGCCGTTATTGGTGTTGCATCTGACTCAATTTATTTTGAACCACATCACAATTCCTAACAGTCTCTTTTGTAATAAAACAAATGCACACAGAGGCCCAGAGGCACTAATTACCTATCCGAGATGCTTATATCAAGCTGACATCCATAGAAATTTAGCTGCCCTGCAGTATGCATGCACTTATTGTCACAGCACCCCTGAAAGATAGTACCGTGTTATTATCTATATTTAAAATGGTGAAGTGAGGTATATCAGTGTTGCATTACTTTCATGGACACATTGTTTTAAAATGTGCATGAACACACCCCTCCCCCCACAGTGTACTGGATTCATTTAAATCCGTATTTTTCCAAGGGATGCGTCCACATCCTAAGAAACACCATCATTCTAGGATATAGGTGGAGCGTGACCTGTACGATGCAGAAGATCAGCGGCAGGATAAAATTGAATTGAGACATGCTGAGCCCTCCATAGGCACCACTGTGATTTGCTTTATATAGTCCTGTCTTTGATCTCTGTCTGGAAGCTTCAGCGCAATTGATGCTGTACGTGATAGCTTACCTCCTGATGAGCGTATTTCACCAACAACTCAGCGTCTTCACTGGCTTCCTGTTGCGTTCCCAAGGACAAACAAGGTGCCTTGGTTCTGCCCTTTAACCTCAGTTGTGTTTGTTTCAAGTACGTTGTCATTTTCTGTAGCAGACTTGAGTCTGTGAAACAAACCTCAGGTGAGGTTCTGAGACATATGCTACTAGGTTCTTAAGATCATGTGTCTTTGCATAGTGCATGTTTGCCATAGTAAAACAGTATGTTCAGTAAATATAACACCTGCATAAAATGTGGAGGTGCTCTGAGTTGAACCAAGACTTCTGAGACTCCAGGTTCTCCATCTTCTTTAGAATGTGCTGTGGTACATAAGGACATACAGAGCTGGTTTGGTTGAACAATTGCCCTACAGTTATTTCAGTCATGGTGGTAAATTTTACTTTCTCACAATATGTGGCAAACCATATACTGTGTTGCATGGCCTAGGGGTGTCACCATTGGTGACATTTCCATTGCTGTGGGAAATCTAGGTTAGAATCTCTGTTCTGCTAATAGGGCTGGGTATGTTCTTACAATCAAACTTTCCTCTCAGGTTCTGAATTCTTCATAGGAAAGACCTGACACCAGAATCCAAGAAATAAACATTAATGGTATTTAGAAAACCTGACACCGATGTTCTTTAAGACTTTAATACAGCTTCCTCAAATTTTATTTCTTCATATAGTACAATGTTTTATATTCAGTCCTTCTAGTGTTCTTGCATGACAACAATTCAAGACTGCATTACAGTGTAAAAACTATAAATAGAGGAAAAATAAATATATAACATATGTAAATACAATTAAAATGCAGTAAGATGCAAAGGCAGTGTCCATAAGTAAGAAAATGCCTTTTAAACACAACAGATAAAAATTACTAAACAAAATCTTTTTAGTATAGAACTGTGGTTACCAATAGAAAGACGCCCACAGAAATGACAGCCTGCACAGTATGGAGGCAGCACCCTCCCTTTTGGTGTGATCTACAGTGCTCTCACCTTAGCTCTCCTGATTTTAAGGAATGTACATGCTGGTATAGGAGGAGGTGATGCATCAGGTTTCCTAGCTGCATGTGCCTTAAGTTTTAAAGTTAATCCTGAACACTTCAAATGGTGACCAGAAGGAAATCATCAGTTAGGGCAGGGATAACGGTAACATGCTGGCAAGCATTCTTGCCGTTGTAATCGGGAGAAATGGGAGTTTCTGAAAACTCATCAGGAGCAGTTATATGTTGAATGTCTTACAGCAGGCATGTCCAAACTTTTGCCCTCCTGATGTTTTGGACCACAACTCTCAGAATTCTAAGCTTAGATTGCCAATGGCAAAACTGTGGGAGCTGTGGTCCAAAACATCTGGAGGGCCGAAGTTTGGACATGCCTGTCTTACAGTAACCCAATATTGATGAATAAAGCTTGCATTACTGGAGCAAAGTTGACTTCCTAAGGAACAGGGATAGTTAGTATACACGTTTACATATAGTCGAGCATCCAGAAACCTTGGCAACTGAAAATCTACCTTTTCAAGAGGACTAGAAGCACACCCTAGACAAATTGAATCCTCATTTGGAGGTCTGACTTCCCTTAAGTGTAGCTTGCCCAATGACTGTCTCCCTCCCACTACCTTGTATGTTTTGAAAGAATCTGGGCATGTTTTAAGTACTCTAAGGTACATTCTTAGTTCAACATTGGGTACATGTGGGTTTCATATGCATAGTCATGTGTGTCTGCTATATGCATAGTCACTGTGCATATGGCAGACATATGCCCCAAGAACATACCTAAGAAAGTAGTCAACTATGGCAGGAAGCTTTCTGAATGGAAATAGAATATGCGAGAATTGTTAGATTGGATGAATTTGTGTTGATTTCCAACAATGTAATTTGGAAAATATAGAAGTAAATCCTGAAAAAATGGAATCAAGTTTTCACATTGCCATTCTCGTCATAAAGGTTGTCATCAGTGAAGGGTAACAGAATAGACCCAGGAGTCGACCGTTAAATTTGTTGTGTTTTAAATGATGTAATCTACCTTGTGCCCTTTTTATGGAGAAAGGTGGAGTTTAAATGAATGAATGAATGAATGAATGTTATGTTCATGCATTTCTCCTAACCTATCTCTTTTTTCCCAAGGCCACTCTTCTGGTGGCATGTCCTCTGTTTGCACAATGATGTCCCCCCTCTCCCTCCTACTGTGTGTGTGTGTGTGTGTATGTGTAAGTGTAAGTGTAAACATGCACAGCTTGTTTGTCTAGATATGCTGGGCGGGCAATTTGATCAAAAGCCGTTTGTGGTCGGGCTCCAAAGCAGCAGGATGAAAGGAAGGTGTGCTTAAGCGAATTCGAGTCATCTCAAGTGTGCGCTAATACCTTTTCATAAAGATTGTCTTTTGACCTGTCAAGAGAAGCAGGTCCAGTTTCACCCTGTGAGGAGCAGCCACTCAGCACTTCTGGGGCAATCAGTCAGTGTGTTTAGAAAAGAGATAAAGAAACCACACTGGTCCTCGTCTAGAAAAGCTCACTTATGTCGGTGCCTTTCCTGCTGGGGCAGCCGCTACTTTTTGGATGATGTTTTCCTGTTTCTGTGTGACCTTCTGCTGCTGCTGCTTTTATGTCATCTCTTGCTCCCAGACCCTTTAAAACTCAGACAAATGCCTCTTAGATGCCAAGGAAGCATTAACTGGCCCTCTGTTTCATTTTAAGAAAGTAGCTTATATGCCAGAGGTTTTGTTTTTCTTCTAGCGGGGACTTAAAGAGAACCTGTCGAAGCTCCTCTTTGTTCCCTATGGCCAAAATGCTTTAAATTTCCTTTTGGCACAACTGTCAGATAGCTTTACAGGTTGACCCTGAGCCCAACGTAAATACGCAGTGTTTTCTTTGCCCTCCTTCCCCCTTTATTGGGCAATATGGGGTGGATGAATTTATTTATTTATTTAATACCCCACCTATCTGGCCAAATGGCCACTCTTGGTGGCTTACAGCAGAAGAAATATAATAGCAAAATAAATAAAACACAGAGATGTAACATAACACAGTTGCTACACTACATATCACCATGAGCAGCAAACTAAAAATCTGAAATCTGACATCACTGCAGCTATCGCTGCAAAGCGAATGAAGCACAATAAATCATTGAACTTTGTATGGTGCATTCTGTGAGTGTGGTTGCCCAAATTGTCTAAATTCCTTTTGCTGAAGCAGGGGTGGAGAATGTCCAGCTCTCAAGATGCTGCTGGGTGGGAGCTCCCATTGTTCCTCCTCAGTAGCTTTCCTGGCTCAGGCTGATGAGAGTTGTAGCCCAGCAACATCTGGTCTGCTGTGCCTTTGATCAAAAGTATTTCTTCCTTTTAACCTCTGTGAAGGATAGCTCAGAGAGGTCCAAGTCCCCACTTCGCTTCCTTCAGATAGAGAAGGAAGCGGCAGAGTCCCAGAAGAAAGGAATGATAAGACACTCTTAAGTACTCTGTACCTAGAAAACCCTGAAAAGGGTTACCGAAAATCAGAACTGGCTTGACGGCACCATTATTATATTAACCACTGTGAAAGGAACGTTCAGGGAGCAGATAGAGAAGGAAGGTTTGCTGGACTTGTTTTCTCTTAGGAAGCTGGAAGCTAGAGACAGCAGGCATGCGTTAATCAGGTATTAGCACCTAGATCACTTGACTGCCGACCGTTGGGTCCTGAAAGTGAATCCCGTGGAGGTTGTTGGGGCTTACTTCCGAGCTGACTTGCCCAGGCTGTGCTGTAAATACAGATTATAGAATCCATGGCTTCTCCATGCTTTTCAGTATTTCTTTTCTCCTTCCTACCAATCGTTGAATGAGTGGCTCTTGGGCATTCTTGGGGAGTTTGTGTTTCTTAAGCAAAGAGCTGGACGGGGCCAGAATCAAAGGCCTGTGAAGTCTACCACTCTCTTCCCACAGTAGCTAACTTGGGAATCCCAACGGCAGGATGCAAAGGGAATGGCACCCACTGATTCCTGCTCTCATGGGAACTGAAGAGCCTTCTTCCTTCCAAGGACTGAATAGTAAGGTGGCTCAAAACAAACCCCCAACCCCCCCCGGGCCCCCCCCCCCCCCGTCCTTTCTGACAAGTCCTTAAAACTGCCATTGCTGCTTATCGTAGAGCTGATGGCTGATTTTACTTCCCCGTGTCCCCTATGTTGACTTGTGCTTTGTAAGGAAAGACGGAAAAAGAATCAAAACAGATGTCTGAGGAGGCACAGTGCTTATCTCTGGCTTTTGGACTGCCTTGGCTCCTGAGCCACATCTGTATCCCTTTGGGGTACTGCTGCTGCTGCTGCTTGAGCTTTGCCTCACCAAGGCTGACAGCTTGCAGAGCAGCCTGCAGGCTCTCTCCCAGCCCCACCCCCCACCCCCGTCCTTTCCTATCTCACACACATCCAGTCTGCTGGCCAAGTTGGCACTGAGACCGAAGAGAAGTAGTAATCCAATTTGGGCACTTTAACTGCACTTTGCTAACTGTGCCGCTGGCCAAAGCTTGGGCAGTTTAATCTGCCTAATGACCTCGTCTTCAGGGACTCTGGGAACTCAGTGACAATCATTTGTTTTATTTTGTTTGCATTTACTTTTTGGTGATGCTGGGGGGAGGGGTCGATTTGATGCAGGCCCTCTGGTTGCCGAGGTCTGCTTGATTGCATAAGTGGCAAATGACTTCTTTCTTTAAAGCAGAAAGGGAGAACAAATAAATATGGAGCTTTTTTTAAAAAAGAAAAGCATATTTCTTCTCTCTCATTTTCTCTCTTTTTTTCTTGTTCCCCAAATTTCCCTTTTTAAAAAAAAAAATCTAGTACAGACAACCTTAGCAAGCAACTCAGTCTTGCAATCTGTTATTATTTTTCAGGATAATACGCAAAAGCTCTCCTTTTGTCCCTCCCCTCATTAAATTTAGTAATTAAAAATAAATAAATTTAAATAATGATTTATATAAAATAAATGTTTTTTATGTAAATCATTTTTTAAAATCTGATATTTAAAAAATTTGAATTGGGATTTGAATCAGCTTCCCTCTGCTCTCACACACATACCTGCTTGGGTTGTCTGCTGTTTAATGCACAAAATACAGGGCTGGTAATTGCATTTAAATATGTATAATTGTAATATGGGGGGGAACGAAGTCTTGTTAATTGCATGAGTGTTCTGAGTTGATAACTGTTGCGTGATTCATGTTATTTTAAGAGTTCACTAAAGCAGAGCTGTTGTCCGTACAATGAGAAGGGATTGCTTTTCTATCATTCAGGGACAGTGAACTAAATATTGATATTTCTGAGCTGGCTTTGCTAGGTTCTCATGCCCACTGCACCATTTGAGATTCTTTCCAAATAGTTCTGTAGGAATTCTAAGCATTTAGGCTCCGAACTGGCCAGATGAGTTACAGGAAGGTCTGTGGCATTTCTTGTTCAGGTATGTGCCCTGCTTGCAAATAGCAGCCAAATGCTGTACCCATTTAATCAGAAATAATTCCCACGACGTCTAGCGTGATTGTTCCCAAGTAAATGTGCATAAGGAGTGGCAGTCTTTGTTATTATGTACATGGTGCTGAGACTTGTAGTGCAGACATGGTGCAGGAATTTGTAGTGAAAAACATGGTTGATCTATCTGGAGATAGCTTCCGCTGTGAAATCCTCTGGAGTCT
>JAHTLZ010000015.1:29612552-29625371 GCA_023846285.1 Phrynocephalus versicolor | reverse complement strand
CCCCAGTATATTTACCTGCATCTTTCATTTGCTCTCTAAGTGATACAGTATAGGGCCTGGCTGGATAGCTCAGGGGTTTAAGTATCTGGCTTCAGAGCCAAAGGTCAAGAGGTCGATTCTCCACTGTTCCTCTTGCAATACGAGACAGCCTGTGTATTCATGAGCAACCTTCACAGTCCTAGGAGGCACCCAGAAGAAGGGAATGGCAAGCTACTTCTGTGCACGGTAATCTCTGTCAGGAAAACTCTGAAAGGGGTCGCCATAAGGCAAAACCAACTTGATGGCAAACAATACATAGGTATGCAAATGAGTATGGGAGCTGTAATTAACATAAGAACATAAGAAGAGCCATGCTGGATCAGGCCAAAGGCCCATCTAGTCCACCTTCCTGTATCACAGTGGCCCCACCAGATGCGTCTGGGAGCGCACAAGACTAGATCTCTGTCTCCTGATACCACTCCCCTGCATCTGGCCCTCGAAGTACCCCAGTTTTAAGCCTGGAGATTACACATCTCCATCATGGTTTGTAACCTATGATGAACTTTTCCTCTAGGAATCTGTCCAATCCTCTTTTGTAGGCATCCAGGCCAGATGCCATCACCACATCCTGTAGCAGGGAGTTCCAAAGACTGAAAACAAACTGGGTAAAAAAAAACATTTTGTCTGTTCTCACTCTTCTAACCCTCAGTTTGACTGGATGTCCCCTAGTCCTGGTATTTTGTGAGAGGGAAAAGAGCTTCCCTCTATCCACTTTACTCATGCCCTGCATAATTTTGTATGTCTCAATCATATCCCCCTTGAAGCACCTTTTTTCCAGACTAAAGAGCCCCAAATGTTTTTGCCTTTCCTCATAAGGGAGATGCCCCAGCCCAGTAATCATTTTAGTTGCTCTCTTCTGCACCTTTTCCAGTTCCACTGGAAAGATTTTTTGAGATGCGGTGAACAGAATTGTACACAATACTCCGGGTACGGCCTTACTGTCATTTTGTACAATGGCATTATAATGTTGGATGTTTTATTTCCAAAGACCTTTTTGATAACCCCTAGCATGGAATTGGCCTTCTTCACTGCTGCCACACATTGGGTAGACACCAAGATCTCTTTCCTGATCCATCACAAATAGCTCAGAGCCCATGAGTTGATAGATAAAGTTGTGATTTCCCATTTCGCAGCCCATTCTCCCAGTTTGGAGAGATCCTTCTGGAGTTCTTCACAATCTTCTCTGGGCTTCATTACCCAGAAAAGTTTTATGTCATCTGCAAATTTGGCCACCTCACTGTGTATCCCTGTCTCCAGGTCATTTATGAACAGATTGATCCCTGGGGCATACAGCTTTTCACCTCTCTCCATTGTGAAAATTGCCGATTGACACCTACTCTTTGTTTCCTGGATCTCAACCAGTTCTCAGTTCATAAGAGGACCTGCCCTCATCCCCTGGCTGTGCAATTTTCTCAGCAGCCTTTTGTGAGGGACTGTGTCGAAAACCTTCTGAAAATCCAGATAGACAATATCCACTAGTTCACCTTTTCAAAGAATTCTAAAAGGTTTGTCAGGTAAGACTTACCCTTATAGAAGCCATGCTGATTTTCCCTCTCCAAGGCTTGTTCTTCTATGTGTTTTTAGATTTTCTCTTGGATGAGGCTTTCCCTGGCCCCAGTGGCACAAAATATGTGAAGAAGCAAATATTTATCCCAATAGATATAGCAGTGTGTCACTAAACGTTTTTCTTGTGTTTGTTGCGGAACAGCTGAATATTAAGAAGAAACTATCCCAGGTTTTTCCCCTGACCTCCAACCCCCTTTTTATTATAGCTAAGTAACCTGTGAGATCACCACATTCACATACCAATGCATTTTAATAGGGTAAATTATCATGTGAAGACAGACACCCCCCCTCAAAAGTTAATAATGCTAGGGAAAGAGGAAGGCAGGACTGCAGCAGCATTTTTGATTTGAGGAGTGAGTTTTTTGAAGGGTGAAGGAGCAGTAATGCAAAGGGCCCCCAAAAGTAGCAGCAATTGGACAGCACATGTAACATTGCCATAAATATCTACTGCCTCATTTGGGGGCAGAGTCTTCTGTCTCTGCTTGACTGGGGTTGCAATTTGGGTTCTGGTCACTCTCCCGCTGTCCCTCAGCATTTCCTATCCTCCCCTCCAGCCCATCTGGGATGGACTTATCAGTATTTATTTTTTTTTAAAAAATATTTATTTTAAAATATTTCTGGTCTAGCTTTTCCCCCAAAAGGACACAGGGTGGCTGGGAAAGGAATCTTGAGATCCCAGAAAAGCAAGGGTTAAAGTGAATGTTTTAACAGGCATATGGATAGAAACCCAGGGTTTGTTTAAGCCTGGTGACCCACCCACCCCCTACAGAAGACCCACTTTGTGATCCCCTGGGAGTTTGATTCCTTAGGAGCCTCATGGCGCAGTGGTTAAATGCCTGTACTGCAGCTAAACTGTGCTCACGACCTGGGGTTCGATCCCCGGTAGCTGGCTCATGGTTGACTCAGCCTTCCATCCTTCCGAGGTCAGTAAAATGAGCACCCAGCTTGTTGTGGGGGGGGGGGCAATGTGTAGCCTGCATACTGTAATTAAAACTGTAAACTGCCCAGAGACTACTTGTAGTGGTATGGGGCGGTATATAAGCAGAACACTTTGCTTTTGCTTTTAGTGGGCCTGCTTGGAAGGAGCTGGGTCCTATAATCCATAAGGTCCTTTCCAGCTTGGCAGGTCTAAGATTATTTAATAAAGGTTAAAACAAAATCAGGAATAACCATTTGGTAAAAGCAGTCTGTATGTCTTTTTCAGGATTAAAGCCTTATTTTTAAAACAAAATTTATTAAAGTTTAATTCTTCCTATATGTTGTAGGAATGTTGGCATGCTAACATTCTAAGCACACTTAATTGGAAGCAGAGTTCTCTGGCACTGGTGTAGTATGTTGTGTAAAAATGTGTACGAAGGATTGTGGTGTTCCAAACGCTGCATTGCATGAATCATCTTACAGATGTTCCTATGCAGATTTTAATCCCCCTGTGTGTGGCAAAACATATATTGACTTCCTGATGTGTTACATTTGTCTTTTGACCTTTCCAGACCAAGAAAAGTTGTTAATGAGAAAAGTTCAGAATGTTTTGGGCTTTTGGGAAATTAGATTTTTTTCCTAGCAAGATTGTTTTGGTAGGGACTGGATGATGCCGCAGGGGCCAAGGAAAGGGAGGAGAACCAGTTGGCCTGCACCTGACCCTTCCATGAATCATGAAGGGTCCTACTACTTTCTGGGAAGGATGACACCAGACTGAGAGTTGATTTAAAAGGAGCACATGATAACATGTTATCATTATGTTATGTTACTATGTTTCTGGTTCAGATCCTCTCCGTTTTAGTTGTGACTGGCTTGTTCTCCGAATAGTTGAAACAGTTGTTACATTAATATCCTCCCTTTATGGAATTCAAGGCGGTGTACAGGAGGTTTGTTGTCAGTCTCCCATCCATCTAGGGACCACACGAAGGGCTGCTTAGGTGCAGAAAGGTTCATGCTTCATATGCCTTCTGCCTATGGTCTCCTTGTGCAAAGTACTACATGGCTTCCTGCTTAATAAATGCAGTACTGTTTGAATAAATGTAGTAATGTTTAGGACACAGTTGCAGACCTACTAGACCTGCAGGAGATAATTCCTGCCCAGATATTTCCCAGATCACCATTAGGGTTGATGACACCATCACCATCATCTGCAGCCATTTTTGGGAAGTGAACCATTTTTGGCTTTTGTCCTGAAGCTCCCCAGGGTCCCATATAATCTTGCTCATTGTCAGGGAGCCATGTGTATGTGGGGGTATGGGATGGTAGAGAAAATGTTTAAATTCTGAAAATTGCTGCTGGTGGTAAATTCATGCCCATAGTGGTGGACTTCCTCTTCGCATCCCACAGCCACCATGGCTTCCCAATAATAAAAGGGATTGCCGAACAGCCTCAGGTTCATCATGACAGAAATCTGAAATATTTAACGTTGAAAAATTGTTACCAATGTCATCAGCCTTAGTGCAAATTATGTCAACAGGCTGTACCTGTACTTAAGAATTTAATCTGTCCTGACGGCATGCTCATAAGTCAATCTGCTCGTAAGTTGAGCAGCAGTCTCCCATAGGAATTCATTGAAAATCAATTAATCCATCCCAGAGGGAATGGATTAATAGGGTTTCAAAGCATTCCTATGGGAAGGCTGTCCCAACCACCCTCAAACAAGAGTAGCTGAAGGCTGTTCTTCTGCAGCTCCGGCAAACAGCTGACTTTGACAGTTTGGACCTGTCAAAAATCAGCTCTCGGAGGGGGGGGGAATGCAGAGAGCAGCTTTTGGCTGCCCTTGATTGAGGAAGCAGCCACCTCCCCTTCGCCTGGGTCTCTGAACCAAGACTCGGGTGAAGAGGAGGAGGTGCCTCTCACGGTGGCAGGTGGGCAGGTTTTTAAGGGCTACAGCCGATGACAGCTTGGATCTAACCCTTTTAAACCTGCCCCCCTGCCACCGCGAGGGGGTTGCAGTGACGAGTGGGTGGGTTTCAAAGGGCTACAGCCAATGACAGCTCAACTCTAGTCCTATTAACCCCCTCCCACACACCGTGAGGGGGTCGTGTGACATGTGGATGTTCAAGCAGCTCAGGTGGGTGGAAGGGGTGAGCCATGCGGGCATGCACACACCTCCTTTCTACCCGCCCAAGCCGTGCCACCATGCACTCTATTGGTACATGTTCACACAACCCGGGTGGGTTGGAAGGGAGGCGCAATGGCCAACGCGTCCTTCTTCTTGGTTGCTTCAATGTCTTTTGCAGAGATTGAAGCAACCAAGAAGAAGCATGAGGTGGCGATGGGCAGCGAATGCTACTCTCCACTGACAGGTGACTTTGACAGGTCAGACCTGTCAAAGCCAGCTGTAGTGCGGAGCGGAGAGCAGCGCTCATAAGTTGAATTGCTCGTAAGTAGAGCCTTGAGTAAGTAGAGGTACCACTGTATTTTTTTTTCCACAGTATATCTGAAATGTTAGCTGGAAACACACACCTCTTGCTGGATAAAGCAACAACAGCAATCCTCTGGTGATTATTTAAACTGCTGGTCAGGATTTGTAGTCCCATTTGCTGAGTGGTGTAGGTAGTGATTGTAGTTACTTGACTAGGATGGGAGTAACAAAACACTGTAATTTTGGTAGATCTGGGGTCGTAGGTGACAGCATTCTCACAGGACTGGAAGGGTTATTAGGTCAGTGTGCTTCTTTTAAAAAAAACATGTTCTGGATTCACACACACACACACACACACACACACACACACCTTTTCATTAAGGCCACTGCCTGCAGCCACTGGGTTAATGGCCAATCTAGTGAGAGATTCCGTAGCCCATAAGACCAGGTGATACGGAAACAGGCTCCTTGATTACTTTAAAATCTGTTGTTTGTCCCTGATTCCAAGGCTTTGTAGCATTATGCCGATTTGGATACTCCAGAGAGTGTTCCACATTTTGGCGCCTTCCTGGGATTTCCTTAGTTTCTCGTGATCTGATTTGGGACTCTGGAGGCATGTCAGGTATGCAGTGGTGAAATGTGATGTGCCTCTGAAAAAGCTAAAGACATTTGCAGGAACAGATTAGCTTTTCAGATTCTAGTGCACAGGCTCCCAAATCTGCTTTCATTCTTCTTTAGACCCAAGTGTATAAGAGTGGAGAATACAGTCGTCCCCTGCCATTTTGCGGTTCATGCAGTATACTGCAGTCCTGGTATATTGCGGGACTGCAGTATACATATGAAGACAAGGGCCCCTGGGGTAAGCTACTTGGGTCTGTTTGAGGCCTCCTTCATTTACCCAAGGTCTGGTGCTTCCCCAAGCACACCTCCGATGGGCTTTCCTGGGCTGTTGGAGGTCCCAGAAGTGGTTTCCAGCAAACCAGAATTGGCTTCTGAAAAACCGGAAGTGCCTTCTGGATTGCCCGAAACCATTTCAGGGGCCTCCAACAGGCCCGTGAAGCTCGTCAGAGGCCTGTTTGGGGCAGTGCCAGGCCTGGGGCCCAGACAGCGCCCCCCCCCCAGTCCCAACCCAACCCAGCATCTGCATATCACGGATTTTGCTTTACTGCAGGTCGGGTTGAGTCCATAACCCCCGTGATAAATGGGGGATTACTGTTTTTTTAAAAAAAGAACTCTGCATAGGAGGTTTTCACAACTGCCATTCTTAGGTTATTTTGAATTGTTGGCAGTTTGCTTTTTGAAACAGGGAAACTGATTTTAATCAAGGTTATACTCCCAACCCCAACCCTCCTTTAAAGTGCTGGTGACACATTCTTCTGCCAGTGCCATAGTGCTACTATTCCAGTGTCAATTCATTCTGCGTGTTCAGTGTTTTGTGTCCAGTGTTCAGTGTTTTATGTTGTGTTTATGTAAGTGGTTTCTTTCTGCAATCCTAGCCCATTTTTAGATCAAGGGAGAAATGCAGACTGTAATGTTTATAACGTACCAATGTCTTTAATAATAAGTTATCTTAAGAGAATAACCCTTAATTTCCACTAAAAAAATTGTTTGTGCGAAATCCCAGCTGAATGTGTCCTTGAATAACCTGTGGATAAAATTGCCTCTGGGTAATTTAGTCTCTTTTCTTCATTTATTATATTTGTTTTACAGTTGTTTTAAAGTTTTCTCTTTGCAAAGGCATCAAATACACAAAATTATGTAAAAGTATTTTATAATTATTAAAATATGAGATTGTAACAGCCTAAGTAAAGATCCCCTCCTCCCCATGCCACCCTGTATTTAGTATAGACGGCATGCATTACATGTAAACAATACTGAATCCACAATAGAAGACAGAGCTGTTTTATGGCTTCCTTTGTGACATGATAGATGTAGCGAAGAAGAATGTATGATTGCATATATGTGCTTTTGTAGATGACCCTAGATTTCTCCGTAGAGGTCAAGAAACAAGATGGGTAAGATGGTTGTTTGGGAATAACAGCTCTGAATGAATGACCCAGGTGGTATCTTCTTGTACCTGGATTGTGGAAATAAGACACCCTCGGTTCCTAATCAGCAGATACACTATCTCCCATTCTTTCAGTGTGACTGGTGCTTGCTTGCTGCTGTTATGTCTTCCAGCAATACTCCCTTCCCCCATATTCTTTGTCCCTGTCTCAAGGAACTGGAAATGACAAGAAGATAGTGATTGCTTTTGACAAATGGCCGGGGTGCGATTTGTGTTGCAAGGCGCCCCATGGTTGCCCTTGTTCTCTTGTCAGACTTTTGCAGAGAAGGAGGACTGGATGAAAGGATGGTGGGGGGGGGAGGGCTGGTGTGGTGGGGAGATCACACAAAACTCCATGGGTTTACAGCAGCACAGCTGCTCAGAAATTTCAGAGCTTGAAGATGCTTGTAAAATTGTTTGTTTTGAGGGTATGCCCAACAAATCTATTTCTTCAGAAAGTTTCTTTATGCACAACAATTGCCTATTTTTCATTTGCCTTCTTCCCAAAGGGCATTCAGGCAAGTTGATTCTCTAAATCAGTGCCGGGTGTATGCAGAGGTACAGCATGTCATAGCAGGCACGCCTGGTGCCTCATGAGATGCACTCGCATAGAGTATACCCTAATGGATTCTTGGATTCTGCAGTCAGCTTTTGGCATTGCCGCTGAAATGTACTTGGGTTATTATACTTGTCTCGTAAGACAACAAAGTATAAAGAATGAAAGGCAACCCATGCCCTCCAAGCCATTAGTATTGGTTCTGAAACAAAAATCTATAATACTTAGCAAGTGTTTAAACTGCATCAAAACCATGATCCTTAAAATGGCCAGTGGCAGGATTTTCTGCTTTAATTCCTTCTTACAGGTGTACATCGGTTGACAAACACCTCTGTTAACGTAATTTTTGGTTCACAAAAGGAAATCCATTGGAAATAATACCTCCATTTACGGTTTTTTTTCACAATACCTTGGTTTACGTAAGGCATTGTGAAACAAGTACCCGGGATGCATTGCGTCCCCATGCATTTCCAGTTTACAGATTTTCCAGAATATGAAACATCCTGGAGAATGGGTTAACTTTGTAAACCGAGGTACACCTGTATTAGATGCTAAATGTCTGTAATCTATATACTGAAAGCTAGGCAAATGCAACCATTGCTCTGATTATCAGTTTGTTTTTTCCTAGCCTAATTAAAACATCACTTCCTCTTGATCTCTTGCTCAGAATGTTTTTTTTTTTTTTTTGGCACAATGATTTTGAGGTCTAGTGGCAGATCACATCGATTGAAGAAAGAAGATGCAAAAGCGGCACTGGAAGAAACAGCAGGGGGCAGGAGGGGCAGGTATATGGCCTGTGCCCACTGAGATGACCGACCACATCACCAGTAGGCAGGATTCCCTGTTCTGTCATTAATGTGCCATGTTTTGTAGTCAAGTCTATGGTGTCTCAGGTGAAGGAATTGGCTACTATTTTTCACAATTAACAAGCCAGATATTTCCGTTCTGTGTGGTTGTTATAAGCATATTTTCTGCTCTTGTTTTCCTCTATTCTGCCCATCTGTTGTAAGGTGAATTACCTCCAGCTGTTGAACCTTACTCTGGCTTTTTATACTACGCTTTGGTAGGTACAGTATAACAATGTTTTTCATAACAATGCAGATGGATGGTAAGATCATAAGGTAATGATTAGGAGTAGCCGGCAGAGCGTTATCTGTCAGTTCTCTGCCTGTACACACAGTGTTGACTTATCCTGATTTGGTGGAAAGTTTAGAAATACAGTACTGGAAGCTGCCTTATGCAAAGTTAGCCCATTTGTTCCTTGAACCAGTTACTGTTGACCATTGGCTCCAATCCAGGTGCTAGTACTGTTGAATCAATGGTTGGATTTGGTGAATCAATATTTATGCAAATCCCAACTAGAGTAAATAGCAGGTGAGCTCAGAGTGACACTTCCCTTGGATTTAGATGCTGCTTGAGCTTTTCAGGCGGGATTTTTCCCTACCCCTAACTGGAGATCCTGGGGAGTAAACCTCCCATCTTCTGTGTACATAGGATGAGTTTTACTACTGTTTACAAGTTAACATGCATGAAGACTCAAAATGACAGGAATACAGACCAGATGCTGTTGTAACCCAGTCGTGCTAAGGTTGAGGGTGGAGAAGACTTAAGGGCTGAGCTTGGAATGTGTTTTGAGTGAATATACTTGTTTTTCCTGGATAAAACTGCTGTTGTGAGTGAAATTTCCTGAATGCCATACATCTGTTTTAAGTTGAAAAATAGACAAGTGGGTTTTTTTGTTTTTGTTTTTAAATGCATACCCTTTGCACAAAACTATGACAGTCAAAATAGTGTCTTGACTAGAGAAGGTGTGAAGTATTTCACTGAAACCACAACGTATAGCTAGAAAGAGTAACACTTTTCTTGAGAACATCATGATCTCTTAAGCTTCACTGAAGGCTAAAGTTCTTCTCAGAGTACTTCAGAAGAAAAGCCCTAGTGCAATCATAACCAGAAACAATGGGGGCCACATCAGAGCTCGGAACGGTTTCTTTTTGGGTTTCAAGAATCTACCAGCCAGATGGCCACCGGCTATGCTCATTGCAAAAGTCTGGAGTTGTATTTGGGGGGGGGGGAGGGAGAGAGATTCCAAGTTCTGCTGATTGTAAGAGTAGAGGGGAAAGAGTGTATGTATGAGACTGCATTTTCCAGCAAGGACTCCATTAGGGAGTACATATCATATATCAGGTAGTGGGTTTCCAGTCTTTGGAATGCAGAGAGTGAATCTACCATTCCTGAGCCAAAACAAGTAGAGAATAATGAGGAACTAGCAAATTCATTTGAAAGAAAGCTCATTGCCCATTTATGTTATATGCTGTGCCATCAATGCAGAACTGACTTAAGAGTGACCCTAATAGTGCTTGTAAGGGAAAAGAAGTGTTTAAGGATTAGTTTTCACCAGTACCACCCTCAGTGAGTATTCATGGCCAAGTGGGGATTCAAACCAATATCCCCTTAGGATGTCATGCAATCTGCTATATCTAGAGTGGATAAAATCAATGGGTTTTTTTTAAAGAATTGAAATTGATTTAAATCATGTTTTAAATTTTTTAAAAAAGATTTTTGTTTAAATCATGAAAAATATGATTTTTTAAAAATAAATAAATTATGATTTTAAATCCATTTGATTTAATTCAAATCCATCCTGCACTAGTTTGCCCTGAAACTGCATCATTTATATATTTGAAATAACTGCTGAAGACACGTTCAGGACTAGATGGTGAATTTTAGTTAGCAAGCATGCTCTTGTTCAGTTCCATCACCTCTGGTCAGGCTTCTTAATATGTTTCCACTATGTTTAAATTATGTTGTTGATGTGTATGCCAAGTCCAAAGCAGACAAGTAACATTGAAGATTGAAGTAATTCTTGCCTCTTGCTACTTACTGGGAAACACATTGCATTCCTTCTTTTTCTCAAAGGTGAAACTCTTGAGCATGTATTTTACCAAATCTTGGTTAAAAATTGGATAGGCCCACTAGGACACATAAATCTTGGGCACTGGGTTGTCTGTTTGGCAATGGTTGTTAGTTCCCCTTTCTTGCATTATGTTATGAAGGATGAAAGATGCTAAGCACGTAAATGCATAATGTTATGTACCTTCTTACATTTGCTATATAATTTGTATGCAGTATATAAGGAGATGCACAGTGTTATGAACTCTTCGTCTCCTTAGATGGAGCATATAAAATTATTTGCTCCATGCAAAAAGATGCATAAAATCTGACTATAATAAATTACAATTACTTTTATTAGAATTACTGTCTTGATATGGGAGTACAGGATTCTAAGGAGAGAGGGAGCATTTAAAAGGTGTGTGACAACACAGATGTTATTTATAGGGACATGCCAAGGCCAGAATCCCATTGCCAGTTTGTGCTTAGGTAAGGAACATCACTTCAGTGTTGATGCCAGATTGCCCTTATATGGAGAGCTGTTAAATCTTGGATACATGCCGAGATGTGCAATAGGATATGTGAGGTGAACCCATACAAAGCCCCCCATTCATTTCACGGACCATTGGCCTGTACACACCTTCTTTTTACTCTTGCTGTCACCATTCAGGGTTACCCAGTTGAAATAACCGAGTCCCAGTCAAGTTGTAATGTTAATAAAGTAAAATGAGGTTTATTGAATTCAACAAGCTGTTTCAGTTTCAGGTTTTCTTGCAACACCCTTAATTCAAAGTTCCTCTAGTCTAAGCAGTTTACACTCAAATTCTGTCCTTTTACTATTCTTAGATCTCTCTCATCTGCCTCCCTTAACTTTTTCTTAACCTTATCTCTTCTTCTGTTCTAACTCTCGTAACCCTCAGGCTGAGCCTTTTAAATATGTGGGCTCCACCTCCACACTCCCTCATTGGTCCATAGCATTATCCCTTTACGTCCTCCTGCACAAATACATTTAACTATGAAGAGGGTAAATGCCACAACATGCACCTGAGCAAGCAAAGATGCTTTAAAAAAAAATGAGCTGCATTTTTTTGCCTAGATTTATAGAGCTTCCCTTCTGAAAGTGTAAATCTTGGGTAGGATTCTTGCCTATGTATTTGAAGGTGAAAACAATTATTTAATTGACTCTTTTTCTGTGGCCAAGTGCATTTGATGGAAAAGCAAGATGTCACTTATTGTTCTGATAATATAGCCTTGCTGTTCATGGGAATAATAGATCTCTTCTGTGATGATTGGTGATGCCTTGTTGCTAAAGCCACAAGGAGGCTGGGACTGGTGCGGATTCAGCTGAGGAAGAGAAGAACACAAGACCATTTTTGGAAGGTCTTTCCTGGAAAGTCCTGTAGAGAGTGAAGCAGTTACTCATGTTGGCTCTAGGGCAGTGTTGGTGAACCTATGGCATGGGTGCCAAAGGTGGCACTCGGAGCTCTTTCTGTGGGCACCCGACATCGCCCCTTCACAGCCACCTGTATTCAGGTTAAGCTGCTGTACTGGCACTTTGCAAAAAAATTAGTGGGTTTTGAATCGCAGTTTGGGCACTCGGTCTCTAAAAGGTTCACCATCACTGCTCTAGGGCTCTAACCTAAAAACACAAACTTTTTCTGCCCCTCCCATAACCAACTTCTTTTGTCGGGCTTGTAATGTTTCTCTTCCCCTAAAATGGAGTGCAGGGCTTCAGCTGTGTTTATCTCAGCCTTTTATTGGACCCACGTCCCTGCTTATCATTCTAATGCTAATGTTCCTCCTCATTGAGCAGGGAAAGAGCTGCCACTGAGTTCCCTGTCCAGGCCTCCATTACCTCACAACCAACACCCAGCCCACTTTGGCCTAGCGGGAACGCCATACAAGAGGCCTGGTTAAAAAGTGGAGAAATACCAAAGGGAAAGTGGAGGAGAGGCTTTCTGTCCTGATCACAAGACTTCAAGGTTGAGAGGGTGACTCCCTCAGTGATACTCTTGAAGCCATGGAATGTGTTGATGGTCTCCCCCCCACCCCCGCAAAGGGAGAAAGATTGCAGTTTCAGCTGAAACTGGGGGAAATCCTCTTGCCCTGACTGAATACCTCCCTGTACCAGATTGCCAGTCAAGAAGTCCTTGACTTGGTTTATCCAGAGAGATAATTTCTTTTCCTGGCCACCTCTTCCGCCCTGCCCCAGTCTGTTCTTCTTCATTGTTTGGCTTGTACCAGAGAGAAGCTGCCTTGTGACATGCCTCATGCATTTCTTAACTTATCTTTGCAAAAGAAATGTGAAGAATGATGACACAAAGGGGTGTATCTTGAGGATACCTTCGCCTACCTGTCAGTTGTTTTGCATGT
>JAHTLZ010000015.1:29546973-29600855 GCA_023846285.1 Phrynocephalus versicolor | reverse complement strand
ATTTATTTATTTATTTATTTATTTATTTATTTATTTATTTATTTATTTATTTATTTATACAATTTATATGCCACCCACTACCCAAAGGTCTCTGGGCGGCTTACAACAGAAGTGAACAATGAAAGCAAAGCATTAAAATATCAATTAAAACAATAAGAACATTTAAATACAAAACACTAAAATCGCCATAGGGACCCACAATCTATATTATGTCAGTTAAAAAAACTTCTGAAACAGAAAGGTATTTACCTGGCACCTAAACATCATCAGCGTTGGCGCCAGGCGGGTCCCACTTGGGAGGGCGTTCCATAATCTGGGGGCAGCTGCCGAAAAGGCCCTATTCCTACAAGCCATCCCTTTCACCTCCCTAAGGGATGGCTCTTTCAGGAGGGGCCCCTGGCTAGATCTTAATTGCCGAGTAGGTTCATATGGAAGGAGGTGGTCCTTCAGGTATCTAGGTCCTATAATAAGCATACATTTACAGTGGTATCTCTGATAACGAATTTAATTCATTCTCAGAGGCAATTTGTTATCCGAAAAATTTGTTATCTGAAATGTGAGTTCCCATTGAAATGAATGGGAAACCGATTAATCTGTTCCAGAGGTCCGAAAAAAGGCAAAAAAGCTCGATCCCCCCCAGACCTCTTTATAAAATGCACTTCAAAGGCTTGCAGTGCTGGAACAACCTCCAGAACACCCCCCTGCAGTGCAATGGAAACATGGACAAGAGAAACCAGCAAGACTACCCCAGCCTGTTCCCACCCTTAGTGCAATTGGGGGGGGGGGATTCAAACAAACAAACATAAGCAGGAGGAAAAATCCAGCCCATTTTTGCCTGCAGAGCAATGAAAAAAGACTGCAAACACGGAGAAATGAAACCAGCAAGACTACCCCACCCTCTTCTAGCCAAAAATGCAAAGAAAAGCAGTGCAAAGATTAATAAAGGTAGCTCCCTATCTTACCAAGTTTGAAAGGTCCAAATCCCTCAGCAAATGGCTCCAAAACACCATTAAAATGCTTTAACTCCTCCCACCCCTCCACAAACTATGCATCCTGCAATGCATGCATGGTACACATTTTTTGCAAGGCATTATGAAACATTTGTTATCCGAGGCAGCCCTATGTTTGGAAATTTCCATTTGTTATCCGAAAAATTTGTTATCCGAGGCATTCTTTATCCGAGGTATTGCTGTATATCTGTTTTCATCTAGTACAAAGGGTGAAGAGAGTAAGTTTGACTTAAGATGTCCTATCTAATCTATAAGATTAATAATAAACATCACCAACCCATTATATTTTATGTATTCACCTAAGTTCTATCAACTTTCAAATATATCAGTATGTCTGAGACTAATAATTAATGGGCTATTTTAAAAAGAGAGTTATATCTTGGTCTCTCTTAAATGTATTTAAATAATACATTTTAAATTTTCTATTCTTGGCTAGTCAGACAGATTAACATTTCAGGCTGGTAATCTCACTCCCCTTGCCATTTTCACATCTTAATATTTGTTTACTATTTTAGGGATGGTCCAGTAGATCTGCATTTTAAAAGGGCTCTGACCAAAACATCTCAGACCCTTTACTGCATTACAGGGCGAGAGCGAGAAACATCCAGAATTCAGGGACTGCACCAGAGTTTTTCAGAAAGTATGGTAGGACGGGGCTGCTTATAGATCATGAGCCAGACCTTAGATTTAGACCATACATTTATATTCCTGTGGGTTTTGTATGCTGGTTCTGGTGCCGCTGGATAGCTGACAATACAGTCTATGACAGTATAAAGAGAGGTAAGGAATAAAGCATATCAAATGCACAGGCTTGCTGTAAGCAGTGTATTGCAATAAACTGTGATTTGACATCTGTAGACCTTGTCAAGGACCATCTGGTTGCCAGAGGCAGGCCAGCAGGGCTCGTTAGAATCCTAGTAGCTTTGGGGACTGGCCCTGTGGAGGTGAGATGTCTAAACTCTGGAGATAAAAGCAGCATGGTCAATGGGGAACCTGAGCTTATTTGTGAGTTTTGGGGGCCTGAGCTACCCAAGAGTGATTTTTCAGGTGGAATCTGAAGTCATACACATTTAATTTCAAAGCCTGAAATGTTGCCGTCTCTGGTGTCAGAATCTTAATCTACAGGCCAAAAGCTGACTCTCTGGCTGAAGGTTCAAATAAGAACTTGGGACTTCTCTGTCTCTTGCAGCTTTGCTCAGTTTATTCTTCTTCCACATTGCTTTTCTTTTCCTGACTTGTCTGTTGCAGTTTTTTTCATTCTTTGCTCCTTGATTTCCTTGAGAACAGGGGTTCCCAACCTTTTCATGCAATCTCCTCCTCCTCCACTGCCATGCTTGCATACATGGGGTAAAGTCATCCCTTCTCAGAAAACAGAGGCTTCTTCATCCTTCAAAGGGCCAGTTTCTCATCCACATACACATATTTGAACTAGAATATCTCGCTCCAAAAGTTCAAGGGAAGAATTATTCTTCAAGGGAAGAATTATTTAACAAGGCTTACAACAGAGATAAGTAAAAAAATATATTACAAAATACAAATCCAAGACTAGGCTATAGGTGATACCTTTATAGTGAACTATGAAACCCCCATAAAACACTCAGTGACCCAACCTTGAGGTTACAACCCCAGGTTAAGAAACATTGCTCTAGAACATGTAGTTTTCCAGATGTTTGATTGCAACACCTATAGCCTCATTTTTCCATCCATAAAACACCTCCATGTATAAGATGGCCACCACATTTCCAACCAAAATTACAGTTATGCAACCACATGGTTCTTTCCTTGGCTTTCTTCTGTGTATAAGATGATTTACCTTGAGGTCATAGACTCCATATTGCTCCACTCCTAGTTCTCCGCGGTTTCTTTCTCTCCAAGTTCTAATCATCTTAGCTAGTAGTAGAGACCTGCCAACTTGCTCTATCCTTCTGTGAATTTAAGAGAACTCAACCATTCATGATCAGAACCTCTACTACTATCTCCATCATACTTTTGAATGCATTTACAATTGTTGACTGAACCTTACCGGAAAATAGAGTAGTTATGAAGGTCTGTACATCACATGGCTGCATTAAATCAGACAGATAATCAGATTTGGTTTTTATAATCATTTCAGGTGAAGGGGTCGTGTTAGCTTTTAATTTTCATTTGTCAACTCATTTTAAAAATGTCAGTTTCAATCACAAATCATTAAGTTGGTCCTAAAAGTCGGATGATAACACAATTGCCACAACCGAAATGCAGCCACAACTGAAATGCAGTAGTGTTCTGCTAACCTGCTAAATGCTGTTGGCAGTGTGAGCCACACAGACTTATGCCTGAGGAAGCTGCACCTGCTGAACCATCAGACATTAAACTGAGTTTAAACTTGTAGCCACTCCAGAGTTTCACAAACTCAGTTTCCCATCATCCCTCACCATGATCCCTGTGGGACCTGCAGTCCAAGAACATATAGAACCTCACAAGTTGCATTAGATTAGAGCATCAGAATAAACCAATAAGGACCACTTTCCCGGTGCTGAGCTCTCCCTGATTGCAGGCCTTCAGCAAAGCTAGACAAGGATTTCTTCATGGCGGTGAAACACTGGGATTCCTGCTTTGTCAATGCGTTGAATTGCAGACTATGGGAACTCCTTCAACTCAGTGATTTGTATAAGTATTAAACAGGCTCTGTTCTTGATTAAATGAGTAGATGGTAATCCTAATAGAAGGCTACAAACTTTTCTGAACAAGAAGGTTTGTGATAGCAGCAATGAATCAGTAGGAAGGTTAATAGGTTTTCCTTGTCTTCTTTCAGTGGGTTTTTTTTGAAGAAGATAATATCCTGCCCTTGTTTCATGTGCTTGTGTGTGTGTGTGTGTGTGTGTGTAGATAGATAGATAGAGATAGAGATAGAGATAGAGATGCACACACAAAAGATAGGGCTGGATCTTCTGAGTCACCTTGGTACCTGTGAGGTACCTGTGGTTGATTACACTGATATTAATAATGGAAGTCCTATTATTTAGACAGTGTGATTGAACTTTTAAGCTCTCCTTGGTGCTCCACAATCTGCACCCTGCTGCTTGTAGGGATGAGATTAGCTACTTAACTCAATCAAAGTGATACAAACTGACTTGATGGAAGGAGCCAGGCAGATTATCCTGAATAGGATAGGCTCCCTGCCATAAAAACTCAATTACAACAGGAGAGCCCTGATGGCTTCCCAAGAGTCTGTTTTCTTATGGGAGAGGAGCGTATGGTTTTCTCAAAAAGGTAGTCAGAAAGACCACAGTTAGAAGTTGTTGAAAGGCTGACTAGGCAGAGCTGCATTTAAAGGGTAAAAAGTAGTGACTCAGAGAAAGGAGAGAATAGTCACATAGTTAAAATGCCAAAGGCATACAGAACTCTGAAATTTGGGATGCTGATTGAGACCCTGCCCCAAGCTGTGTATTCTAGGGCAGAGAAATCTCTCTGGGACAGGAATGAGAAGCCTCCACCATTGGACCCTGGTATAAATTCTGTTTTTTTTTAAAGGTTTATACATGTAGGATATTGTGCCTCTATATCTGTGTTTCAGAAGGCCAGGAAACAGCCTGATATTCCTGCATAATATTGTGCCCACATTGCCAGCAGGAAAAAAGTCTTACCTAGCAAAAGGCAGTCTAAATCTTGACAATTACAGTGTCAGCAGTCAAAGTGGTCTGCAGGAACACCTTGTGCTCACCACCATTCTCAAAGAGATACCAAGCTAGAGAAAATCCTAGAACTTGACTCATTTTTCATCAGTTAACCACTTTTCACCCAAATACAAAACAGTTGTCAAATCTGTTATTCAACAGTCTATCTAGGTATCTAGTGCTTGGGGGCACAATGTGATCTAATGCCTGGAAGAAACGTGTCTTTCAGAGTAACTGCACACACATGTTTGTGCAGCTATAGGGCATTAGATTGTTAATCTCCGGGGCTTTTAAATGAATTTGGAGTGCTTCTGGTGCATGCACAGCATTCATAACCACGTAGTAACAAATAAGAAGTACTTTTTCACCCAGAGGACCACTAGTCAGTGGAACTCCCTGCCAGAAGAAATGGTGACAGGTGTCAGCCTTGACAGCTTTAAGAAAGGATTGGACAAGTTCATGGAGAACAAGGGTATCAATGGCTATCATTATGGGTGCCTAAGGACAACCTCCGGGTTGGAGAGATAGGCAGGATATCTCTCAATGCCATTTGCAGGGAATCGTAAGCAGGTGAAGACATCTGCTTGGGAATACCCTGAAAAGCTACTGTGTGAGACAGAATGCTGGACTGGATGGGCTGTGGCCTGCTCCGGCAAGGCTGTTCTTATGTTCTTATGTGTGTTGGAAAAGAAGTCTCAGCCCTGTTCCTTCAGGACCAATGTTCTTTCATGTTCAACAGTGGGTCCTAACACATTCAGATTTTGCAAAAGGATAAAGGAAAGGTGTGGATATTTAAAACCTCATTTTAAATCACCTTCAGGGGTATGTAGTGTGAGTCTTCCTTTGCAAAATGATACTTGCTGGCATTTACACATACAGGGGAGAAGCATACATACTCTTTTCTTTAACTTCTCAGGTAAACTAATATTTTAATCCCTGTTCCACAGAATGCAGACTTAGATTGCCATCATCCAGGTTCCAAAAACTTTCTTTGAGATACCTAATCTGATGAAGAAAAGATACAGAGACCTAAAAACTCTGCCTGTCTGTATTTTGAAAGATGTTTGCAGCCACAGGGTCTATAAACTGGTATTTTGTTAGTGGAAATCAAGGTCAAAATCATCCATACTGTGCAAAACACAGATGTAGATATGGCACAGACAAGCAAAAAAGTTACAACAACATTGTTGCATACTATCTACTGAATCCCCAGAGAACAGTGTTACAGTTTCACTACCGTTTTCGCAAATCCATATGGAATATTTAGAGCAGTGGTTCTCAACCTTCCTAATGCCACAACCCTTTAATACAGTTCCTTATGTTGTGGTGACCCGTTGCTTTGCTGGGAAGAGGCCACAAGCCCCCTTTGGCAGGCCACTGCTGCAGGTGCCATAGAGAACTTCCCTCTCTAGGCACCCTCAGCCAATCGTAGCCTCCAGTGCCATTGATTGACATCCTGGAGGAAAAGTCCATCACAGGTTACAAACCATGATGGAGATGTGTAGTCTCCAGGCTTTAAACCAGGGTACTTCAAGGGCCAGATGCAGGGGAGTGGTATCAGGAGACAGCTATCTAGTCTCATGCGCTCCCAAACGCATCTGGTGGGGCCGCTGTGAGATACAGGAAGCTGGACTAGATGGGCCTTTGGCCTGATCCAGCATGGCTCTTCTTATGTTCTTATGTTCTTATCCCCTCCAACCTATCAAGCTGTAACTAACTCTTTCCTCCTCCTCTTCCTCCTCCTCCTCCTCCTCCTCCGGATCCAAGCCGTTTGTACCTTTTTCTTCACTGGCTCGTGGTGACCTCTGTGAAATGGTCATTCAACCTCCAAAGGGGTCCTGACCCAGGTTGGGAACCACTGATTTAGAGGCTTTTGCTCATGTTTGCTCTCCATGGCAGGCAATATCCTGCCCATTTCTCTCCTATCTCACTTTTGGCTTTGGAAGTCATTTCGGAAGATTTGCTTTTCGGAACGACTGCTCCTTTAAACGCCATGTCAGTGTGACAAGCCAGCATACTGGCAGGGGATCCTCAGAGTGCCAATTTGAATAAAAGGAACTTCTTCAGGCTGTGAATCTGCATTGCAGCATTGTTCTTAGGGTCTGAGGCAAGAGCCAGTTCGGGTATGCTCCCCCACCCCACCCCATTCCCCGTCCTGGAACTGTGGCTGTGAGTGTTTCTGGTAGGCTCCGGGATTGCAAAGCCTGTTTGTGAAACAAACAGCAAGGGCAGCTTCCACCTGGCACCTGCTCAGCTGGAGACGGTTGCGTGGGTTGGTTAGAATTGCGCTTGCAATCAGGAATGCAAGCCAAGACCTTGCTTGAATTACTACTCTGCGCGCCAGAAAGGAGTTAACAGAAACACGGCTCTCAGGATGCTATTAAAAATCTGCAATTTGGTTTTTCCGGTGCTGCTTGCAGGTCACCGGCATGCTCGTAAACTTCCTGCTCTGATAATGGGAAACGTGTGGTGTCAGATGTGCAAGGCTGGAGGAAGAAAGAATGCCTATGTACTCGTTATACGTGCAATGTGCTTGGGACTGCACAGTGTTTTGCTCTATTCTCAGCTCTTCCCGGTTTCCCTTCTCCTTTCCATGGCATCCGTGTTCCTTACCTTAACAATGCCAGGGCACATTTTTCCTGGGCATGTTGGGCTGAGTAGTGCATGAGTGGTGGCCTTTTCCCCATTTGTGCACCAGGGTGGCCTCCTCCTCCTCCTCCTCCTCCTCCGAATAACCGGAAGCATCCCAGCATCAACTTTGGTTTTTTGGACACAGCTTTGGACATGGTGTTTTGGAAACTCTTTCGTCTTTTGGACGTGAGAGCCCACATTTTAGGGCTGGAACTCAGAACCAACTGGCTACCTTGCTGTTAGGGAATTCTTGGATCTGCAATCTCAAAAAGTAACTTTCAGGCTCTAGACTTGAATCAGAGTGATGGAAACAGGCTTCTCCCCAATGCACTCTATGTCATAGAAAGACACACTTCTCTGAAGAAGTTTCCTTCCATAGAGATAATTGGTGGGATGAAACGTGTAGTGTTGTAATGCTGGTGTATTTTTCAGCCAATGCTTTTTGCTTTTATTGCCTGACCTGAACAAAAGTGATACAGCAGAGATGGGTTCTGTTTACTATGGGTGGGTCCCAGACATCTGTGTCAATAGGAGTGCTTTATGATTTACCCTTTATTATTGTGTTACCTGGGGGCTCTCCCCTTTCCTAGGTCTGTCTAACTTTTTAGTGTCAGTGGTTGCGAGCTTTTTGTAAGCACAGCAGCCTGCAGTGCCCTCAAGCACAGTCTTGAGTTGCAGCATCTTATTGAGATGTTGTCACATAATCCTAGTAGAATCAAGGAGTTGCCTGGGGATGGTTTATTATTATTTTTTCTGCCTGTGCCACTCCCTGTTGGGAATTCCAGATACTTGCCACTTGGCAGTCTCTCTCTCTCTCTCTCTCTCTCTCTCCAGCTTAACTGAGAAGGGGGTGAAAGTGCTTGTTCCTCTGCATTGCCTTGAGAACTTTGTGTCTGTTAGGAAAACAAAATACTTCAGCCTCTGCTCATTAGTTGTCTGTTTAAATAGTACTTCCAACAGTGTGAAGAATCTGTGAGGTGAAAAGTGGCCACCGTCATTTTTTATTATTCCTCCTGTTATTGGCAACAGATCTAATGTAAGCATGGCAGGGGCAGGGAACCTTTTCTTCTGCCAAGATTATTATGCTCATGGGTTTGGGCGTGCACCCTTTTGAGGGCTTTATGCTGGCAGAAGGCCAGGCCAGAGCTAGCAGTAACAGGGACCAGATTCCCTCACCTTCTTTTTTCTTTTCTTAAGATCAACTACTCCCTACATTTTCTCTCTTTCACACCTTACATTAATCACTTCGGACCCGTTCGTCTTCCATCAACCTGCTTGTCCATTCACCTGCCACATCTGTACAGATTCTGCTATCCATCCATCCAATTTGGCACGTCTTGATATCATCAATAGCTTCATCAGCACCTCTACTCACACACCCATATATTTTCTTCACTTTCCACTTCTCCTCACTGCACCCCAGATCTCCTCAGCTTCCATTACAGCTCTCTCGCTCTTTCTTTTTTAATCTGCTTATCTACATGGCAGTTCAGCTTTTAAATGTTCCCATTGGCAATAATAGGCGTTTTATAAAAAGCCTAATCATTGTGGAGGATTGATGCATTTTTGTTGGGATTGCAGCATGGAGCTAATTGTCTTCCCCCAAGGAAAACATTTCACCTAAGCAATACAGTATTTAGGCTTTAACACATTATTCTACTGAGAACTATGGACACTTTTTTAAACGTATCATTGATGCGTGGATATTGGGTGGACTAGATCTGATTTGGCCATTTCTTTTAGCCATGGTATAAAAAATGTAACATGTTTTTGGTCTTGTCGAGACTCATTGTAGCTGTAATTGACTGGGTGCTGCCATACGAACACAGGGCTATAACATGTAGCTGCTTCAGAAGACAGAACAATAGCCTGTGTTTCCAGGATCCCCAGGTCTTCATCATTGATGTTTGACAGCAGGAACATGATGGTGGCAACAATAAAACACAGGCTATATTATGCTAGATAATATTGTGGAAGAAGAGGGGAGTGCTAGGCACAAGGCTGCAAATGTTGGTGGTAGTCATGCCTTTACTTGTCAGTTTAAGATATGCCCAGAGCCAGTCGGATGGGAATTGTAATAAAGATATTAAGTGCAGTGGATCCTTGTATAACAAACAAAAAAATCTGTACAACATAAAAAATTCCAGAGATAGGGGTAATTTGCTTAACAGAATCATCTATGGGGCGAATCTGTATAACATAAAAATGGTTGCGATTAGGGATTACTCTTTTTTCAATGCATTCCTATGGGAAGTTTGTATAAAGGAAAATTTGCTTAAAAGAATTTCATTTGGAATGAATTAATTCCTTTATACAAGGTACCACTGTAGTTATTTATATTCTGCTTAGTAATATATGCTTATATTTCAGTATAGTTTTTGGTGCTTCTGACACGAACAGAGAAAGAAAAGAACGTAGAAGTGGGGATATCAAAAGGTAACCTTGTCTGAATGGGCAAGTGACATGGATCACTGCCTTAAAGTGACCATAGTGTGAACTATGTGTCCATGTTGTACCTCTGTTTGCCACCACTAGTGGTTTGAGTATTGGATGAGCAGTGGTATGAAATATCTCAGCAGTGTGCTCATGGTGTAGGACCCTATCAGCCTGTTAACAATAAATGGGACATTTATTGGACCGACATAGAATAGGTACCGGAAGCAGAGTGGTTACGTGTACCAGCTTTTTTTGGACCCTAAATTATGTACTGATCGAATTGTTTGAAGAAGTCACTGCTTGGGGAACCTCACAAGCTACTTTCTGTTTTGAAGTAGTTCTGCTAAGAGCCAGTGTAGAACAGAAGGTGGGATGTTAAACTGGTTCAGTTGCTTCTTGCTTATGAAAGTCTCGGGAAAGTTTTGAGCTCATCATCATCTCCCTGTCTCACTTATCTCACACAACTGGTGAGAGACTAAGCAGCATCATGTGGCATATTACTAGAGGAGAGAAATTTTCCTTTGTCCTGTGCCTCTGCTGGACTTGGAACCAAATACTCCACATGCTATTGCTTGACAGTTTCTAATATACTGTATGGGTGCAAGGAAGGAAGGAGTTTTGCTGTTAGTGCTCTTGCAGCAGGCATCTGCGACAACAGATAGGCTAGGGAATGTGTTTCTTCTTTGGCTGTTTTGGGTCTGAGGAACCCTTCTGATCATCCCTGTTGTAGATGGTTATAAATCTTTGTCTTCCAGTAAATGAGCTCTGCCTGATATACAGGCAATCTTTCCTTATTCTGATGTGGGTAAATAAAAACTAGGGATGACATGGGATAGAGAGCATTCACAAGTTGAATTTGCATCTGAGATGTAAAGTATGGCTTGATCTCAGGACTTCTGTTACTATAGCTTCACCTAAGCAATTTTGGGCTTGGAGCTCTGAGGAAATGCATGTTGACTCTTGTTCGTCTGTGTACTGTATTTTGGAAAATAGTACAGGTAGTAGGGAGGTTATGTTTCTGAGAGGAGAGATCCTTAGGTTCATATAACTGCAGACTTAGAAAGGACCTCAAGGACCATTGAGCCCAGGTCTCTGCAGAAGAAGGGACTCGAATGCTAAAGCAATCTGGACAGGTGGCCATGCAATCCCCACTTCAGAGCCTTCAGTGAAGAATAATTCATTACCTGCTGTGGAGGCAGAGATGCGACAGTAGACAATTCAGAAGGATGACCGTCATATTGGTCCATTAGTGTTAATCTTAATACAGTATTCCTAAACTATTTTTCCAAGACTCACATCCTCCTCTTGTGTTGGGCTACAACCCCCTTCATCCGTAGCCCAGGAGGGAATGTTGCTATAGACTATCGTCATGCTAGCTAGGCATGGTGGAGTCGGAAGTCCAGTACATTTGGAGAGCACCAGATTGAAGAAGGATCTCCTAGCCTCATGGCTGATCTTCATGTAAGGATCCACCCAAAGGATCCGATACCAAACCATAAAAGGAGCAATATAGTATATGCAGTCCAATGCAGTGAAGAGTGTTCAGACCTCTACATTGGAGAAACTAAACAGCCATTAAACAGAAGAATGGCCCAACATAGGAGAGGTAACAGCTCAGGACCAGAATCAGCAGTACACCTCCATTTGAAGGAAAAAGGCCACTCTTTCAAAGATGAGGATGTACACATACTAGACAAAGAAGAGAGGTGGTTTGAGAGAGGAGTAAGGGAAGCCATTCATGTTAGCATTGAAAATCCCTCCCTCAACAGAGGTGGGGGGCTCCGGCATAGTCTGTCTGCTACTTATCAGGCTGTCCTTTCCACAGTACCCAGGCAAATCAA
This sequence comes from Phrynocephalus versicolor, assembly GCA_023846285.1. Classification (NCBI taxonomy): domain Eukaryota; kingdom Metazoa; phylum Chordata; class Lepidosauria; order Squamata; family Agamidae; genus Phrynocephalus; species Phrynocephalus versicolor. The sequence goes on along the minus strand of JAHTLZ010000015.1, from coordinate 29,589,281 downwards.
GGAGCCTTCACCACCAGGTCACAGCTAACGACCCATTCTTGATGGGTTTCAGCACCTTAGGCCATTGTTTACCTTAAGGCCATGGACACTAATGTCTCCCTAACGAGCCTATTAAGGCTTTGTTCATCTTATGAGCCAATCAGACCAGGGGACAAGAGGTCAAGCTGACTATAAGGAGGTCTCTTGCACTAGCTACACTCAGACTGATGAAGCTGTTTGGATGAACAGCGAAACGTTTCTATCTCTCAAAAAAGAAGTCCAGTAGCCAGGACTCAACTCCCAGATAAACGCACCTGGATGACTGAGAATCTTCACAGACGTATTCATGTAAGGTGGATACCATTGGCCAAGATCCAGTTGCATAGTGCATTGAACCACATTGGAATAGGCCTACTAAATCAGTGAGGATTTGCTTTCTCATTGCCTGCTTAAGTTCCATTGATTTAGGTGGGCCTACTATGGATGCAACTTGGCTGCACTAAAGCAGATCACAATTAGAGTATGCCTATTTGAGTTAATGAACTTATGGAGTGTTGACTTACCAAATTCTAATTCATTCATGGGGCCTATCTAAAGAAGAGCAAAAAAGCAAAGTAAGCTGCTCCATAGCACTTTTTTAAAAAGTTTAATTATGCAGTTTCAGTATTGCACTCACCCCCCAACCCCAGAAACTACTCAATTTACCAACCTCAGGCAGATGGAAGATCTCAAGCTAGCTACCTGGGATTATGAGCTTAGTCTTAGCTACAGTGCTGCAGTTTAACTACTGTGCTATGGGGCTCCTAGTGTAATTTACTAAACTAAGCCACGGGATTTTGACCACTCTTATCTTTTTCAGGAATCAAATAGTGATCTGATTAGCATGGATTTGAGTATATCAGGCAGTAGAGGTGGGCTGTGAGGAATCTGTTTTTGTTAGAACATCCTGTTGTTTTAGTGGCAACATTCATTTGCAAAATAGTTTGCATTCCTAATGGAGAGTTAAAGGCCACATTTTGGCTAGCTGACAGGGTTTTATAAAAATTCAGTGTGTTTTACAAGTTGAACTTACTCATTTTGAAATAACTACCATAGAACGCAGTGTAGCTTATTCTGAGTTAACTATGTGCATGGTTGCATTTCTACCTTTAAAATAATTTTTATTTTCATTGTTTGGTTTTAATATCCGCTTTTTATGGTATTTTAAATCAAAAATTTTAATTCCTTTAGGCATAAATAACAGAAGAGCAGACCATGAATATATGCCTTGTGGGTATAATAGTGGACTTTGATGGAAGTAAACTGTCCACTGTTATGCCCAGAAGACACATACTTACGGCCTGCTCACCATAAGTAGGTATCTTGAAAATTTGCCACTCTGGCATCAAGGCCAAAAAAGGCATCACTGATCGGAAGCATCAAAAGGATCTCCTGGTCCAATCTTTGTGGTTTAATTGGGGGCAGGAGGGGTAACTCTGTCCCTCACAGCTGCAAATCAATAAACCCTTTCTGTGTTTCTTTCAACCCATGCTGGTTTCAGTCCTCTGTATATTGTCTTTCTTTCACTCAGTATTTCTGTGCTTTTTGGGGGGCAGGTGGTGGTGGGGAGGAGTGGTAAAAGTACATTGACTTCTCACTTATTCATTTCTGTTTGTTCTCTCACAATTTGTTTCAGGAAGCTCGTATTCCACAAACATAGAATAAAGTGTGCTTCAGCAAAAACGAAACAAATAATGCTAGATATCAGATAGATGGTCATGTCATCGGGATTCTAGGCCATGCAGGGGGGGTGCGGGAGTATTTTTGTGAGTCTGAAGAACTGTTTTGTTACTATTTCACAAAAGAGGGGAAAGCACAAAGAGGAGGCGAATCATTCAGATCCACGTGGCAAATCTGGACCAGAGTAGGAAGTTGAGGTCCACAGATCTACTAATGTCTCCTTCAGCAGCTGCCCTCCCTCTTTCCAAATTGTCACCATTTATTTCTCTCTTCATTTGTGAAGGCTTCTCTGTGTGTGTTCTCTTTCAGTCTTTATAAAAAGTAAAATCTCATTAATGACCAACCACTCAGCACATTAAAGTCCAATTAGGTAAATGGTGAAAAGCAATGAGTGCTTTCACTGCTGTGCGTGCGGGTAATGTGAGGGGAAAGACCCTGAAGTGTTTTTTTTCCCTCCTTGTCATTCCTTCTCCCGTCAACTGTCCCGATATGAGAGCAGATTTTTGATTCTCCACCCCCTTACCATGACAGTAAGAATAAAATAGTTTTTGAGCTGGAACTTGTATTAGTAGAATGTTTTGCTCTGTGTGTGGAAGCTTTAGAAGTGGATGTTATTGCTTGTTGTTTCACAGATCACTCCTAATTATAGCCATAGTCAACCAAGGTGACCCCAGGTACTCTGTCTGAGATTGTGTGTGTGTGTGTGTGTGTGTGTGTGTGTGTTGTTTGTGAGTAGCAGGCAAATTGTTCAGAGTGTATGTTCAGAACTTCACATGTATCGTCTCAACTCACAGTTCCAAGAATCAAGATTGCTTAATGATGTTCAAAACAGAGGTGTTTTGCAAAGATTCAAGCAGAGTTTTAGGATCTGGCCTTCATGAAAATCAAGTTAATTTTCAGAATATTCTCCGAAATCATAATTTAGATCTGAGCAACTAGTCTAGATTTCTGTGCTGAAGCGTCCAGGTTTAGCAAGTAAAAGTATGAACATATTTCATCATAGATGCCAGACGCATCTATGTTTTTTTTTATATATATATATTGAGTTGGTCTATCCTTTTATTGGCTTTGTATTGCTGTATCTCATATTTATATGTTTGTTCGCCGCCCAGAGTTCCCTTTGAGAAAGTCAGCACAGTTAATAAGTGAAATAAATAAATAAACAAACAAACAAATAAAAACTTGTATAAACACTGGCTATCTGACCTGACTGGTAGACTGCAAATGGATCCTGTCTATCATTCCTATCTGAGGTGCTCAGTGTAGTTATTCCTTCTACTCTACCTCTACATGAGTGTATGGGAAACTATGCTGGAAGTGACACATCATTCCCATGCAAAAAAACCAGTGTTTTGCATATATACCGTGCCATAGCAGTTCAAGTACTCTCTGGACTACATATTGCCGCCCCTCCCCAGCAAGCTAGGTACTCATTTTACCAACCTCAGAAGGATGGAAGGCTAAGTCAACCATGAACCTGCTACCTGGGATTGAACCCCAGGTCATGAGCACATGCCTTCATTGCATCCTCTAACATGTACAGAGAAGGAGGGCCAGGGAGGAAAGACTTTGAGCCTTGGCTTTACACTAGGTTTTGGGGAAGGGGAAGAATACTGGGAACCCATACATTTCCCTCATTTTCCCAATACCTGGTGAGAACTGAAGTGCTATGTATTGGGTTTTGTGCAGCTTTGAGGCCTACTGACCAGGTCAGATCTGATATTTTATGAACTTGGTCATGTTGGACTTGACTATATTGAAAGCAACGCCAAAGCAATTGGACATAAATCTTTACAGCATGCTTGACCATTTTGTAGCCTTCCAGGTGTTGTTGAAGTGTAGTTTATAGCTTTAGCCAGTAATAGCCAATGGATGCAAATCACGGGAGTTGCAATCCATTCATATATGGAAATTTACAAGTCGCCCACTTTGTTGTACAGGTGCGGCTTTGCTTAGCCAAGAGCCTCTGATCCAGGATACGTGTGGCAGCCAGGGAAGGCATAGGCAAGTGTGTGTGTTGTGTGGGAGTACTTGACCTGTCTGACCAAATTTAACAACGAAGGAGAAGCTTTCTCTCTGCCTTTTGCGCAGATCAAGAAAAATGATCTAACACTCTTGAGTGCTCATAGTGGCAGCTGAGGTAATGTGGTTTTCTTTTCCTGTCCTCTGCCAGGAAGGCTGGCTCTTTGGCTTTGAGTTGTGTGGGAAGCCTCAGATGAGCCTCTTGGCCATCTAGTGCTAAAAGACTGAAGAAGAAGAAGATTACTCAGCTGCCTGGGGGAAGACAAAGCCTCAACTCCTTAAAGAGCTATCTTTTGTAACTTGTCAGGATAGGCAAAAATATTGACAGGCTCTTAGAGAAGTACATTGGAGATGCAATTGCGTTATGAGCCAAGAAATATTAGTGAGAACAGAAAGATCTTACTGAAACCTAATTCTTGCTGCTCTGATGTGCAGGCAATGCTTTTCTGAGAGGGCTTCTGGAAGAATGAAAATCTTGTATTTAAAATGTTGCCCCTTATTGTACCAATGAAAAAATGAGATGCATAACATATTGTGCTCACACACTGAATTCTTCTGTCACATTCTTCTGGGCCTCCTCAGAAACCTTTGAGAAACATCCAACAGTTTTAAAAGCAGTGGCCAGATACTTGTTGGTATTAAAATAAGATTTTTATACCTTACTGCAGCTAATTGTGGGCAAATGATGAGGTGCCAGGATGTGTCTTGGTTGCAAGTCTGATCGCACACAGCTAAGGTGCTCCCTGGCACCTCCTCAGACATGAAGTGTTAGAAGAGGTAAAGTAGTGCCTAAGAAATATGAGATTAGAGGGTTGGAAAGGCCATTCTTTGTTCAGGACTCTGCTGTGGAAATTGTGGCAAATTGAGTAGCTCTTGTATTAAATCAGTATGTTCACAGGATTTGTTATAATAATGGGAGGGATTCGTTTCCTTACTGTGAGATTGCACAGTTAGGAAACGAATTCTAAAACTTAGGAAGAATGAGGAATGATGCTGTCCATTCTCTGAGGCACAGATTTGTTGGACATACAACTCCCAGCACCTTAAATCCGTCATGGGTAAATGACACATCCCACCAAAGTCTCAAACTCTCTCACACAACGTCGGAATTTGCACATTAGATATATTCACCTCTACTGGCCATAGCTGGAATTACTTCCTTTGTAATGTGTAGGATTGCACTCCATGACAGATAATCAAAGGTCATTTTAATTTTTCTTAAGGCAGGCGGACTTTTGTTAAGAACAGATAAGATTTCATAGATTTCCCCTGGATATTCTCTCACATAAACATGTGAGGAGATATTCTATCATTCTTTCGTAAAAAAACCTTGTTTGCTTTTCTCATTGCAAAATTAGAAAGTGGGAAAGTGGGAAAGACAAATAAAGAGCGGCACCAGAGGTAGTTTTCATCAAATATCAATCAAAGGTCCTGTCTTTAAGAAAACACTATAATACATATCTCTAGTTTTAGATAGCATAGAAGTCTAGGAATATATATCTTCCAGTTACAGCTGGAAAGTACTAAAATAGGGGTTATGAAACATCTAATCCCTGTCATTTACGTTATTTTAACCTATTTCCAAGTCTTCAGTGCTCTCCTTTATTCAGTTGTTTTTTTTTTCTCAACAGTTGTAATACTGTTTCTATATTATGAATTGAAACTTTAAGCTTCTAAGTCTGGTGTCTCCAGAATGTTGGGGACATTCTGTTTTTCTCTGATAATAATGATAGAGTAACCAACACCCCTAGATGTCAGGAAAAAATAGCATTTCTGTGGTGAACTCACAAATTCTGGGTGCTTGAATGGGAAGAGAAGGTAGAACGATTTACAATTTTGATACAGTGCTTCTCCCAGACAGCCACATATTTCAGAAATCCAAACCGCTTGCATTCCACAGATATTTGTAACTTGGACATTCAATTCTGCTGTTATGTTCTAAGTGGCACAACTGTTTGACTAACCCTCCTTCTTTTATATTTCATTCTAGGGTTGAGGAGAATTCCTGTATTCATGATGTCGTGAATGTGGTGGAAGAAGAGGAGACATTAGATTACAGAAACTCACCTCCACTGCCTTTGGTTTACTTCTATTTATTTTGTGGTTAGGTTAATGCCCAGCCTTTGCTGGACATAACTCTTCTGCCATGTGGCTCCTGAGGCTAAAGCACCATCTGTCGGTCAACATCTGGACCCTGCTGCTTCTGGGAAGTGCTTGGCTGCCTCTGGCAGAAAGTACTCCGAAGTCCTCATCTCCCTTTAGGACTTTCCAGGTTACGGACTGGAGTTTGACACACTTGGTTGTCCATAACAAAACTGGGGAGGTATATGTGGGTGCTGTCAACAGGATCTACAAGCTTGCTAACAATCTCACATTGCTGCGCACCCATGTGACAGGACCAGTGGATGACAATGAGAAATGCTACCCACCTCCTAGTGTGCAGTCTTGTCCGCATGGGCTGGTCAGCACCAACAACGTCAACAAGTTGCTGCTGGTGGATTATTCTGGAAACCGGCTGATAGCCTGTGGCAGTGCTTCTCAGGGCATCTGCCAGTTCTTGCGTTTGGATGACCTCTTCAAGTTGGGTGAGCCCCATCACCGCAAGGAGCACTACCTCTCCAGTGTCAATGAGTCAGGAACAATGTCAGGGGTCATCATTGAAGTGCAGAATGGGCAAAACAAGCTGTTCATTGGAACACCCATTGATGGCAAGTCTGAATACTTCCCTACCCTGTCCAGCCGCAAGCTGATGGACAGTGAAGAAAATGCCGAGATGTTTGGCTTTGTCTACCAGGATGAATTTGTCTCCTCTCAGCTCAAAATACCATCAGATACGCTCTCTAAATTCCCCACGTTTGACATCTATTACATTTATAGCTTCAGCAGTGAGCAGTTTGTCTACTACCTGACCTTACAACTGGACACCCAGCTTACCTCACCAGACTCTACAGGGGAACAGTTTTTCACTTCCAAGGTGGTTCGGCTGTGTGTGGATGACCCCAAGTTCTACTCCTATGTGGAATTTCCTATCGGTTGTGTTCGAGATAACATGGAGTACCGCCTGATTCAGGATGCTTACCTCAGTAAGCCTGGGAAGGCACTGGCCAAGCAGCTGGGCATCTCTGAGCACGAGGATATCCTATTCACTGTCTTCTCTCAGGGCCAGAAGAACAGGGTCAAGCCGCCAAAGGAGTCTGTCCTTTGCCTCTTCACACTGAAGAAGATCAAAGACAAGATAAAGGAGCGCATTCAGTCTTGCTACCGTGGGGAGGGGAAGCTTTCCTTGCCTTGGCTTTTGAACAAGGAGCTGGGCTGCATTAACTCTGTAAGTAGTTTCTCTTCCCCTGTCCTTCCTCTCAAACCTTCTTTTCAGCTCTAATAAATCCCAAGGCTTCAACTGGGATGTACATGATGTTCTGCGCTTCCATTTGGGGAAGTGGGAGTTTCACTTGAAGACTGACCAGTCCCCGTCAGTCAAGTAAAGACTGCGACACGAGACATGTGTTGGGCCCCCTTTTTAGAACCTTTAAGTCCAAAAGGCTTCTGATATCATACCTCACAAGAAGACTCCTGAGCAACCTTCCCATTCAGGAGAAAAAGAGAAATCTTCTTATTGGTCAGTAATTGGTTAAAAGGATAGAAAACAGATCAGTTAGCATAGCGGGAAAATGTGAACATTGTAGTCCCTCAACGCAGGCTGGATTTGATTTAAATATTTAAATCACAATTTAAATTTTTTAAAAAATCAGATTTTTTGGTATTTAAATTTATTTATTTTTTTATTTAAGTTGTTTTTTAAATCAACTTGATTTTAAAAAGTCATTGATTTTGTCTGGCTTAAAGATACTGGTTCTGGCACCAGTTCTTTATAATATTTTAATAAATGCTCTGGAAAGAGTGATGAGCACTGAAGAGCCCACAATTGTAGATGATAACAGATAGGAATCCAAAAATATCTCCAAAATGGGGGGATAATAGTTAACATGCCAGTGGGGGTTCATGAGTGAAAAAGGTCAGTTCTGTGTTAAACTTAATTAGGAGAAACAGAAAAAATTCCACTATACTGTAAGCATAACATGTTCCACATACCTGGAATACTATGTACAGTTTTGGTTATTGGACATGGGGGGTGACATTGTACCCTAGAGTTAGAAGAGAGAAATGGCATAAGAGCTGGAGCAACAAGTTTATTTTGCTGGATAGATAGAGAATCCTTTAATTTTTAGCATGCTTATGGCTTCTTGGAATGTTCTTCTCTGTATAGTTTTTCATGAGGATAGTCTTAAGGCAGTGGTTTCCAGTAACCCTGGGGTTCTTGGGTTGCAATTCCCAGAAGCCTTCATCACCAGCTGTGCTGGTCAGGATTTCTGGGTGTTGTAGTGCAATGATACCTGGGTTACCTGAGGTTGGGACCACTGTTTTAAGGGGAGGAGAGTGATCAGGTTCATGGGAGCCACTGAGGTTTTTTTTTTTTTTTTAAAAAAAATACTGGTTGCTGCTTCTGGACTGAGTTTGATTTTGGCTGTTGCCACCAGGACAGACGGAGGAAACCTCTTTGTTGTGCAGACCCTTGTGTGTGTGTGTGTTGTGTCGTTACAGTCGTGACCGACCCTTCCTGACCCCACTTCCATGGAGTTTTCTTGGCAGGAATACTGGAGTGGCTTGCCAGTTCCTACTCCAGGCGCCTACAGCACCTGGTATTCCCTGGTGGTTGCCCATCCAAGTACTAACCAGGGCCGACCCTGCTTAGCTTCTGAAATCAGGTGAGATTGGATGTGCTTAAGGGTGCAGACCCTTAGCAGGAAATACGTCTTTGCTGGTAATGCTAAGCCCAGACACCTTGAAGGCTGCTCATGATCAGAAAGATGGACAGTGTGAAGCATCTTCTATGCTAGCTGGATGGATGATGCTTTCATAACATCCCAAAATGCTGTGCCATGAGGAGACAGCATTAGCCAAAAATGGTTTCCAACTACACCTAGAATTCTGATTTCTGCTATTCCTCATCAGATTCCAAATCAGGATTTTTTTTTTAAAAAAAAGATGTATGCCCAAAATTTCTATGATCCTGCTATTTACACTAGGCTGTATGCACAGTCAGCAGTTCCATTTTGGCAGTAAACGTACTTCCCCAACCCATAGGTGTATACCAAGCACAACTGGAGTGTCAGGTTTTGAGTGCAATTAGAAGCGAAGTGTTTCCCTCAGGGGCTGTGGGAGTGAGCCAGAGTTATGAGTCTGAAGATGCTCTTTCTCAACAGAGGAAACTCTGCCTGGCTATCCTGAGGGAAGCATTTCCCATAGGCTGTTGCTAAGACAAACACGGGAGCTTTATTGCTCTGTTCCATTGTGTTAAGTCTATGGCGAGGCTGCGTGAGGAGCCTGCTTTCTTTTATGAGTTCCTTTTCAGACAGTATAAAATATAAACGGTCACTGGGAGGCCATTTCTGCTACTTGTGGTGAGAGCAGAAGAGCAATATATAAAAGACCTTTTGTCATTCAAGGGAAATGGGCCGCTTCGCTTGGTCAAGGTTAATATTTCTGGGATGGGTCCCAAGTTGTAGCAAACTGACATAGTTGTATTGGTCCTTCACAGTTCTTAAGTGAACTTGACAGAGTGTACGTACTCATGGTGGCAGAGTCTTAAATGGCAGTGGAGATGGGTTTAGATTTTGACATCAAGTGCCATAGGTCCAAACTCTCCCCCCTCTTAAAATTGTGATCCTTATAATTTTTGCTTTGGTTTGCCTTCTACCGAATTTGAAATGAAGATACTAAAATTTAAAATCCTAGTTATGAGCCTAACCCAAACTGGCCCCGGCACCTTTCAGATTGGCATGTCAGGGAACACTTTTGGATATGCACCCTTCTTTACTTTGTTAACGTGTTGCACCATAGAGTTGGGGGGTACGTCCACGAAAGAGTTGGAAGGTACAGTAAAAGCAACTCTTATTGGTGACCGCTCTGTCTCTGTTGTAGGACTGTCCTGCGCTCTCTGAGGCAATTTGTTTCGCTGCCAAACAATGTGTTCTCTCACTAAATTCTTTCTAATGTTGTGTTCTTTCCATCGCAAATTGAAAGTGAAGGACGCTAGGAGAGAATGCTAATTAACAAACTCAGGATTAATTCATTTTAGAAATGTATGTGCTCCTTAACCAGCAGTTTCCTACAATGGCTCTCTTACTAAAACATCAACAAATACTACTAAATCAGTAGTCATATAGAACAGTAAAGGTACAGAAGCTCACTTTAAAATTACAACTTGAAAACTAATTTAGACTCTGGATTCTATGATGTGCATGTGTGGTAGTGTCTGGAGATAGCGGGGTATGTAGCTCCCATAGTCTCTGTTATAGTTCTGGTATTTTTCAGGGCTGTTGTTCATACCTGCTATACTGTTCTAAGGACCCATTGTGGGGATCATTGATTCGTAAATTTAGTAGCCAAGGAACAGGTAGTAGATCTAGAGATGTAAACTTTTTGGAAATTCTGAAGACATGGAAAACTTTTTGGGGGGAGGGGGTTGCTAAGGATTCCAGAAATTTTACATCTCTAAGTTGAACTAATCCTTGCAGGACACTGTGGTCATAGAAAGCAGGAGTCAGAATTGAAATGCTCATTTAGAAATCCGGTGTTATTTACATGAGCAGCTCCCTTTAGAAAACTTGTGACATGTTCTACTCTTTAATGAATGCATACCCATGAGAAATAATTTCCCACGGATTGAGGTGGGGTGCAAAGAGACACTCCTATATTGCTGTCACTGCATTGCTCGGATATTGTGGGTTCTACATAACATTGCAGCTGGTGAGCCTCCCCACTGTGTTCCTTCATTAGTAGCACTTCTTTCAAACACTTGCCATTGTTGTGGTGGTGGTGGTAGTGGTGATGTGGCTTCTCACAACTGACATGGCTCTGGAGGACCCCACCCCCCGCAAATTTGGGTGATGTCTCTGGGCTGCCCTTCCCATCATGTCTCAACTCCAAGAGAATCACACTGGTGGCAGCAGACTTGTGAAAGGACATTGCTGCTCCAGTTGAGATATGTGTGGGTGCCTAACAGGATGGTTCACCTGTCCAGGGGAAGGGGAAGAGAGTGTCACATTTGGCACCCCCAGTCCTCTTCCGACAGACGCACCTTCCTTAGTTTGTCTAGTGACAGAGGCAGGCCTCGTGGAGACTCACAGTAATAATGTGAAACAATTCAAGGAGCCATGTAGCCATTACAATAATGTGAGGGTTCAGCAGGGAAGAGAATAAGTAGCGCCAGGCAGGCTGAAATTAAGGTCAGAGCAGCAAACACAAATCCATGGGGACAGAATCAAATGTGCTTTTCAGAGTCATCTGTGATGAACTGAGAGATTGAGTTTGAAGCAGTCGCTTCTATAAAGACAAATAGGCCTTTACCAGTTCTTCAGATTGCCTAGTCTGGTTTGGGTGAGATGTCACTGAATTTGCAACACAAGAAATATCAGGTTTGGTAGTTTACCTGAGAACTGCCCTGCTTACTAGAAGGATCAAGGTCTCTGCTCAGGTTTGGGGCCCTGATACAGCCCTGGGCCCTGGTAAGACAAGTTTTAAATTTGGTACACCAAGCAGATAGGATGCAGTGTTGAAGGATATCTCTGTGTTCAGGAAGCCAAAACAATGAACATGACCTTCATTGTCATTGGGTCCTTGTACTAGTCAGAATTCCTGGTGTTAATGTTATACCGTTCTCTAGTTTTGAAGGCATTGTGAAGCCTTTTGGGCACTGGAAGAAGTGCAGTACAGTTCAAGTACAGTACAGACTTTATTGTCTATTTCCTTCCAATTTCATTTGTTTTATTATATTTCTCACCTTCTTTCTTTCCAATGTTCTTTAATTTTATTTTCATTTTGTTGATATGTAGTATAATTTTGAAAGGCATCATCTCCATTAAAAAAATTATACAGTTCCCGGTTGTTTTAAGGTGAGTAATAATAGCATTAGTACCAATATTTTTAGTGCTGTAAAGGTGTGGGGGGGGCAATTTCAGACCTCAACAGGGATGTGAAGTGGGTTGAGCTTTCAGTCATGGAGAGGGTACAAGGTGGAAAGAAACATTCTAAGCCAAACGCTGTTATCTGGATACATTTAACACCAACAGGCAAGCAGCATGCATCTTAAAAGCATTTGTTGTTCTCTGCCCTGCAGTGGAAAATAATTTCATCTCAGGCACAAGAAGGCAATTAGTAGCCTTCCTTATTGCCCTTCACGTGGCAGCTGTCCTGACTCAAAGTGTAAGTATTGCAAATACACAAACAGTGGTTGTGTATTTGCAAACCAATCAGGTTGCTATCCAGTTGCATGGCAGCTGGGCATGCATGCTGGAGGATTTGGGGAGTTTGTAGTATAGAAAAGTAACTTTTGATGTTTTAGTATATGTTTGGAGCACAGTTGGGGGGGTGCTTAGGTGTTCATGTTTGTGACAGAAGAGTGTGTGTTTTAGATGGCCAGGGGAAAGTAGGAAATAGAATTACTACCTTTTTGTCCTCTTGTAAGTTAAAAGACACAGCAGGAAGATGGAGCTGCTCTCTGGGAGCAGGTGGTTCAGCTGCATCCACCTGGAGACGGTAGTGCACTGGCATCCATTTGTAATTGTCCCAGGCAACCCCCTCCTTCCCCTCCCCTTCAGGCTCCAAGGGAAACAGCAAACAGCTGCTTGACAAAGTAAAGGGTTTGCTGTCAAGAGTGCCGGACTCACAAATCTGATTTTGGCTTCAAACTAATTCAATTTTGGTGGGAAATGATGAAATCGTTACACGGCTGCCTGCTGGGTCACATAACTTGCTGAATCAGGGGGAGGAGAAGCCTTTCTCTCTGTTCCTGCTTCCCCTCCCCTCACTCTCCCCATGTTTCTTGGCCTCTGATACAAGTTTGGGGAGCCAAGTGTCGCTCCTATCAGCTGCTATTATTCCCTTGAGGGCTGCCCTGAGCAAAGCCAGTGGGAGGGAGGCACCAACGGAATGCCGGGCAAAGAATGTGGCTGTGAATGTGGAATGGCAGACACAGTAAGAGCCCCGTGTTGATGGAAAAGTCGGCAGCTGCTTCTCTCCACTAATATCCTGCTGCGAAGAAGCTTTTGCTGGAGTGTATTTTCAGGGGGAGGGGACCCATGATTTGAGCACTGGGGTTGCCAGTTCTTACAGGCACCACATGCCTGGAATTCTCTCCCAACAGAGATTTCTGTTGACTCCCATCCTCAGTGGAGTCTTTGCAAATAAGAGAGAGCCTTCATCTCCTCCACATGGGCTGCAGATACTGGCCCAGGATCTGGTCAGGAAAGAGCTCTTGGTGTGATGGTGGACAGCTCAATGAAGGTGTCTACCCAGTGTGTGGCAGCGGTGAAGAAAGGCTAGGGATTAGCAAAAAGGGGATTGAAAATAAAACAGCCCACATTATAATGCCATTGTACAAAACAATAGTAAGGCCGCACCTGGAGTATTGTGTACAGTTCTGGTCACCACATCTCAAAAAAGGCATAGTGGAACTGGAAAAGGTGCAAAGGAGAGCGACCAAAATGATTACTGGGCTGGAGGACCTTCCTTATGAGGAAAGGCAAAAACATTTGGGGCTCTTTAGTCTGGAAAAAAGGCACCTGAGGAGGGATATGATTGAGATGTACAAAATAATGCAGGGCATGAGTAAAGTGGATAGAGGGACGCTCTTCTCCCTCTCACGAAATACCAGAACTAGGGGACATCCATTCAAATTGAGGGCTGGGAGAGTGACAAAAAAACAAAAGAAATTTTTTTTACCCAGCATTTTTTTAGTCTGTGGAACTCCCTGCCATAGGATGTGGTGATGGCATATGACCTGGATACCTTCAAAAGGGGATTGGACAGATTCCTGGAGGAAAAGTCCATCACAGGTTACAAGCCATGATGGGGTGTGTGTAATCTCCAGACTTAAAACTGGGGTACTTCAAGGGCCAGATGCAGGGGAGTGGTATCAGGAAACAGATATCTAGTTTCATGTGCTCCCAGAGGCATTTGGCGGGGCCACTGTGAGATCTAGGAAGCTGGACTAGATGGGCCTTTGGCTCTTCTTATGTTCTTATGTTCTTATGTTCTAGTCAGGAAGTCCTTCACTTCCACACTGAGCTGCTTAAAACTGAAAGAGAAGAAAAGATCTCTGGGTGTGTGGCTGCACTCAAGAGCCTCCAGGATGACAGCATCGTATTTCTCGTATTTCTCATTTATGTCTTGAAAGATAGGAGCGACCCAGATTTTGTTTGCTTGTTGATTCAGCAACGTCCTCATCCTGCACCAGTTTTTCTTTTAGCTACTGAAGATTTGGCTAGATGGGATGTTGGGGAGGAACCTTTGGAGATCCCAAGCTTTCTTAAGACACAGCCGTGGAGTGAGGTAGAGGGGGGAGGTAATGTGGATTAGGTTTTCACAGCAGGGGCTTCAGTATTTTGTTGTTGCGCTACACCTGCATTGACTTGTATGTTAGTGCTTTCCACTAAACTTGGCCTGGACCTCTGCCTTCTCTCTCTCTCTCTCTCTCTCTCTCTCTCTCTCTCTCTCTCTCTCTCTCTGTGTGTGTGTGTGTGTGTGTGTGTGTGTGTGTGTGTCAAGCTTCTGTCAGTTAGTGCTACATCATTGAAGGACTGAGTTGAGATCAAGGGTAGGACTGTCCATGTTTTTCAGTGACAGATCATACAGCAGATGTCCATGGTTCCGTTGCAACCACATTGTGTTTAATAGTCACAACCTTAACGTATCTGCTTGAGGTAATGGATGAGAGGGTGGGGGTTCCTATGCCACCATGTACAAATTCCTCCACTTCAAATGCTCTGGAAAATGCTGACCTTGCAACAATACCATCTCCTTCAAGAAGGAAATGTGCAAACTCTGCCAAATCAATAAGAAATTTAAAAAAAACTTTCTTGTGGAGAAAATTATTGTGTGGAGGACTCAATCTTATGGCAGAAGGAGCGGGGAAGAACTGAAAATGAACATCACACGCTTGCTTTGAGTCCCATCATGTGGCATTGTAATATTTCTTTTTCAACCATTTCACAGGCTTTCCTTCCAAAGTTTGAGTCGTTAAGTGATGGCGACTGAATCATAAAGAGTGAGCAACCAGGTTCCCTCTAAAGTTCACAGCTGTACAAATGCAAGCATCTCTGGCCACCTCACACAGAGATCCGCCTCTGCCCACCCACAGGAATAGTTTCCACCTCCTTTGGTTCAGGTCAAGGCAGAGTCCTGTATGGGTGGAAGTGGCTGGAGGGACAATGTCTTGTGAGAGATGGGGAGAGCCATGTCCACTGGGGCTGAAGATTAGAGGGGAGATTGGTGAGCAACCAGGGTGAGAAAGCCACAAGAAATTGGACTCACAGCTTGCTTCCCATGTCATTGATCATATCTCAAAGCTAGTGGCAGTGGTTCCTTCTCCTCTTCTATTTTATCTCCTCCTCCTCCTCCTTTTCATCACAAGCAGCCCTGGCCTACAGAATATTGCTTATGGCAAATGTCATTCTTGTGATTAGTAATTGCAGTCATTTGCATTGGAATACACATCCTGAATATGCTGTTGAAGTTAGGAACAGGTTTGAATTGCTTAGCATAACAGAAAGACAAGCAGATAAATTATGGGAGGAAATAAAAGCAACTGTCAGTGGAGTAGCACATCAGTACCTTGCCCACAAGAAAGCAACAGATTGGCTAAGTGGATATCAAATGCAACAAAAGAAGCTTCTGTAAAAAGAAGTAAGGCAAAAGCTGCTGGTGATAAGGAAGAAGATTAAATGCAAAGTTCCAGAGAGAGGTGATGAAAGACTAGTAAAAATGTTTTAGGATGAGCCATGCAGGAAACTGGTGGAAGCAGTCCAAAAGGGCCATACAAGAGAGTGTTTTGCATATGTAAAGAAAGTCAAAGCTCCTTTAATGGCAAGAAAGGCAATAGTCAGTTGACATTATGGGCAGGAATTACATGATCATCAAGCAATCAGAGAAAGGAATATAGTGAAGAATTTAATACAAATCAAAATCAAAATCAAGGCACAGGAGAAGAGGAACCTCTGAAGCTGGAAGCAGATATCTTGGAGTAGGAAGTTGAAAAGGCACTCGATCAGGTGCTAAATTGCAAAGCCCCTGAAGTTGATGAAATTCCAGCACAACTACTGAGACCACTGCCAATAGAAGCATTGACAGTACTGTGTCAACATGTATGGAAAACTGGACAGTGGCCAAAAGAGTGAAAAAAGTTACCATTTATTCCAGTACTGAAGCATCGCCTTAATATCACATGTAAGTAAAATTCTCCTGAAGATCGTATAACTATGTAGGAATTGAACCATTGAAAGAGAGACCTGATGTACAAGCTGGATTCCGAAAAGGAAGAGGAACACGTGACCACATAGCTAACCTTTGATGTATGATGAAAAAAGCATGGGAATGAAAAAGACCTCTACATTTGCTTCACTGACTATGCAAAATCTTTTTATTGTGCTGATTATGACAAGCAGTGGAAGTGCCTGAAAGAAATGGGAATTTCACTACACCTCATCAAACTGATACAATCGCTGTACTCTGATCAAGAAGCAACAGCGAGGACAGCTTTTGGAGACACAGAATGGTTCACAATTGGAAAAGGCACTCATTAGGCTTATATCTGTAAATATTCTCAGTCATCCAGGTGAGTTTATCTGGATGTTGAGACATGGCAACTGGATGCCTTTTTCTTGAGAGATTGAAACATTTCGCTGTTCATCCAAACAGCTTCATCAGTCTGAAAAAAAGCTAGTTGTGAGTGCTCCATTTTATAGCTCACTTTGACTTCTTGTCACCCGGGTCTGAAATAGGCTCATTTGAAATAGCTCTTATGAGCCTATTTCAGACCAGGGTGACAAGAGGTCAAAGTGAATTATAAAATGGAGGACTCACAGTTAGCTTTTTTTCAGACTGATGAAGCTGTTTGGATGAGCAGTGAAATGTTTCAATTTCTCAGGGAAAAGAAGTCCAGTTGCCATGACTCAATTTCCAGACTCATTAGGGTTGTATTCTATCATTTTCATTATTTAACATGTGCAGAAATGGTTATGAGAAGGGCACATATGGAAGAATCTGCAACGGGGGTAAAATTGGCAACAGCCTTTGGTATGCAGATGATACAACACTGCTGGCAAAAAAAAAATATCTAGAACAGCTAATCTTAATAGTCAAAGATGAAAGTGAAAAACTTGGATTGTGCTTCTACACCAGGAAAACAGAAATAATGACAATGGCACAGAGCATGCAAGTCAGTGCTAATATCAACAATAAGCCAATTGAAGCAGTAAAGTAGTTCAACTTTCTTGGCTCTAATATTAACCAAAATGGTGACTGCAGCCCAGAAATCAGATGATGTATAGTGCTTGGAAGAATAGCACTGATCAGTATGAATAACATTTGAAAGAATAAAGACATCAACTTCCCAGTCAAACACAGACTAGTTAATTTGATCATATGCCCAACAGTTTCATATGGTTATGAGACTTGGACTTTGAGGAAGACTGATAGGAAAAAGATTGAGGAATTTGAAGTGTGGTGCTGGAGATGATGACTACACATTCCATGGACCATGGAAGATGACCAACATAGTCAAACTAATCATATCTCTGGAAGCTAAGACCACCAAACAAAAAAATGTCATGTTATGCAAGCCATTCACTGGAAAAAAACAGTAATGCTGGGATTGGTCAGTACCAAAATAAGAAGGAGCTGAGAAGCACTTGCTGGCTTGACACCATCAGAAGGGACACTGGGATGATCTTGATGGAGCTAAAAGAAGCAGGCAGAGATAGAAAGGCATGGAGAGCATCGATCCATAAAGTGACCGAGAGCTGGACATGACTGAATGGATAGATGAGATGAGAGATGTTACATACATAATGGATAAGCTTGATACTAATCAAATATTGTTTTCTTAGAAAGCTCTACTGCTGCTTGTTATAAAAAGTGAGATTGCACAGAACCTGCCATTATTTTAACTCTTTCTGGACCCTCATCAGAGGGCTCTAAGAGATTTTTATTTATTTATTTATTTTGAATATTTTTACCCCACCTTTCTCCTTGGAAAAGGACCCAGGGTGGCTTACAATAATGAGAGACAGTATACAACCCAGAACATTTAAGACATATTCAAGTTAAGAATAGGGAATTAGAAGAGGCATCTTAGAACATTAAAGGGTAACATTAAAGCTACAAAGAGCACACAAAAAGAAAAAAATCCATTATGATGGGTGGAAAGTAAGATGGAAAACACTGGTGTTCTTATGAAATCAATCAATGCAATCATGTATGGTAATCCATATCAAAGTCACATAGTACTCCTGGTAGTCCCTCCTTCAGGGAAAGCTTGCCTGAAGAGGAAGGTCTTTGCCTGCTTCTGGAAAGACAGCAGAGATGAGTCAGTCCTGTCCTCCAGCGGGAGGGGGTTCCAAAGTCTGGTAGCAGCAACAGAGAAGGCCCTTTCACATGTTCTTATGATATGAGATGTTTGGTAAGAACATTGAAGTTCCAGAGTGTTGAAGATCAGAGTTCCAGAATGTTGGAACAAATGCAGTTCCTGACTTGCCTGACCTAGAATGGAGACACTCTTCATTAAATATGATCTGATGGGTCATGGTGGGGTCTTTCATAGATGGACATTCTCTCAGTCTCTCTGCATTTTCCCTAATCTTTGATATCTTCTTTTTTAAACTTATGAGGTCAAAATATTTTTCCCCATAAGCCTTTGATGAAGACCTTCTATATTCTAGTTAAGAAAAGCAGAGTGCAAGGGGGAGGGGCCACCTTCCAAGGCACTGTGATGAGGACTGAATATTTTCTTTAAAGCCTGTAGGGTTTCCCGGGACGTCCCCAGAGTTCTCCAGAGCCTTCATGTCATCCTAGAGGTGTGCTTGCACACGTGTGATTAGTATCCATGCCTTGGGGGAAAAATATAAGTAAATACTGTAACTAAATTAGGGGAATTGAAAGCGATAAGGCAGCATGATAAAGAGCAGCCAACATTATAAATCAATTTAGAGCCCTTTAAAAAAATCACCAGACCATGCCCCTCCCCCTCCCCTTTATGTTCTCCAATGACGCTTGTAATTGTTCAGCCAGTTCTGAATAGAACTGAAAGGAGCTCACCCATCACTAATTGCAACAGCTGGAAAAAAGTACCGTACATATTTTGGCGTATAGCACTGGCCAGATTTGTGAAAGCTAGATTTACACATTGTATTATTTTTTTTCTGAGTAAATGAAGGGCTAAAGTGGAGCCAGTTGTTGTGTGGAGAGATTACATGTCATGTGAATCCTCTCTTAACCACTTTCCAGTGGCACTGACACACCTCCAAGGATTCCTAGTATTCTGGTTCTGGGACTTGTCTGCAGTTGACTTGGAACCTGAAGGAGAGGCCCTCAGACTTGGCTAGTAGCTCTGGTGATGTTTTGCACTTCTTCCCCAGTACTAAGGAACTGAATACATTTGGCTGAAGAACTCATTCCAGCTTTTTGAATTCTTCCCCTCCCTCCTTCCCTGGCTGTGAACCAGGAATCTATCAGACTGAAAATGTGACCTGGGCTGGGCTACTCTGCTGAACACTTGTGGTTTCTGATGTCTTCTTCCTGTTAGGTCCGGGTTAGAGCCAGCACCTGCTGTACAGGATAAAGCACAATGGCCAAGCTCAGTTGGCATCTTGCCAAGAATTTACATGTGCAAATCATTAATGACTGCACTAACTTCACTTGGGTAAAGGGGAATGCTAGTGGGAGCTTAAGCTGATTTCCTCTCCTTGTTAACTGTTTGAATGCTGGAAAAGAAATGATATCCAGTTGGAATTGTGGTATAATAATAATAATAATAATAATAATAATAATAATAATAATAATAATAATGTCAAAGTACAACATCTGTACAATTAAATTGCCTGAGCCCCCCCATCCGTCCTCTCAACACCGTAACTCCCACTAACAACCACACAATCTTTTTACACCTTATGAACTTATCACACAACACACACCAGTCCCACGAGACAATCTGCTTTAATAATTATTTCAGTGCATAAATCTTTGCTGAAGTGTAAATATGCATCATTATCTCTATGGTCTACATAAATTTGAAGAGGCATTTGTCCAACAGGCAGAGGAAAAGAGGCAGGCACAGAAACAATGAAACTTGAGGACTGGACAAGAAACAGAATACATCCACCCCCAAGTGTGGTAGAGACTGCCATTCCCAAATCGGCCTATTTAGTCACACTAGGTGCTGTTTTTAGGATCTCTACTCTAGGCATGATACCATCGTCTTTCGAGACTGACGGATGCCAATGATGTATCTCGTTCTAAAAATTTGTGGCATTGTTCTTAGATTTTTGTCATCTTAATTTTGCATGCACTTTTGGTAGATTGTGCACAATGGTTTCTAAATATGCATTTTCCCAAGAATTGACAGTTATGTGGAGTAACGTGGCAGAAGAAAACAGGGAAGGAGATCCTTGAGCCGATGCTATCAGCAAGGCAATGAGCATACCTCTGTCTGTCATGGTGTGGCATGTGTGTGTGTGTGTTGTGTCATTACAGTTGTGACTGACTCTTTGTGATCCCATGTCCATGGAGTTTTCTTGGCAAGAATACTGGAGTGGTTTGCCAGTTCCTACTCCAGGCGCCTACAGCACCTGCTATTCCCTGGTGGTCTCCCATCCAAGTACTAACCAGGGCCGACCCTGCTTAGCTTCCAAAACCAAGCGAGATTGGATGTGCTTAGGGCACATGGTTGTTATTCCTTTAGGCCACTGTCTTTTATAGTCTGCATAGAATCTTAAGACTTACAGTAGAGGCAAAATAATGTTATCTTTAGCTTGGTCTCTTCAGATTCATATCATGCGTCTTTTAATCCATTACAGTCCCAGATTAGAACTAGAGATGGGCACACATCACTTTGTGCTGGGTTGTCCTAAGTCATTGGAAGCAGCACCACAGGTGTCATGTGTTCTATTCCCCCTTCTTCTCCCCTCTGGCTCATAAACAAGCACATATGGCTAGTTCCCTCCTCATTGTGTTATCTTCCAGTCCCATTGGAGCATGGACTTCCCTTTTCTGGTTCCTCCAACAGCTGGCTATTTGAAAGCAATGCTGGAAGGATTCCTGCCCTGCCTCCCGGTCAGAGTGGGCAGCTGTTCAAGGAGGTGTCTGCGCTCCTTTTGGGACTGAGGTAGATGATTACACAACAAGGAGGGAAAGAGCTGGACATCCCACCTTGTGAATGGGAAAGCTGGCTGGGATAGGGTGAAGGGAAAGTTGCACGCTGCACCTGGGATGCCACGGCAACGACTTCGGATGATCTGGAACAAAGTGATTCTTGCCCATCTCTGATTATAACCTCAGCTTTCAGGAAGTGGGACTGATAAAGTTCAGAGCTGAGGCTGTAAACCTGATGCATATACAGTGGACCCTCATATAACAAATGGTTTGTATAACATAAAATCTGTACAACATAAAAAATTCCGGAGATAGGGGAAATTTGCTTAACAGAATTGCCTATGGGGTGAATCTATACAACATAAAAATGGTCGCGATTAGGCGTTACTCTGTTTTCAATGCATTCCTATGGGAAATTTGTATAAAGGAAAATTTGCTTAACAGAATTTCATTTGGAACGAATTAATTCCTTTATACAAGGTACCACTGTATGTTGAAGCAAGTTCAATTCAGTTTAGATGTGTGCAGGATTTTGCTATAAGGCCCTAACATTTTAAAATAAATAAAGTTATTTCCTGTTGGTTCTCAAAACCAGCATGTCAGCATCACACTGATAGTTAAATGAAACAAGGGTGTTCACCAAGTTCCCTTTTCCATTGAAGATGGGAGGAAGCCTGGAAATGGATGGCCCTAAGGGACAGCTGAATTACTAGCCACTTAATAAAGTTAAACAGATGAATATTGTCTTTCCTGTCTACTCTTTCATTGCCCTTATAAGTAAGGCAATGAATCAAGGAGAGACATCCATGTTTCACCCTGGCAGAGGGCCTTCTCACTCTTTGTGTGAACTCTGTGCCTTTCAGCTGGGACCTTGTTGTAAGTTCTGGACATTTGTCATTGTATGTGAGAATAATGTGGCCTTTCTGTTGCACACTTGTTCAAGGTCCATAATGTTTGTAGCTAGCTACACTTTCCATATATTTTCAGAACTAGATATGCCAGTAGTATATAATGTCTAGCAACATCCTCAAGCCAATTGAGAGAGTGAAAGAAGTACATATCCTTATAAAAGTGATGAAGAGTTTTGCAGCACTGCCTGTGAAGTCAAATAAACAATTCACTTTGCTGTGTTTCAAAGACATGACTCCTGGAATTATTTAAAAATTATGCAAAATTAAATTAGGGAGTTCAACTGTTTGATAACATCTGTTGATAATTGTATGATTTTTAATTGATTAGTCAGTTATATCTGCATAAATGTGCATGGAAGTAGTTTTGAAGAAAAGCATTTTTGTTCCTAATAATATCTTCATTTTTTAGAGCGGACATGATTAGAAGGGACACTCTCACATGTTTGAGAGACTAGAGGAAGCTTTTTACTGTGAGTGGCTTGCATAAATATTTTGACTAAAAATGCTAATAAACTTTTTACCAAGTGTCTCCTGACGGAAAGAATTCTCATAAAACCAAATGTTTGTTCATTAATTGATTGTTCAAGTTAATACATTAAATGATGCAGTATTAGGTGAACGTTTTATCTTGAAAAATATCACGTAAATGTCATATAAATCTAATACACTTTTACTGCCACACTACATCTTCCTGTAAAGATCACCGGTGTCCATTACATGCTTCCGAATCTGTGATACAACAGTTTTAAGAAATGGTTGATTCCTGGATTAGAGTTGCTGTGTGAGTACCGCTTAAGGTCACATTCTATGTTGTGTGTGTGTGTGTTGTGTCATTATAGTCGTGACCGACTCTTTGTGACCCCATGTCCATGGAGTTTTCTTGGCAGGAATACTGGAGTGGCTTGCCGGTTCCTACTCCAGGCACCTACAGCACCTGGTATTCCCTGGTGGTCTCCCATCCAAGTACTAACCAGGGCCGACCCTGCTTAGCTTCCGAAATCAAGTGAGATACTTATTTATGTGCCGCAGTTCAAACAAACCCATGCAATGAAAAGTGCCTTTGTACTTCCCTTTCCCCCTGGCTGTAGCTCAGAAGTAGAGCAAATTCTTTGCATGCACATAATCCCAAATTAAGTTCATGATACTTTTCCGTTCAAGGATTACAGAAAGCACATGATATGAAAAACCTTTGCTTGAGATCCTGGAGAGCTTTTGCTGGGTACAATAGATATATATGACTGAGTTAGATAGAACAGTGTTCTGCAACCTTCTATGAGGCTCCTTCATATGCTTCTATTTATGGCTAACTTATATTATACATTTCAGTCCCCTAAAGGAGAAATGATCTATCATCAATTTCAGGCTTCCTCAGTTTTTTTTTAATCCAAAATGAAGGAAAGGGCTAAGGACAGAGAATGAGTGAGCATTCGGTTAGCCAAACACAATTTAACGATCATTATTAAGGGCAGATTTGATGTACAGGAGCCACCTATACACATCCTGAGAAGATAGGCACTGTACCTAATAAGGAGGATTCCCGCCCGCCCCCCATATATTAGTGAGTTTAGGTCTGAACCTGTTGTAAGCCATGCCAGTTTCCCTTTCATTGTTGGCAGGAGGGCGAAGGCACTTAACCCGGGAGCCAGCTGTCTGCCTCAACAAGCAATGTAGACATAAGTGACCTTGCACTTCAGAGATGTCCTGTTGTCAGGAAGGCATTATGTTGCCTGCATAAATGTGGCTGCCTGTAATGGACCAGTATGAGAATTTATTGTGTGCTCGGTGTCCTTCTGTGCCCTGCCAGAAACACAAGAGCAACCCCAAAAGAAAACCCAGATCTGTTTTCTGCATGCCAAGACGTCCAACTGGATTTGGACTCTTATTGGTGTGACACCTGCCTGATGCATCCTTAACAAGTCATTTTACTGCTAACAAGCTAATTGCTGGCATAATTATTTACTGAGGTGGTGCTGGTGTAGCATGGCAGGCAGGCAAGCGGCAGGCACTCTTCCGCAGCTTGGGAATGCAGCTGTATTTGTCACTTCCCAGAGAGTTTGTTGAGACAAAGCAGAGAAGGGTAAACACCATCAACATTTATGCTCTTGCATATTCAGCAGCAGATGAGGTTGAGGAGGAAGCTGCAAAGTGGAACGATGCCGTGTTGCCAGAGAGGTGCTGCCAGGGCGCAAATATTTTCCTTGGTTGCCCTCTGTTTTCTCCCACCTCATCTGAACTTTCCATTAACTGCTCGGCTGCAACCAAACTACACATTCTAATAGCTCACTTTTTAAAAATAATTGTTTATTTATGACTATATTTAGACCCCACTTTTTCATTTAAAAACCACATAAAAACAGACTAAAAACAGATTGAACAATGAAACCATTCAAATCATCATCATAAAAGCCATTAAAAACCGCCCAGAGTGGCCTTTGTTGCTAGATGGTGCGGTATATAAATCCAACAAATAAATAAATGATAAATAAAATCACTAGGGCAGTCAGTAAAAAAATGTGTGTCCTCACCTTCCGAAAATGCACTGAGAGTGGGAACTCGTAATTTGGTCGGGATGCTTTCCACAATCTGTGGGAAACGCAGGAGAAAGCCCTTTCCAGTGTGCCCAGCAAGTGGGTCTTTGCCAGTGATGGTATCCTTAACAATGTTTCTTCTGAAAATCTTGTTGTCCAGGAAGGTTCATAACAAGATAAGTGGTTCTTCAGATTGCCAGTACTCAAGCCGCTTAGGGCTTTCAAGGTGAACTGGGCCTCAAAAACTAGATATGCAGTGTAGACACTTCACTCTTCATATCAGTGTGTGTGTGTGTGTGTTTGTGTGTGTGTGTGTGTGTGTGTGTTGCATCGTTACAGTCATGACCGACCCTTCCTGACCCCGTGTCCATGGAGTTTTCTTGGCAGGAATACTGGAGTGGTTTGCCAGTTCCTACTCCAGGCGCCTACAGCACCTGGTATTCCCTCGTGGTCTCCCATCCAAGTACTAGCCAGGGCCGACCCTGCTTAGCTTCCAAAATCAGGCGAGATCGGATGTGCTTAGGGCATCTAGGCAGCTAAGATGTTCTCAAATCCCATGCATCAAAGTAAAAGGTGTTCTGCTTATATACCGCCCCATACCACTTATTAGTCTCTGGGCGGTTTACAGTTTTTTAATTACAGTATGCAGGCTACACATTGCCCCTCCAGCAAGCTGGCTAGTCATATTACTGTCCTCGGAAGGATGGAAGGCTGAGTGAACCTTGAGCCTGCTACCTAGGATTGAACCCCAGGTCGTGAGCACAGTTTTGGCTGCAGTACAGGCATTTAACCACTGTGCCACGGGGGATCAGGTAGTCATTCAGTTACTACTTGTAGCTGAATGGCCTAAGGTCCTAGATGCTCATTGGTTCCGTCATGTAGAGCATATAATAGATAATAACTGAGGCTTGGAATAAAGACATAATAGTCGGGTCCTAGCTGTTTGGGACAAGGGTTCTCTTCTTAAGGTGAAACATGCACAGAATGATTGTGGAGGTGTCGCTTTGAAAACTGTTAATCATCTTGGTTAGTGTTTCATTTTGTGGGATAAAAAAATCCCTTGAAAGTCATAAATTGTAATTCTAGGAATGATTTGTTCTCAAAACTCATGTTAAGCTTCATGTTTCACTTCAAATGAAATAGAACAATTAGATAAAATTTATGCCTGCCATGTACGTTGTTTTTTTTTTTTTTAAAAAGATCGGCTGCATACTGCTTTGGGTTTTTCCCCTTTCATATTTTTAAACATTCACTTTCTAAAATGGCAAATTGAAATGCACACATTTTTTTCTGATGTGGAAGTAAATAACGGGGCAAGATCTTCTGTCTTGCTTCCAACTGGGAAAGATGACATTTCTGCCTGTGAGTAATGTGGCTTCCTTCTGTCGGCTTTGTGAATAATTTCTTAGGCCTGATGATTTGCTGCTTCCTCATCACAAAGCTCTGTTAAAATGGAGTACATGATTCAAACACAGCCGAGCACGTGAAAGGGAACACGGATGTGAATTGGTTTTCTAGGGCTTGCGCTCATTCCTTGAGCTTTCCTGCTTTTGTACTGACTGGCTTTCCTTATCATCCCCCCCTTTTTTTTGCTAAAAAGTGTAGAAAATCTGGAGTTAACTATTATTGCCTACAAAAGCACCAGCGTATTGAGTGAGCGCTGCAATTATAGGGTTGCCCACTAAGGCCCTAAGGCACAACAAGTAAGGAATTGTTCTTTTCTAGCCACTACAAAACTCCCAGAGGAAAGCACAAAGGATATGAAAACAAATTATTCGTCTTCACAAACTGTTGCATTAGCAAAAGCTGAGCAATTTTGTGGCAATTTTGCTTAGTTCTTATTCCTATTACCAGCCGAAAAAGGTTCAAACTACAGGTTTCTGCTACCAGATTGAAAGAGATTTTAAAGCTTGTAAAAATTAACAGATAGCCGAAATTATCTTTCATTGCTTCAGGTTTAGTTGCATTTGAGAATATCAAAGCACAGGTTTTGGACTTTTCCTTTTCTGCAGCTCTGAATACCTGCTAGGAAAATATTAATGATTTGGTTATGAAGTTTGGATTTGTAAGCTGCTAAGGAACCCTTGAAGATTTAATAATTCCCTCTCCTCTCAGGCTGTAGATATAGCTGTATGTGCTCCTCTGAGATCACTGCCTGTTGTCCCAGTTGTATATGGATGACACAAAAATTGGAAGTCAGTGAAGAAGGAGGAAAACCATTATTTGTAGTTTCCCTGTTATTGTTTGGGTTTCCTGTGTTCTGTTTTGCTTCCAGCCACAGTTTTCAAAAGCAGGAAGAAACAGGAGCCTTAGTTACAAGCACTTATTTGAAAGTTATGTATCAGGCTTAAACTATCTGGAAAATGTCTGTCAGAAATAAAAGTCTGCTTTCATTTCCTCTAATGTCCTGCCTAGATGATACTTGTAATATAGTGTAAACAGGGTTTGTGTGGAAAATAAAGGTGTGAGGACATCCTTGAGAAATTCCACAGGTTGATTTCTGATGTTATGATTTCACAGAATATTTTGTCCTCTTTGTTTTCTGCATGTGTACTCAGAAGAGGTTGCTGCTGAATTTAATGCAATGCAAAAGATTCAAATAATGTGGTTCTTGGGTCGTAATCACTGGAATCTTAATAGAGTATTGTAATGGGGCTTTTCACAGGTTGGTTTTGTGAAATGTGACAGTCACCCTAAGTTAGTGCCAGTGATGACTTTCCATCCATGCTAGCTTTTAGAGAGGAAATAAATTCAACTTTGTGAAGAGGTTTTTGCAAACGTGTGTGTACATGCATATCTTACAGTTATTGTTAGATATTATAAACTAATACGGATAATAGAATCATGGAATTATAGAGTTGGAAGAGACCTCAAGAGCCATCCAGTCCAACCCCCTGCCATGCAGGAATCCCATCACAGTATTTCCGACAGATGGCCATCCAGCCTCTGCTTAAAAACCTCCAAAGAAGGAGACTCCACCATCAGCATATTCCACTGCCGAAAACCATCATGTTCAAATGGAATTTCTTTTCCTGTAGTTTGAAATCATTGCCCCGAGTCCTAGTCTCTGAAGCCATGGAAAACAAACCAGCTCCCTCTTCAATATGGCATCCTTTCAAATATTTAAACATGGCTATCATATACCCTCTCAACCTTCTTTTTGTAAGGCTAAATATTCCCAGCTCCCTAAGTCTCTCCTCGTAAGACATTTCTTTCAGACTTTTAACCACTCTAGGTGCCCTCCTCTGTTCGAGGTTGTCAACATCTTAACTTTAGTGCTTTAGTGCTAACAAAACCTGTACCTTTCAGCTTTTGATATGATTTTTCCTACCCACAACAGTTTTTGATGAAGTCTTGTCATAAGAAACGCCTATGGGTTCATTACTGTTATTTTGAAACCCAAGTCTGCAGTTTGGAGCATCATTCTCTCACCAGTGCTATTCTTTCAGCTTTGCCTGGCAGTTATGCGTTTTGGTTATATTGGATAGAGATGGGCACGACCAGGAAAAATGACGTTTCGAGTTGTCGTGTGTCGGAGCCGGCCCGTTTCGGCTCGTTTCCGTTTGTCGTGAAATTTTTCAAAAATTTGTCGTTTCGTTTGTCGTTTTTTTGTCTGTCGTTAATACTGGTTTGGGGGGGAGGGTAGCGGGCTCCTGGAGGCACCTCTCTGGGGTGGGTGCCTCCTCTGGCCCGCTCTGAAGGGAAGGCGTTTAGCGGGCTCCTGGAGGCACCTCTCTCTGGGGTGGGTGCCTCCTCTGGCCCACTACGAAGGGAAGGCATTTAGCAGGCTCCTGGAGGCACCTCTCTCTGGGGTGGGTGCCTCCTCTGGCCCGCTACAAAGGGAAAAGTATGTGTAGCCAATTGCATATGCGTACCAAGTGGCACTGGCAGAGGCACCTCTCTTTTGGGTGCCTCTACTCTGACTCACTAAGAAGGACAGCATACTGGCGTACTGGTGTACTTGGACCGGGGAGCGAAGTGAGAGAGGAATCCCTCTGGGCGCCCTCTGGCTCACTAAGAAGGGAAGTGTACTTGCGTAGTAGTGCAATGCGAGTACAGATCTGGCTTAGGGTTGGGGTTAGGGCAAGGGCTAGGCTTAGGGTTATGGGCAAGGTTAGGGTGAGTTAGTGGGGTGCACCTCTGGGTGCCTCTGACCCACTAAGAAGGACAGTGTACTGGCGTATGGGTTAGGGTTAGGGTTAGGGTTAGGGTTCAGGCTAAGGTTAGTGGGCTTTTTATGCCCGACTGGCACATCCCAGAAGTCTCAGTCAAAACCTGGCCAAGTGGCCATGCGATTGGTGGAATGGCTCCAAAAATTTGCATGGTCCCATCCCATGGCCAGCCCATCATTGCGCACTGCGCAGGTGTAAAAAAATAAAAATAAAATAAAATAAAATCAATGGAGACGTTTTATTGCAAGAAAAACCCACTGCTGCTACTGTAAAAATTCTGGCAGTTAAAATACCTAATTTTCGCATGTTTCTGTGGTGCTGGTGTGTTTTTGGACCATGATTTCAAAATAAATATTGCGGTTGCCATTTTGGATCCCCCGCCCACACTGCATGGCATGGCGAGTTGGCGAGACGACGAGGATGCCCCCCACCAGAGCAGCCCAGGACAGGAGGGGGGGGAGGCCGGGGACCCTCCCCCCCAGAAACCACCTCTCTGGTAGGTGCCCTCACTCAGGCAGGCATATTTTCGCCTGCTTTTTTGGCCGGGAATCGGGGTTTTTTATTTTATTTTTAAAACTTTTTTTCTGTGCTGCTTGGCATCGCGCGATCGCTGCGATGCCATGAACAACAATGACAAATCAGACCCAATTTTTCTTTTATCGGTTCGAGTTCGAGTTCTGGCGGAGTAATTGTCGTTACCGTTTCCGTTACGTAACGGAAACGAGGAACGGAAACGGAAACGAGAATTTTGCCAAGTCGTGCCCATGTCTAATATTGGAGAGCAACATCTATAGCTAAGAGCTATAGTTGTGTTCATTACCATCTTCTGTGTCCTGCTTAAATGAGATGAGAGTTTGTAGTTGAGTTCATGGCTGTTGCCCCAGTTTAAGATCTGATGTATATTTGAAGCCACCTTGCTGATCATATGGTTTAAGTTCTTCAGGTTTTTTTTTCTCCATTCTCTCTCCCTATATTCTTTTCATCCCCCAGACCCTTAAATTCATGGTCAGATGTTGCTGGACCATATGTTGTCATGGCAACAGCTCTCTTCCTGCTGAGGTGGAGATAGGAGAGGATTTCATGGTTCAAGGAATTTCCCCATTGCTAGCCCAGCCCTCCCTCTTTCCTTGTGGTGTTTTCTCCACATACCCCTCACATCCTTTCTTACTACTAAGCCCTAGACCTGCCTTAGGGGTTGAACAGATCATACACACTGCATGCAGAAGGTTTGCTGCCCTTCCTCTCCTCTCTATGAACCATGGAGTATGAGAGTCAGGGATTTTGAGCCTTGGCATTTTGTTGCAAGTGCATCTCATAGTATGTTTGCAATGAGGAAGGAATTATAGCTGTACAGTGGACCCTTGTACAACAGACAGCTTGTATAACATAAAATCTGTACAACATAAAAAATTCCAGAGATAGGGGAAATTTGCTTAACATAATTGCCTATGGGGAGAATCCGTACAACATAAAAATGAGATTACTCTGTTTTCAATGCATTCCTATGGGAATTTGTATAAAGGAAATTTTGCTTAACATAATTTCATTTGGAACGAATTAATTCCTTTATACAAGGTACCACTGTATACGAGTGCAGCTATGATATTGGACAGCAGAGTAAATCAACATGCTACAAGGCAATAGGAAAAATGGTATGGTAGCCCAAACAAAAAATATAACTTTAATACTGAACTTCAATAAGTTTCAAAGTTCACACAATAAACTTGGCAGTTGGAGCAAATAGTTTGTTCATGCTCTGTGCCAAATTTGGGGAAGTTTGGACAAAGAGTTTTCAAGTTATGATATTTAACAAGTAAATCTGCTTTGCCTGTTCAGAAATAGGTGGCCTCAAATGACCCCAGATTTAAAATAGTTTACATGACTTGAAAATAACAGTTTTGCTTATCGTGAAAGAAAATTGTTGCCTCCACCTTTGTTAAATTGGAAAGAATCCAGACTGCTGGGCTTAAATATCAATCCACTGAAAAGGCCTTTCAAATGGGAAAAACAGCCACTTTGCTATAACACTGAGCATGTATGGCTCAGGTTTGGCAGCAGTAGCTTCACATAACGGTACATTGATATATTCATGGACAGCTTGGAGTGAGATATTTGATGAGCTAAAGGGAAGCTAAAAGTCAAAAAACAGGTTTTCTTTAAAAAGGTTTTTAAAACCCACCTGTTTAACTTTAAAGAAAATAATAAAGTTGGGAATGTTTTGCCAGGTATCTTCAGGGAGTTAGCATATGTTGTAACACTCTATGTATTTCCCTTGACCTTAGAAAAACAGATAGTGATTGTGTTTTGTTCCACCCCTATTATTTTGGGTAGTGTTCAATTGCACCCTCTTTCTTATTTTTCTTAGCGTTTGTCCCACTTGGTGGCTTACCACTTGGCAAGATCATGGGCTAGGTCTGGGTGAACCTGGGACAACTTCATGTCATTCTCAAGGCTATGGTCAATTCCACCCCTTTTATTATACAATTGCTTTTAATTAAAAACTGCCCACATATGTTATATGCCATCAAGTCACTTCTCTACTGTGGTGACTTATTTAAGTCAATGGCCTTCCAAATGCCCTATCATTAAGAGCTCTGCTGAGATCTGGCAAATCAAATGCATCTCATGTTAGGGCATTCTCTCTTCCTCTTGCCCTTACCCCTAGCAATACTGTCTTTTCCAGTAACTTCTGCTAAGGTTTTACAAACTAACAGCTGCTGATACCCTAATGAAATAAACCTGTCTCACAT
Organism: Phrynocephalus versicolor; assembly: GCA_023846285.1. Classification (NCBI taxonomy): domain Eukaryota; kingdom Metazoa; phylum Chordata; class Lepidosauria; order Squamata; family Agamidae; genus Phrynocephalus; species Phrynocephalus versicolor. Next base: position 29,557,998 of record JAHTLZ010000015.1, on the reverse strand, counting down.
TAGCGCTTCTTCTTTTCTTGATGATTCTCCATGCTACTTTTGCCAGCAATATTGTTTTTTTTTCTGATCAGTTCAATATTATCTCATTATATGTGCAAGCTAAGGTAGTCAGAGTTGACTATATCATCCCTGCTGACGTGACCAATGGTATTTGTGCATTGTTGCACTTGTCTTACAGAAGAGTATAACTCAGTGACAGGGTGTGGGGAAATGAGAATTCTGTCATGGTTCAGCAGCTACCATTAATCCATTCCTTACTTCTCAGGTAGATCAAAGAACTGAGATGCAATAGTAATTACAGTTGCTTCACCATTAACACTGTTGCAAGGTGAGGGAAGTTAAAACACTTCTCTAGCTATTTCAGGGGTTAACTATGTTAGGTGTTTTCATTTTGTTTTTTAAACCAAGTACAAACAAATAAGAAAAAAGGAGTTTTATTGCACCTCAAAGGCTAGCATATTTTAACGTGGCATATGTTTTCTTGAACTGCAACTCATTTTTTAGATACAATCAGCTATTTTCCTTTACTTCTTAATTAGACATTTATTTGTGGGACTTTTACTCAATTATTCACTCAAAACGTGCTCAGGATTATTTCGATATTATAAAAATAAACTAATAACATACTACTAAAATAATAATTACACAAAATAAATAAGCAGCAGCTCAGCAAAATCACAAAGAATATAATAGGCAAAATTGCAAGGAATGATAAAAACCCCGAAAATCAAACAGAAGGTGGGCAAAATGGCTCCATCCATCTTCCAACAAAAGACTGACAGCAAAGCAACCAAGTGACTCTTTTAGGACAGGGGATTCCGTAATTGGCCACATCTACAGAGCAAGCCCTTTCTCTTATCCCTGCTAATTACCCCACCCAGATACTGACAGCACACAAAAACAGCTTCTCCCAAAGGTGGTCCTTCATTTGTTCTAACCCTAAGGCATGTTAGAGCTGAGAGAGATAATTAATGGCTTGAAAGCACCATGAACCAGATGGGCAGTTGATGGGGGAACACAGTGGCACGTTCTCTAAAACCTCACAGCTGCATGGTGATTCAAATAAATGTCCATATGGACATGCTCCTTGAGGTCTCTCCCAGCTCTGCAGTTGTAATGTGATGATTATTATCGTAGGTATGGGGAGTGTGTTGTACTCCAGAGGTGAAGCAGCAGCTCCTATCTACTCTCACCATTGGTTCTGCTGGCTAGGGCACATAGAAGTTGCAGTCTAAGAACACTGCTTCTGTATTGTTAGATTAGCAGCTTATGCTTCTAGATGGAAGTCTGCTGATCTCAACACGTTTCTGCCTCAGTCTTGACGTACAGTAGAACCTCTTGGTGTAGAAAGGGGAGAGGGCCTTTGCTCAGCCTTGGACAAGCCAGGATCAGAGCCTTCCAGCCGCAGAGCCTTCTGAGAACCATTCTTCCTTCTCTTAGTGGGTTGCAGCAAGTGTAGAGTGAGGATCATTTCATGGAAGCCCCTGCCAGAGGCACAGTGACCATTATTTTAACCCCTTTCACTTTCAGCTTTGACTTGGCTCTACATAGATTACAGGAGTTTGACCATAGGAGTAACTAGTGGGTACTGGCAAATTAATCCAGGTTGAGCTGCCACTGGCAGTTCTCCCATAAGACTAAGAGATGGTTGAAACTAACTAGTAGCAAGGTCTGCATGGAGACAGAAACTGTGATATTACCCCCACTTGTGCAGTTTTTCATTTTGTTCCAACCCGGGAAGGGCACTGAGTTTCTCCATGTGCAAGGTCATGTGCCATTTGACCCTCACCTATTCTAGCTGATAAAAGCATCTAGTAAGGAAAATAGTTGGCTGCACTGAAAAAAAAGGAACTCCTTCCTTGAGAAAAGGGAGTGATGCTGGCTAGATTAAAGGAAACAGTAAGACTACTGTTGAAAAATAACAGTCTTCCTTTTCATTCTGCTGTATTGGATAATTACTCAAGTTACTCTTAGGCCAAGTGCTTATGGGAGTGATGGTAACCCTGTTTCCTATTTCTGGATTATATTGATTGTCTAGATAAGTGGTGGTGAACCTTCAGCACTCCAGATGTTTTGAACCACAACTCCCAGAATTCCAAGCCTACATTGCCAATGACAAGGGACTGTGGGAGTTGTGGTTCAAAACATTTGGAGTGCCGAAGGTTTGCCACCATTGGTCTAGATGTGTTTTGGTACATTTACTGCCCTAGTTGGAGATCAACATGTGTTTGCTGGATGTTCTACTTAATGAGTTGAAGAGAAGATGGTGCAGGGAACGTGAAGACGTGGCTTACGGTACCATCCATGCATTTCAATGTCTACCTTTGGGGCAGATTGCCTAGAGGATGAAACATTTACATAAGAACATAAGAACAGCCTTGCTGGAACAGGCCACAGCCTATCCAGTCCAGCATTCTGTCTCACGCAGTGGCTCACCATTTGCTTCAGGGTATTCCCAAGCAGATGTCTTCACCTGCTTACGATTCCCCACAAATGGCATTGAAAGATACCCTGCCTCTCTCTCCAACCCGGAGGTTGTCCTTAGGCATCCATAATGATAGCCATTGATACCCTCGTTCTCCATGAAATTGTGTAATCCTTTCTCAAAGCTGTCAAGGCTGACAGCTGTCACCACTTCTTCTGGCAGGGAGTTCCATACACCAGAAATCCTCTGGGTGGGAAAAGTACTTTCTCTTATTTGTTTGTCAACAGCAAGGATGACCCTCAGTTCTCTGTTCCAGCCAGTTCTAGCTCTCCCTTTCTATTGCCATTTTTCAAAGTTGTGAATGAGAGAGTCTGTTTGTGGTCATTAATTTATTGGATGTGGGCTAACCAACTTAGTCCACATACTACAGAAGTACTCTTGATCTACAGTTCTAGTTACAGCAATAGGTTCTGTCTTCTTTTAAATAGGCCTGAAAGAAACCAGTTTGAGGTGGCGAGTGCCCTCTGGCTGAGCTTTGTCTCTGCATTCTTGGACAGCAGTTGTTCCTAGAAATGCATTTGTCCAGCAAAGGCCAGTGTGCAAGGCTGGCTCATTTCTAGAAATGATGGAACTGATCCTGGTTATCGATGGCTTGCTTCAAACTTTGATTTATTCTTTTCATGTTGCTTTTGAAAATTATGTAGAAATTTAACTGGTGCAAAATGCTCCTAAAATTTTGGCTAACACCCAGGGGTGGGGGGTAGAATTTCTTACTTTCTTTTGTGTCAACTATGAGCCTTTTCAAACGACCCCTAAGATCCGCTGGCCACTTAAATTTGGACCAGAGATCTTGGGGGTTTGTCGTTGTTCCTGTGTTCCCACCCCCTCCGCACTCCTGGCTGCTGTCTGCGTGAGGGGAGGGAGAAAAAAAGGAAGAAAAGAATGCCGGCTCACCTCCGTTCTGCTGTCTTGCTCTGCTCCCGGCAGCATTAGTATCTCTTAAAGGGGCGGGGGGCAAAACAACAACAATCAGAAGCGAGGAGAGCCCGGCACTCACTACATTACATCGGCATCAGGAATTTTTCACCCCCGGAGAGCAGGTACTTGAAAAGTGCGCTGGGACACGCTTAGGTGAGCGTGGTTGCACTTAATTTTTTGTAAACTCCAGAGCTGGTGGGGAAACAATTTTAAGCTCCGGATCTGGGAGCCATTTGCCGCAGATTTTAGGGGTTGTGTGAAAAGGCTCTCTATTTGCTGCTTGCCCATCTTTGGATACCATTAACAATGTTGCTAATCACATTTATGGCCTTGAAAATCCTGGAAGTAGTGTACTTTAATAAACCTCCATGAGTAAATAAAGTTTAAATAAAATAAAAAATCTTAATTTGTATGACCTTTTGTATCAACTTAGATCTGTAGCTAAGTTGATAGGAAAAGTTAGGGTTAGGTCTATCTTCTGATCATTAGAAGGAATGACTAAAACAGACTTTGTTGTTAGGGTGCCTAACTTTTACTGTTTTACTGTTAGGTTTTAGAATTCCCTTCTGTTTTAATTAGAACTCCCTTGCCTAGCTGCTGATTCTTCCCCCTGGCATCTTGGGGTTTTTTTTCTTTTGGCTTATTTCAAACGCTTGAACTTTTTTTTGGATCTTTATTGATTTTATTTATAAATTGATTTTGTTTATAAATTATTTATAAACTAATAAAGATTTCATAATGAAAGTTCTTTTTATGGTTTGGTGTGAGCTGTCTTGAGTGTTTCTTCAGGAACAGAGATATGAGGCACAAACGTTTTAAGCAAATAAAAAGAGTATGAGTTCTTATTTCACTTCCTTTTTTTTCTGGTGCAGTTGCTATGGGAAGTAGCCCCAAGAAGCATGTTCAGATATGATGCATCCCTGACGGAATGTTGTTTGCTTGCGAATAATAGTCCCTTGGCAGAGCTGTTTAAAGAAATTTCCAGATGAAATAAAAATTATTTCATTCCAGCAAGGCCTCCAGATGAATTGGATATTTGTTTTGAAGCGGCCTGTAGCCGTGCTTAAGGGTTTTGGCACTTGGGGCTCACATGGCTTTGACCCATCTTTTCCCATGTATTTTAGTAATCCACACTTTATTGGTGAACTCGAGTAACACATGAGTCATTACACACATACCACATTATCCCACTGGTCACTAGTGTGAAAGGAATGGTCAACATGCCTTCCGAGCTGCCGACTCCATTTGAGATGCAATTGACTGAAAATGCAGGCTGTGAAACTTGGTCTGCTTTACCCCTTCCTCCTCTCTTTAATTGCACTTGCCTGTGCTATGAATGGGATCCACTTCACCCCCTGTTGAATTGCATCTGTCTCTGGGGCAGAATGTAGGAGCTGTTTAACATCTGTGCAGACACCAAGGCCCAGCAGCTTAGGACAGGATGTGGAAAATGTGGTATCCATTTGATACTGCCAAGAGGAATGTATATGAGCAGATTCTGTAGCTTGCATATGTTTTCCTTCAGCTTGTAGAACACACTCCTCTTACAGCCAATGAGATATAACGTTTCCTATTTAGCAGCGACCTAAGGGAGAATTGGAAAGTGCACAGGTGTGGAATTATGTAGTATCATTCCCTTTAGGCCTCATAGCACAGATGCATTGCTAACAGCTACACAATGAATCCTTGAGTCAGAGAAAATGCAGCAAAAAATAATAATTTCAAGTGTTGTTTGTTTGTTTGTTATTTTTCCTAAGAACATGCACTCCTAGCTTCTCTTGGGATGCAGTATATCATATAAGTGATATACATTTTGTAAACATTTATACATTGTAAACATTTTAGTATATCTTTTCATGTGACAACACTGAAGCAATGACTCTTGACTACAATGTAAAGCAGTGAGTATACAGCGTGTATAACAATGTAAATGTGCTTTCCCTTCAAAATAACGCAACAGACAGCCATTCATGTCTAACCTGCTGGCAACAAAAGGGAGTACACCTCTAGGTGACAATGTCCACGTTGGGCACAAAGTGTCAATATCTTGTGTGGCTGGCATTGTTTTCCAGCACTGCCTTAACCCTCTTGGGCATAGAGTTCACCAGAGCTTCACAGTCCTCTTCCACTCCTCCATGACGACATCACAGAGCTGATGGATGTTAGAGACCTTGCGAACGACCTTCCATTTCAGGATGCCCCACAGATGCTCAATAAGGTTTAGGTATGGAGACCTGCTTGGCCAGTCCATTACCTTTACCCTCAGCGTCTTTAGCAAGACAGAGGTCGTTTGGGAGGTGTGTTTGGGGTCGTTATCATGTTGGAATACTGCCCTGTGGCCCAGTCTCTGAAGGGAGGGGGTCATGCTCTCCTTCAGTATGTCACAGTACATGTTGGCATTCATGGTTCCCTCAATGAACTGTAGCTCCCCAGTGCTGACAGCAACCCCAGAACATGACACTCCCACCAACATGCTTGACTGTAGGCACGACGACACACTTGTCATTTGCCACCACACATGCTTGGCACCATCTGAACCAAATAGGTTTATCTTGGTCTCATTGGACCACAGGACATGGTTCCAGAGATCTATGTCCTTAGTCTGCTTGTCTGCAGCAAACTGTATGCGAGCTTTCTTGTGTGTCATCTTAAAAGAGGCTTCTTTCTGGGATGACAACCCTGCAGACTCAGTTTGATGTAGTGTGTGACATATGGTCTGAGCACTGACAAGCTGACCCCCACCCCTTCAACCTCTGCAGCAATGCTGGCAGTACTCCTGCATCTATTTTCCAAAGCCAATCTCTGGATATGACACTGAGCATGGGAACTCAGCTTCTTTGGTCAACCATGGTGAGGCCTGTTCTGAGTGGAACCTGTCCTGTTACACCGCTGTATGGTCTTGGCCACTGTGCTCCAGCTCAGTTTCAACGCCTTGGCAATCTGTATTCTAGAAGGCTTTCATGGCCGGGATCTGATAGGTCTTGTGAGTTTTTTGGGCTGTTTGGCCGTGTTTTGGGTACCCTAAAGCGCAGAGAGAACTCCTAGTTCCCTGATCTCCTTGCCCTCTGAAGATGCCAGCCACAGAGTCTGGTGAAACATCAGGAAGAAAAACTTTCAGAACATGGCCAAAGAGCCCCCCCAAAAAAACTCACAACAGCTCTCTTGGCAATCTGCTTATAGCCTGGGCCATCTTTATGTAGAGCAGCAATTCATTTTTTCAGATCCACAGATAGTTCATTACCATGAGGTGCCATGTGGAACTTCAAGTGACTGGTATGAAGAACAAGAGTGATAATACCAAATGTGAGAGTGAGAGTGGTAACACCTGCTCCCCCTTCACACCTGAGACCTTGTGACACTAATGGGTCTCATAACACCAGGGAGGGAAAACGGCTACTTGGCCCTAATGTGGACATTGTCACTTAGGGGTTTACTCATTTTTGTTGCCAGCGGTTTAGATATTAACGGCACTATTTTGAGGGGACAGCACATGTACACTGCTATACAAGCTGTATACTCACTGCTTTACATTGTAGCCAAGTGTCATTTCTTCATTGTTGTTACATGAAAACATATACTAAAATATTTACGAAATGTGAGGGGGTGTGCTCACTTCTGTGATACAGTATATTGTAGCTGCTAGTCACAATATCTTTGTCCCTTTAAAAGGACAGGCAGCTTCTAAACGTGTTTGCACTACAGTATTCACTTACTTGTATGCTTCCGAAAGGAATGACTTTACGCACCAGGCAGCTGTCATACAGATATGCCCCTTCTTTCACGAATGCCAGAATCATCTGCCACTGAGCTCTGTTTCCAAGGGCAGACCCCTTATGAGCAGTGCAACTTGAGTATTTTTAAATGACTACATCTTTTCCATTTGCGCTCATTTCCCTCTTCCTTCTTTTTTTCTTTTACCCCTTGGGTCATCTTTCCTAAAACTGTAAACCATTACTGTCTTAGAAACCGTTAGGTGAAGTGGGTAAAGCAAAAAGTGCTAATTGTTTCATTTATAGGAGGTAATTCTTTTAAAAGGCTGCAGGGGCTGGGTCAGCAGTCTGTGGGAAGCAACAGAAGGAGAGGAGGGCGCGTTTCAGAGCTCACCTATCATCAGATCATTTGACTGAACCCAAAGCTGTCTGTAACAGGGTGGGAATGAAATAAAATGGTAATTAAACCTGACTGACAAAATTGGCTTGTGTTGCCCAAAATACTTCATCCAGTCAGTGTTGTCCGGTAGTCTTAGAAACTTTTGAGGAAGTAGAGCACACAGTGAAGAATGAAGAGAGAACCTCCAGGCACATGGTTTCCTTGGAGTCTAACAAACAGCACTTTTTACACGACCCCTAAGATCCGCTGGCAATTTAAATTCGGAGCAGAGATCTTGGGGGTTTCTCGCTCTTCCTGTGTTCCCACCCCTCCGCACTTCCTTGCTCCTGTCTGCGTGAGGGGAGGGAGAAAAAAAGGGAGAAAAGAATGCAGGCTCACCTCCTGCCCTCCAGCAGCTCCAGGAACCATTCCAGTCTCTTTCAGTCTCTTAAAGGGGCGGGGGCAAAGAAACCCAAAACAAACACAAGGTGAGGAGAGCCCGGCACTCTCTGCTTTACATCCGCATCAGAAAGTTTTCACCTTCGGAGACCAGGTAGTTGGAAAATGCACTGGGACGCGCTTAGGTGGGCATGGTCGTACTTTATTTTGTTTAAAGTCCAGAGCTGGTGGGAAAATAATTTTAAGCTCCGCATCTGGGAGCCCTTTGCCTCGGATTTTAGGGTGTGTGTAAAAGTGCCCAAAGCCGCTTTCTGTTTCACTGGGATTATTAGCTTTGCAAAAGTCTTCAGGTGTTTGCGTTTCTGTCCTGTGGGCCTAAATTGAGCATCCAGCTAAGTATGCAGGGGAATGAGCCCCATTGCAGAATGAAGCCCTCCTGTGTAACATGGTCTGTGAGACTGTTTCTGTTTAAGATACATTACCACTGAAGCAGGAAAATGTTAAAAATGTAACCTAGCTCTTCTCCTTCCCTGCAGTATGTATGGCAGATATGTTTGTGTTTTCTGTGTGCACAACACAAACATGTAGCATGGATCCAAGGCCAGTTGTAGTTGACTGTGACATGTTTCTACATTATATATGCAGTTTAAAGCAAACAAATAGCAAGCTGTCATGCCATTTATTTTCACATGATTTTAAAAGCACATTATAAGCATTATCTAAAAGTGGATCCACATATTGTCTAAAAGCCAGGTGTTTGCTTAACACAAAAACAAAAACTCATGCAGAATCTAGAGAATCCAGGTGTCCATGCAATGGAACAGTACAGGTATGGGAGAACTACAGCTCTATTGCAGATATCCCGTTTTGGGGGCACTGTGTTTCAATGAGTGTTGCTGGGCATCTGCAGGCATACTTGAAGGAAAGCGATCATTTGCTCCCCTTCCATTCTACGTTCTTTGGCACGGAAACAGCCTTGATTATCATTATGAGTGATCTGCTGCAGAGTAAGGAAAGTGGAAGTGCAACCCCGTTTATTTTCCGGTATCTCTTAGTGGCTTTTGATACCATTGGTCACAGCACATTTTTTGGACTGGCTCCGTGGAATGGGAGCAGGGGGCAGTGAGTTGAGGTGTTTCTTTTCCTACCTGTGGGACCAGTTCCAGAGAGCAGCACTGGCAAACTTCTCTTCAGCCTCATGGGGATGAAGCTGTGGGGTGTCACAGGGATTAATTCTGTTCCCATGCTGTTTAATATCTATATGAAGGGAGAGATCATTTGAAGGTTTGGGATTGGGTGCTGTCAGTCTGCTGATGACACCCAGCTGTATTTCTCCTTGTTGATGGAGTTGGTTGAGGCTGCGTGTAGGTTGATTTACTTTTGGGCGGCTTTAATGGGATGGATTGAGCCTCATGGATGGCTCAGTGTTTAAACTGTACTATAGCCAAAACTGTGCTCGCAACCTGGAATTCAATCCCAGCTCAATGCTCATTCAGTCTTCCATGTATCTGAGGTTGGTAAAATGAGTACTCAGCTTGCTGGGGTGGGTGGGTGGTAGCAATGTGTAGTCTGCATAATTAACTTGTACAATGCTTTGCTTTTCTTTTGAATGAGGGCCCATAAACTGAACCTGATTCCTAACAAAATGGAGTTTCTGTGACTTGGTGGCTTCTTTTTCTAGGAGTTGGATAAGCAACTACTTGGGTTGGGTTGAGTTGCACTGGCTCTCAATGGACAGGTACATAGCATGGGGGTACTCCTTCAGCCACCTTTATCACATGACGTCCAGGTGAACACACTGGTTCTGACTGCCTGGCGCTGTTTTCAATTGAATTACCAGCTGTAACCATTCCTGGGCAGGGACAACCTGGCTACAGCAATTCATGATAAACTGGTACCTTCCTATTTGTAATGCACTTTATGTAATGCTGCCTTTGAAGATGATTTGGGTGCTATAGTAAATGTATTATGCAGTAGCTAGACTGCTATCAAGAACATATTTCAGAGCCCATAGAACAGTGATAGCGAACCTTTTGGAGACTGAGTGCCCAAACTGCAATTCAAAACCCACTAATTTCTTTGCAAAGTGCCAATACAGTAATTTAACCTGTATACAGGTGGCTGTGAAGGGGCGATGTCGGGGGCCCACAGAAAGGGCTCCGAGTACCACCTTTGGTACCCGTGCCATAGGTTTGCCATCACTGCCATAGAACATTGGTTCTGAAAGAATCACAGTACTGTACCTGCCAATATGCTTCCAGTCTAAGTTCAAGTTGCTTATGATCCTCCATAAAGCCCCAAGCAGCTTGACTGCATCTAGCAATCATTAGAACTGCCACAGACTTGGATCGACCTGCCAAAGCACTTTAGAAGTTGGAATTTCCTAAGGGAGGGGAATGGGAATAAGGGGCAAAGGTTCATTATCTGTATACTGTATTTTGGAAATCCCTTCTTAGGGAACAGCGATGGAATGAATGGCTGTGGGTCACACAGTTATTAGAAAGCCCTGATAACTGTGAGCTGCCTGGGATTCACACAAAATTGTGAGATGGGAGTTCTCATGTTATCCTTGGAAAGGCTCTCAGTGTAGTTTTGTGTTGTGTAAAGGACATTCCATGCTATACTAGGGAGGTTGGTTTTCCTGTTGATTATAAATTTGAATATATTAAGGTCATCTTCTCATCAACAGCCATTTACTAATGGTGTGCTGAAATACTGTTGAAGAACTAATTCCTTGTTGCCTTTTCTCTGGTTTCTTTCCTTTTCTGTAGCCCCTGCAAATTGATGACAATTTTTGTGGGCAGGATTTTAACCAGCCATTGGGCGGAACAGTCACCATAGAAGGCACACCACTTTTTGTGGACAAAGAAGATGGTATGACATCTGTGGCTGCGTACGACTATCGGGGGCACACAGTAGTGTTTGCTGGCACACGCAGTGGCAAGATAAAAAAGGTAAGGGGCCTAATTGTTAGGATTACCAGTTTAATGAATTGTTTTTATTAATTTTATTAGTTATTGGTTTTAGCGGTTGGTTTTGCTCCATTTATTGTAAACCTTTTGAGTTTCTTTGAGATGGCAGTGAGAAAATAATAATAATAATAATAATAATAATAATAATAATAATAATAATAA
>JAHTLZ010000015.1:29530306-29546963 GCA_023846285.1 Phrynocephalus versicolor | reverse complement strand
TAATAATAATAATAATAATAATAATAATAATAATAATAATAATAATAGTGCTGCACAGAGTTTTGAAATGAATTTCTTAGACACTGTTGCTGGTCTGTCTGGTATGGGAAGTATGTCCCAGTCATGTTGTTAGAGCCAAATGTGAGGATGATGGAATGGAGAAGGCAGCTATTTCTTTGCACGCATGAGAACTTTTTATAACTTCTCAGTGCGGAAGGTTTTGACCTTGAGCAGCTGTTACTTGCTTTTCCAGTGTCCCTTCATCAGAAGCATTACTCTCCTTGCAATCACTGCTAGATCAGCAATATTTTAAAACACAGCCTGCTATTACAAGGCAAGGCCCTTTCCCAATACTGTGTGTGCTTGTTTAGCTAAAAACCGGATGGTTTTTCTTTCATGCCTTGGGAGCCTTTGAGCAAATATTCCAAGGGTAAATTAGCTGTCTCAAGGTGTGCCTAGAGAAACTTTCTTCCATTTAAGAGAAGCTTTCCCATGTTACAGGTTTCCCTGGCCATCATGCTTGCTGTGATCGCTGTTCCCATGAAGTTGTTTTCTTCCTATTTCTCTTCATGTCTGTGTATTGTTTCATGTGTTTGCCTCTGTTACACAAAGCAGATACATTTCCCAGAGGATGATGGCTCTGCTCTTTCGGCAGGAACCAGAAAGCACTGATAACTGTGCACAAACAAAGATCTTTCTTGGAGGCTACAGAATGCCCTGATTTAAACCATCTGTGGGCCAAAGTCCACAAAGCCGAGGGAACTCATCCTTCCCCGGCTACACAAAAGCTTCTTGTTGTTGGCAGTTAGCAAATAACTGCATGCCTTTCCCTCAATATCTCCACAGGGCATGGATTTCCTGTTATCATAACATCACTCCTGTACTTACAACGGGATATTCCCTGAGTAAACACAGCCTGCATTAACTGCGTCTTTATCCAGGGAAAATTGCACTCCGGGCCCTAGTTGAATTCTGTAGGAAGCACCCAACCCTAGTAGGGGGCTCCTCTTAAGCCAAGACATGCTAATATGGAGAACCACACGAAGCAATGGCCTGAATTTTTGAGACTCTTTTGCCTTTGATCTTGTTCTTTTCCCTCCATGAGCTAAGCCTCTAATTTTCAAAGATTACAAGTATTTTCTAATACAAAAGTCAGTATAACTCTTTTGGGAAAATGAACTCAGAGAGGAACGTGTACTATGGGTTAACAGATGCATTGGGAGTATTAGCAACAAATGTATTCGTGATTTTAGCAGACAGGATCCTTGTAGAAAAGTGAACGTATTATAGACTCGGCTGCCTGTTTTGGTTGTCCAACTTGGCCATACTTGGCAGTGGTTTTAGTTTTGCAAAAGTTCTGTGATTAGTGTGCATATTTCCTGCACTTTACCCTTGACATTCAGTTGTACACTTAAAATATATAAAATGGGTTATGAATAATGTGGGCCTTAGAATAGTGTGTCTCAGAAAGGGCTGTTCAACATGTAAGCTTGTAGACAATGGATAGGACCTGTGCTGCATTGTTAAATGTTTGCTGCACTAAGTACAGTGTGAAAACTTTTCTTTGTAAGTGAGGCCTGCGACAGAACACTGCATTGTGGAGTGTGCCTGCTTAAATCAATCATGCCCTTTCCTACAGAACTCCATTTTGTTCTCTCTCCTACACATTTTTCCATTCACCATCCGCCAACAGTGAGTCAGCATTCTGTGGCCACTGAGTATGCTCATTCTTCTTCTTTGATGTTTATGCAAGTGGTTTCCCTCAGATAACCAAGCTCCAAGTCATAGATCTTCTACTAGATACAGCATATGCATCCTTGGACAGTGCTACATGTAGAGAACCATCCTTCCCTCCCTGTTTAGTCTGTTCCATTTGAATAGTTCATATCCGTCATCTTTCCAAATAATATCTGACTAGCTGTTTTAGGAAGATACCCATTAAGGTGTCCAACTTAATGACACGTGATAGCTACCTGTTTCGTTTTCTGTTTCCTCTGCTGTGTGCATTGGAATTGAGACACTGAAATCATAAACCTTCCCTTTTAGTTAGTTATTTTTTTAGATTTTCTTATTGATTTATGGTTTCCTGTATTACACTGTCCTGCTTACCATTTGATTATCTCATTATCAAATATCACTAATATAGTTGCCCCTAGAATTCAATGCATCTCCCCCACAGTCACACCATCTCTGAAGTTTTCCTGACCCGATTTGGAAGGTTGATACCAAATATCTTCTTTTCAACTCTAGTGATATACATTCCACCTGTTGCTCCAAGAAGTCAAATCTTTCCCAGTGATACCATTGGCATACGAGTTATTCTTGTTAGCATTCTCACTTTTTTTCATGGACCATGAAAGAAGCAAGCAAGGGGAGGGGACCACCTGTATCTCAAAGTCCTTCACCTTTCCAGACATAGTCTCTTGCAGCATATTGGTGGCTCCATCTAGCAGAATTGTATGTTTCCATGTGGATCAGATGGAAAGAATAATGGGTTGTGAGCTTTATGAGTCTTGGCAAGCTCAGTGTCATATCCTGGGTCTTCAACATCAGGAGAGCAGAAAACTTCCAAGATAGCCTCTCAGCTCTATTGTCTTGTGATAGTAATCCATGTTTTTAAGTACTCTCATCAGATTGCTAGGTAATGGCCTAGCTTTACTGTAACAGTATGAGTTTTCATTTCCTTTGGAATATTAGCATTTGTTTTAGATATGTCTTGTCTTCTCTCTGATCAAGAGAGACACCAGAATGACTGCTGGATTCTAGTCCAAATGGATCGTGAGACATTTCACGCAGTGTCAGGAGTCTGTCATGTCACAAGGAAGGCTGAGGAAGACATAGGTAGATTGTCATCCTTTTCTAATCATGGTCTGAAGTGATGAGTATCTGTTTTCTACCTTTCTGTCTTCGTTTCAAGTTCTAAATGGCAGGTTTTAATTGGTTCTCCATTGGTGCAGTTATAAGTATGTGAATCTGTAGAGAAGGTGTGGGAAGTGGGTGTTGAAATTGTTTATATGACGCCTCCAGTTATTTGTCCCTGTCCGATTGCTGATGATGGCTTTGCTGTTTGACAAATTTCTTCCTAAGGTGATAGCTTCCTTCTGCCCTTACATCCTGCCTCTACTGTACCTTGTTATTTCTCCCTGCCAATCTGGCTTATTTATTTATTTATTTATTTATTAGGCTTGTATACCGCCCGTCTTCCCGGAGGAACTCCGGGCGGTTCACAACAAGGAAATATAAACAAAATCAGAAACAACTGGATATCACAATTTAAAAAACACTTAGACAAGCAATAAAACAAAACAAATGGCAGATGGCAGATGGCGGGGGGGGGGGGGAATTGAATTTAGCCACCAAACGCCTTTTGGAAAAGCAAGGTTTTTAATGCTTTCCTAAAGGCTGGCAGGGACTATGCAAGGTGCACTTCGCTGGGGAGGTGGTTCCATAGGGCAGGGCCAGCCACAGAGAAGGCTCGAGTTCGGGTAGATGTTTTTCAAGACTCCCTGGGCGTGGCCACCCGCAGCATGTCCGCCCGCGACAACCTAGTTGGTCGGGCCGATGTTGTCCGCTGGGCATCCTGGTTGACATCCTGGCAGAGTTGATATAGCAGAAGGTGAGCAAACGAGCATGGAAAGTTTTGTTAGTTCTGTAAAGTTCCCCTTGGAGGCCAGGTTGGTAGATAATTTAGATAGAGTAAGGTCCGGAACTGGTTTTAGTCGACTTTGCAGAGGTTTCTTGACTCCCCTTTCCCATAAGGTGACACCAGTCAGTTCTAAAGAGTTAGGAACATGGAAAGAATTGAGAGGAACAGAAACTGGAGGTTTGGCATGTGCCTCATTGTGGTGACAGGTACAGTAATGAGATGGATCTTCTTTCTAACTACAGCTGTGCTCCTGGTGTGTGTGTGTGTGCATTATGTTGGTGCGTAGAGTAGCCCGCGTCCTCTGCTTTATCCTTGAAGTTCTGGTCTGGGTGGAACTAATGGGCTGACATTGAGAGCACAGTAGCTTTCAGCATGTGCCTTCTGAGTGAGGTTAAAGGATGGGAAAAAATGCTGCCTTAGCAGTCACCAGATCTTCCTTTGGAGTCCTGTGCAAGCAGACCTTGCCCCCGGCTGTCTCGATGGCCAGAGCAGGGAGAATTCTTCCAAAAAAATTTCCCTCCTGACTTTCCTTCTTTGTTTCCTCACCCTGGAGATCCAAAGAGGCTGAAGTGGGAGTTTATTGGGCTGCAGAAGTGTATTGATTGGGAGGCATTATACACAGACCAGTTGTAATTGTAGGGGTCAGAGAGGCAAGACCAAAAATTGCAGGACACTTAAATATTTGAAAACGTGCAGGATCATGTGATGCTAGACTTCTAAATTTCCCAATGGACCTGTGGATCCCGGTCACTTTTGAAAATCAGTCTCTGTGTTGGGCTATTTAAATGGGTATTCCTTGAAATGTATTGAAAAGGGATTAAATTAAAAAAGGTAACCCCATGATTGGCCATTTCCTTTCAGGAGTCATAGCAGTGGTGCAGGGAGCAGAGGAAAGTGGAGGCAGGGTCGGATCATGGGTTGACTTCCTACAGGGAGATGTACTGATGAACACCTGGACAAAAAGATTGTAGGACTATTGGGCAGTGCGGGGCAGGAACTCATAGCCTTGAACCAAGCCCTCATATTGACAATCTCCACTGTTTCAATCTCCTGGCAGGGTTTATTAATCCCCTCATTTAAAGCAGCACAACTTGTCCCATCATTTCCCAGCACGGCTGAACCTAGCACTTCATGGCCAGAGGGGGAAAAAGCTGTGCTTCCAATTTCCCAATTCTGCTGTATCTTAAAAGATGAAGTGGTCCTTGAGAAAAGAATGTAAGAGCAGGAGGATGAGGTGTGGTTACGCTTAAGGTATGTTCTCCAAAGCGTTCAACAGTTAGTTCAGTTAGTTTTCCTTGACGGTCATCCACTGGTGCACTAGGTCTTAGGCCTGTGTTATGGGACTGGAGGATTGTTTAGACCCTTCCAAGGCCCTATTCTATACATTTAGTCCCCATGGAATTGTTCTTTTTTTAACAAGAATTGGACATTAGAGAGAGTAATAGGCCCCTCTCTTGAATATAAGTGTGTGGAAGAAAATAACTGATTGAAGCCTAGAACTTCTGAACTTCTGGGTAGCTCAATAGTTTATGCCTCCGGCTGTGAGGTTGGGAGTTCAGTTTTCTATTGTGCCTCTTTGGGAGAGGCTGGACTAGAAGGAGGAGGAGGAGGAGGAGGAGGAGGAGGTAGTAGTAGCAGTAAAGCCAGGATAGTCTGTAGAGGAATTAAATTAAAGAATACTGAGCTGAATGTTGCTTCCTGCCTGTAGGGGTTGTAAAACAAGAAGGGACGAAGCTTCTGGACATTCTCATTATCAGGTGCTATGACATAATTCATCCTCTGGCCCATCCCCTCTTCCCCGGTTTTTCTGAGCTCAGCTTGCAATAGAGTAAATAGGAGAGAAATGGATTTTCCCAAGGATAATATATTGTTGAAAGTTGTCCCTTAATGTATTTGAGATGCTTTGGTCCTGAGTAGGCAGTTAAGTGCCATTGTTGTTACAAAAGCTATGCTCCTGGTGGAAACCAAACCTACTGTAACTCATTTGTTTATATAGACTGACCTAACTGCCCACATTACTGGATACTCCTAGAGGTGAGTTTGTAGAGATACTGGCGGATAGGATGCTAGAGGCATAATAAAGTTACAAAGAAGTTAATAAATTTACACACTTTTGACAAACTTTCTGGCAGATGATGAATGCGAATTTCAGATCTCCAAATATCCTGAGAGGGGTAGCAGCTGATGGGGGTTGCCATGATGGTGGAAGCACCTGCACGTATTGCAACACCACTGCTGTTAAAAAGATGAGAGGTCTGTCTGGGTTGTGACCTGGAAACCCTCCTCTCATCTGTTAGGTAGGGGGTGCAATTTATGCTATCAGAAGTGTCTCGGCTAAAGCATTATGAAAATTCAGCAAGGGAGTTCCGTTGAAGAACTGTGAAGAGAATTTTAGCTGTTGGGTACTGTTGGGAACAAAATGCAATAAGAAAAATGTCCTGGTGAGCTTGGACAGCTGGAAAATTCAGAGATGGCTTCATTTGAGTTGGGACCCACAGTTGCTCAGTTCTTTAGCTTTAAAGCATGTGACACTACACTATAGAAGACGGCCCCCTCCCTTTATCATTATGTGGCTTTACCTTTCCAACAGACATCCCAGTCACAGCTCCATTGCAAAAGCACAGAATGACAGGGAAAGTTGTATTTGCAGAGCTATGGTGCCTTTGCAGCACATTTCTACCCAAATCAATCCCCACAGCCATTCCTTGCTAGCCAAATATGGGCAGTGCTGCTTCCTGCCTGAGTGTGTGCTGAATTTGTGCAGTAGTGGAAACTAAAGAGGAAGAACGACAAGACTCCTCTAGAAGAACGGCTTACAGAAGAATTCTGAGCTCGTGTCCTTGAATGGCAATAAGGGACCCTCTATCAGCCCTTGAGTCCTCCACGGACAGCAGGCTTCTTTCTTTCTGCCACTCTACCCTCTTGCATTTGTTTTGGGATGCCAGAGGCAAACAGAGGTCTCCTTTGTCCCCGTGAGGCCCGGCCCTACTTGCAGTGCCCTCATGGACATCTCTCAAACAGATGCTACTCAGAGATGGCCAGCCGGCCAGCACCTGTTGCTGCTCTGGCCTCGCCCCTGACCTACCCTTCCCCATCCTGTTTCTTCCGTCATCCTCCCTCTTCCTCCCTCTTTGTTTCCTTTCTGTCTCTTCATTTGTATATGCTGGGAGATTGGTTTTCTTCATTGCTCTTCATCATATGAAAATTCTATTTATGACAAAATGGCAGGAAGGAGGACTTAATTTGGTCATTAGCTTTCCGGGTGCCCTCTTCCAGGTTCCTGCTCTTTGGAGCT
Organism: Phrynocephalus versicolor; assembly: GCA_023846285.1. Taxonomy (NCBI): domain Eukaryota; kingdom Metazoa; phylum Chordata; class Lepidosauria; order Squamata; family Agamidae; genus Phrynocephalus; species Phrynocephalus versicolor. Next base: position 29,540,022 of record JAHTLZ010000015.1, on the reverse strand, counting down.
CTTGAAGGTGACTTTTGAAAAGGTCTCCTCTATGTATATTTTTAGTAACAACTGAAAGTAATAAGACCCATATTAGAATCTCTCAACATCTCAATTTTCTTAACCGTAGCATAATCATTCCTGTTTTTTAGACAAGTGACACTTAAAACATCATGACATAACAAACGGGAGAGTTTCACAAGCAAGTAAAAGAATCTCATTTATTTCGATGACCTTCTTCCCGAGGTCTCAAGTGAGCGCAATTTCTTCCTTAAATGTTCATTAAAAATAAAGACAGTATATGGGCTTGAGATAAAGCGGCAGCATATGCGGTTATGCTGATTTGCCATCCAGATTTTCTTCTGCCAGCTCTCTTGCCTGTATTATTATTGTTTATTTATTTTATTTGACTGACATCTTTCCCACCCATAGGGGTCCCAAGACAGCCCACAATCTGTTTAAAACTTAACCACAGTGAAAAACTGCAGGATACAACATTAAAAAAAAAACAACTAAAATCCACAATTATTTTCCCCACCATTGAGACCGGTGTATCTAGGATCAGTGTTGAATGCAGGAGCACACCCAAGCTGTGGACCTGACTTTTCATGGGAAGTGTAAGCCCATCTAGGACAGGTTGAATCCCTATCTCCTGATCTTTCTTTTTCTTGGCAAGGAGCACCTCTGTCCTGTCTGGATAATTGAGGAGACAACTGAATCTTGGGGGATTTCACAAGTCTTATGTCCATGGTGTTGGACAGGATTCCCCAAACATCACCTTAGGACTTGGTCCTCCAGAAAGGATGGGAACCACTGTAAAACAGGACTTTCAAGACCCATGCTAGATAGGCACCCCAGAAGAATGCTATGGCTGATGGTACTGAGCACTACTGAAAGGTCCATCAGAGTTGCTCAGTCTGCTTCCCAGTGTAGGTCATCCACGAAGGTGAGCAAACTTCTGGAACTGAGAAACCACCACAAGCTCCAGAATATCATGCTAAGAAACTGAATGCTGGAAACGTGCCTCTAATTATCCAGTACAGTAGAATCCAAGGAGAGCTTTTTAAACGAACATCTTACTGTTGTCTTCCTTGGGCATATTGGTTCCCTGACGTGCCTTAAGGAGGCATTTATTTCTCCCTTTACTTTACTCAGACAGTCCTCCCTTTGCTGCTTTTATAAGCCAGGAGGGGGAAGGGTTCAACACACACACACACATATGCACATATGCAGGTAGTCTTGGGTTTCTGGCTGCAGAGAAGACCTAAAAAAAAGAATGAAAAAGAGGAAGAGTAAGGGATTGAAAGGTGATGCTCTTGTTCCGCATCATGTAGTTAGTTGTTTGTCAAGATGTCTTAGGGGAAGTAAACATCGCTGCTAGGTGCCCTAGCTTGGCCCTAGTGTGTCTACAAAGGAAACTTCCTTTTCTGCTTTCCCTTTGTGCTCTATCACAAAAAAACCCAACAGCAGGTAATCCTGGACTGTGGACTATGGTGGCTGTCTTTGTGCACAATCTCTTTCTTGTCAGAAGAGGGAGAACTGGAGACTTAGGAAAATGCTGTCTCTCCCCCCCCCAAAACACACACACACACACACACACACACACACACACACTGTTGCTCTCCTAGCAAAGAAGGACAGAGACTACTCCTGTGCAGAGAGCAGCCCGCTTCCTTGTTTGGAAGAATTAAAATTGGATGTGCCTGTGTGTAACACAGGTTAGAGATGAAATTTAATGGAACAACTGCATGGCCAGAAGGTACAATCCTGCTTTTAGGTATAAAATAGTTGAATAAATTTTCAGTTAATGCAGAAATCAGTGGAAAATATGGAGGCTCCAAGTAATCGCAATAGGAATTGACATTCTTTTTTCATTAACCATTTACCCTGGTTTGACCTCATTAGAAGAAAGATGGAATACAAGTCTAACTAGTAAATAAAATAATAATAATAATAAAATGATGTTATCGTAAAACTGTTGTGCTGCTGCTCCCCTTCTTCAACCTTTAATTTCTGTAATAATGGGATTATAAAATGCAGAGGTTATGGAATCTGTGCAAATTCAGCATATTTTTGGCATTGCAAAAATGACTAAAATACGGAGATTGTGTTTCAGCTGCTGGCATCGGCACATAAAAGCCACTTTAATCTTTGATTTTTAACTTTTAATGTACAAAACTGCTTGAGACAGACAATAGTAGATTGAACTGATCTTTCACATCACCTCTTTCTTCACCCTGGTAGCTTCTAGAAGAAAAGGGTGCAATTTCTGCCACCCCATGGGGAAAAGTAACAGTTTTTGCCAAAACAGAAGGACTCCTGCATCCACAGGAGATTGGTTCACCAAAGGAACCCTATATAAAACATAGAAGGGGCGAGACAAAGGCCACTAGGGGGTGTTTTATATATAGGGCCGTGGCATACTGTGGATAAGTGAAACCATGGATCCTGCTGATACACATTTTCTCCACAGCCATTTATCTACTTGCATTTACATGCTTTTGAACTGCTAGGTTGTCAGGAGCTGGGGTTAACAGTGGGAGCTCATTCCGCTGCATGGCACCTGGGATTCGAACTGCCGAGCTGCGGACTTTGCAGCCAACAGTTTCAGTACTCTAGCCTGTTGAGCCACCATGTCCCAGATATTGGATATCTGGCTGTAAATCCAGTGGCTAGCAGTTCAGTTCTCCTCTGTCCCTTCCCGGAGAAGAGCCAGCTTGTGCAGTCTTGGGCAAGATGTACCGTCCCAGAATGGCCCCAGAAGAAATGTGTGGTTAACTACTTTGGAGTACAGTGGACCCTTGCATAACAAGCGGTTTGTTTAACAGAAAATCCTCTTAAAGGAAAAAATTTCCAGAGATAGGGGAAAATCACTTAAGAGAATCACCTATGGGGCAAATCTGTACAACAGAAAAATGGTTGCAATTAGCCATTAATCTGTTTTCAGTGCATTCCTATGGGAAATTTGTACAAAGGAAATTTGCCTAACAGAATTTCATTTGGAACAAATTAATTCCTTTGTACAAGGTACCACTGTATTCTATTCCTAGAAAACCCTGGAAGTGGTTGCCAAAATGGGAATTGATGATGACATTTAATTAATTATTATAGAAATAGGCGAGCTCAATCTTTTTTATTATCCTTTATTCCTAGAGGTGCCCTAATATGATGTACAGAACAGGTTCAGTTGTTAGAAAGAAGGAAAACAATAATTATTTAGGAGCAGTTGTGTAATAATTTCAGGAAGAGTTTCCATGGATCCTCTGAAGTCTTTGTTGCAATCCTAATTCTCCTTATGTTTTCTCTCCTGCCTTTTTTCTTTGAAAAGTCCAACCTGTCAGTCAGACTGCCTCCATCTGTTGCTAACCCTGGAAATTGTCAAATCAGTGAGAATTCCTTTAAATATTGATGAGTTACAGTGGGGTTCGGGAGGCTGGAGGGAGGCTGTCTGAGTTTGTGCCTGAGGCATGAGAGATTAAGCGACTTTTTTTTGTCACTGTGGGGGTTGGGAGAGAAGATTAAACCTTGTGAACCTCTTGGAAAAGGTTGTCTAGACTCTGAGATTCTGTTGGGCATTTCTATTTCTTTCTCCTAAGATAGTTTGCATGGACAACCCAGAATTGACTGGCTATCATTAGCAGAAGAAATTAGATCCTTTTATAATGCAAAGACAGATGCTGCAGGACTCTTTAGTATGTTAAAATGTGTTAATTATAATCTGGATAATATTTCATGTATCTCAAATGTGGGATGTAATACAGTACTAGAATACTAGTTTTCAAAGTGTCAGAGAACTGCTGGTTAAAATATCGTGTTGCGCCCTATCAATATTCATGAGGAATAAATCGACAAAGGTTTTTTTATCACAGTACCTCATTGCCTCAGTATTCCTTGTTCTGTGATAAAATATTTTATATTAGAGGAGTCTGTGAACTTCTACTATGTAAAGCACTCAATAAAAAAGATACATCAGGGTTGATGATTTTTACATGAGACATACTATTTCATGGTGTATCTTCTCACTCACCTTCTGGAAATGTGTCACATGAGCTTTCTCATCACCACAAATCCTGCTGAAAGAGAAAACCTTAAGAGAAAAAAATAACAAACCTTGTAACTTTCTGATTGGCTTTTAAGGCTTGACTGGATATAATGTTTCCTAATCTCATAGCTGTGATTAAGAACAGTAGAACTGCCTTTTAAACTCTACACACTTCACCTCCTTCCTCTTTCTAGTTCCTCCTTGTCCTTATGAACTCATCTTCTCCCCATTCAAAAAATAAGACTTCAAATTAAGGCACATTTTTCATATATTTTAGCACCTTGGGAAGATTGGAAAGGCCACTTGGATAGTCTATTCAGGGACTAGGTACTGTGTTAAAGACAGTGGTATGCAGTCTTGTGCTTGGTGAGAGAACTGATATCCATTATTGAAAATATATGTTGTAGTAGTGGATGCTGCTGACACAGGCCTTTTGGTATTTTCTTTAACTAATTAAATTACTTTCATAAAATATGAGCAGACGCTTCATGTTGGCTTTAAGAGCACAAAGCATGATTCTGAGACCTTTGTCCAAGCACAGACTCACTGTTCTATGTTTGACTATGCCATAGATTGTGTAACCTCTACCAGCTTCTCCTTTAATGTGTTGATGAATTCAAGGGAGAAGATAGTGTTCAAATTGAGCTGAACCAGTAGGGATGGAAGAAAGCAGGAATGGTACTATGAGGCAGAGTAGCCTTTCCCAAATCCCGTGCCTTCCACATGGACTATCGTTAGCCACAGTGGCTGGAACCGATCAGGGATTTGTCGTTCAACACATTTGGAGTGTACGAGGTTGGGAAAGGTTCATAGAATCATAGAGTTGGAAGAGACCTCAAGGGCCATCTAGTCCAACCCCCTGCCATGCAGGAACCCCATCACAGATGTACAAATGCTAATATTCATAAGATAAAGCTTCCATCTTCTGATTGAACAAATACAAAAGTTGATTATGAGCTACATCAAGGAGGAAATGAAGAAAAGCAATTCTGACTTGATTCTCTGCCAGCCGTGTTATGTTTTCAGCATGCTGGAGGACTGCAGGTCTTCATCCTGCCTGTTTTCTAGTCTTGAAAGTGACGGAACAAAGAAGCAGAACAAAGAACAGTCTCCTCTGAATCTAGTTTTGAACACATAACATTTCTTCTTGTAGAGCCAAGTGGAACATTGCACTAGCACATTTTTCAAAAGAAGAAACCTCACTTTATTTTGATCCTTCTCAAGTTTAACAGTAACTTTTAAACCATTATTCACTTTGTGTCCCCCCCGGGCCTGCCCAAAGTCCGGCCCGGGGGGGTGGCGGCAAATCCGGCCCACCAGGCCATTCTGAATGGCCCGCGGCTGCAGGCCCACCCCTCCCTCCCCCTCCTTCACCCCATTTTTTTAAAAAGAAAGTGGGTGGGGCTTGCAGTGGGGTGGCAGGGTCGGGGAGCAACCAGCCCCTGACACATTCTCAGCCACCAAATCTGGCCCTCCTTACAAAAAGTTTGGGCACCCCTGATCTAGCTTATTGGTTTTAAATCTTTCTTTCCATTTTGCTTTCTTCCTTTCTCCTCCTGAATCCCACCCCTCCACTTCCTCACTGAATTCCATGCACCTTTTTCTTGCCTCCATAGACTGCTGTTGTTTTACTGCTTGTAATAAAAGAAATTAAATTGCAATATTTAAAATGGAGCCCAAGGCTGCATCAATTCTGACCTTGGCAGGATGTACTTCCCCTTTGCTTTTGTCAGGGGGAAAGATGAGCCCTGGAATCATGGAGAATATTTTGTTGTCTCATTTTCCTGTCCGGTCTCCATTGTAATTCCCCTAACCCAGTTTGTGTTCCAAAACCAGATGGCTCCTGCTGCTAAGACATTAGGGAGGTCTCCAAAATCTGCACCTCTCTTCTCGAGTTCATGCCTTGTTCAGCTTGTTTATTCTCTCCCAGGGAAGCTACAGCTGACCTGGCCTCAATCCTGTTTTCGTTGGCTCATTCTTCTTTAATAATAACAACAGTAAAATAAACACTTAACTCTCAGTGTTAAGTGGGTTATCCTGCCCTGTTTACACTCTGTCCCCTATTCATCATGATGCCGATAACCTAGAATCTTAAGAATTGTTTGCCCCCCTCTCTGTGATGAGCTGGGCCCCAATTTAAACAGATGCTCATGTTTTTGTCCTTGTTTTACTTGTGTTTGATGGACGCTATATGACATTGGCTGTTTTTCTATACTACTTAGCACACTAAGTCATACTAGAATAGGTCCATTGAATCAATGGGGATTTGGTAAGTCAACTCTCCTACAAGATCCATTGATTTAAATGGACACCCTCTAACTTACTGGGCTAAAGCAAGTCACAGAACAGGCTAATTTAAACCAATAGAAATTATAGAGGAATTGACCTACCTAACCCCTGTTGATTAAGTGGGCCTACCTTTATGTTAAGGAACAGGATTTTTCACCCGTATTACTGTAGTACTATTTTGTTTACAAAATATTCAGTGCTTTCCCCACAGAGAGCACCACCATTTGCTTGTACATCTGCTTGTGTCAACATGTGTATAATAGAAAAAAATAAATAAAAGTAATGGGTATAATCCAAGGGAAGATGAAGTAAAGTCACTGGGGGCCAATGTTTACTGACTAAAGGGAACCAGAATCCCATCAAAATGAACAGAAATGAGCTGCCATATAGACCTTAAGATAACCTTGACATCCCTGTGGAGATCCCACAGAGGTGATTTGTCATGCATCGACAAAGACGGTGATAAATTAGACACATTCTAGAGGCATTGCACCAGTGGACATTGAAGGAAGAGCTGAAGAAGTTGACCTAGATTCCTTCAACTGCTGGGGTACTGTTCTTAGCTCAGTTTTGTTTTCAGTTGCCCTAGGAGAACTGGTTTCCCAAAAGAGTCCGCCTGGCCTGAGGAATTTTTGAAGGCAAAGTGTTCTATTAGTGTTATTCCTCAAATAATTCCCAGTCTCTCAGAAATAATAATTAGTTAAAATTCATTTCAGTGAAAGTTGGGCTTTACAGAAATTTTTGTAGATCTTGCCTCTCCTTCAGATGCTGGAAACTGGAACCACTAGCTCTGAGATATTTGTGGCATGATGAGGTAATAGTGATAAAACTAATTTCATGCTTTTGTTATTCATCCTCTCTGTAGCTGGTAGGGTCTGTTTCAGTTTCTCACTTTTCTAATTTTAATTCCATCCTGGCCTGTTTTATGTTGTCATTGCTGTTTTGCATTATTTTGTGATATAAAAATAGTTGCATGAACATTTGAATGATCTTTTGTGTACATTTCCCTTATGTTTTTACCCTGCTTGCCTTAATATGTACATTTTGCAGGCAGTTTGCCACAATATAATGCTTTTATACACACCCATATTCTGACATTGATTTTCTCTAATATTGTTTATTTTATTTTGGCAACTATTGCAAAATCCTGAGGATAGTGAATACAGAAGGATAACTGTGCTTTGTCTTATATATTGTTTTGGAATGTGTGTGACTATGTTATGGTCAGAATGTAAACCAAATAGGTTTTTCTCCGTTCTCTTAGGAATGGTCCTTTGGGTCTCATACATGCCATTGCTTAGAAGCAAAGAAATTTAAGGAGTGTCTGCATTTTCATTAAGCTTTTGAGATCATGTTTGGCTTTTAGGGCTGTAAAATCTCTCATGTGACCATGATTTCAGTTATCTTGTGGGGTCTTGCATGGCAGATTAACCATTTCTTGAAAGATCACCAGCGTCCCCAGAAGTACTTCCAGTTTGAGGTACAACCATAACAGAAACAAGATAGTTTGCCTCTTATAATTTGACTCATTTCTCACTCTTCTGATTTTGTTAACAGGGACATAGCGGTCAGGAGACATCTTGCATTGGTTCTACGTACTGTTCTTGTGTAGGCCAAGCTATTCTAAACGTTCGGCCTCGCCCCCCCCACCCCCATTCACAGCTCTCCAAAGACATTTCAACCTTGCCTTCTTGTCACTCCCACCCTTGCACCCTGCCATTCCCAACCTCTGTAATACCTCTCAATCAGTCACAGTGAGCTTGTGACACTCCAAGCTCTTTGCTCTTGTCTGTAATCCCATTTACTGCCTGTGGCCCTGCTGACAGGATTGACAAGTGTGTATGTGATGTGGCTGTGCGCTCTACTTAACGGGAAGTTGGGGGGTGGGCGCATGTCTTGATATTATTACTCCAAGTGGATTTTTTTTTTAAAAAAGCAGGTTTTGTCACCAGAAATCTAAATTATGCTCTCAGAATAAAGGAAGCCTACTTGCACACTTTTATTCACCAAAATTTTGAAGTACTGGGGAAAGATTGGAAAGATTTGGCAAAAATGGCCAGAGGGAATCCTAACAATTGTGATAGAAAGGGCCTGTAAAGCCATTGAGTCCAACCCCATGCTCAGTGAAAGAACCAAAGTATAGCTTGTACAGATTTTTTTGACCAATTTTCTCCTGAATGCCTCTATCCTTGAAGTGCGGGCCAACAATGAAGATGGTAAACCGAACAATGGATGAGGCAGAGATGGGAAAAGTTACTCTTTTGAGGCTAAAACTTTCAGGGTCCTCCAGCTATCACAGCCAGTTTTGATAGGCAATTCTTGAAGTTCTCATTTAAAAATGTAACTTTTCCAAACTCTAGAATCAAGTGATGAATATGTGAAATACAATATTCCCCCCCCCCTTATCTGCTGATCCACTAACCGCAGATTCAGTTATCAGCAGTTGGTGATCAGCCGGGAGGCAGCAAGGAGGGGAAAAATTAAAAAAAAAACTTAACTCTGCTGATGCTCACCGACTTCCTCCTCACCACCGCCACTGTGGCAGGCCACCCACCACCCACCCACCCTCTGGAGGGTAGGAGAAAGGACTCACCTGGCTGGCCAAATGGCCTTTGAACTTCCCAGTCGAGTCCCATGCGAGGGATTGGAAGTTTTGAACTTCCAGCTCAAACTTCTGATCCACCACCCGGGACCTGAGCGGGAAATTCAAAGTCCCCACCTCACTCCTCTGGAGAGTGCCTCGCTTGCAGCGTCAGTGGCAGTGGTAGGGGGAAAAAACTACCACCGGCCAGACACTCTCCAGAGAGATGAGGTGGAGACTTTGAATTTCCCCGGTCAAGTCTCCGGCGGCTGAGGAAAGTTTGAGCAGGAAGTTCAAAACTTCCAATCCACCGCCTGGGACCTGACCCGGAAGTTCAAAGGCCATTTGGCTAGCCAGGTGAGTCCCTACCCCACCCCTCCAGAGGGTGCCTTGCTGGACTGCCACGGTGGTGAGGAGGAGGGTGGCGCGCATCAGGGCGGTAAGTTTTATTTTTAAGTTTCTCCCCTCCTTGCTGCCGCCACAGTTGCTGCCAGCTAGCTGGCTGGTGGTGTCAGCAGCTGCAAGGAGGGAATATTTTTTTCTTTCACCCTCCCTCCTTGCCGCAGTGAAGTGACACAGAGAAAGGGGAAAAAACCTTTCTTCCCTCCTTTCCATTTGGTGGATGTCGGGGGTAAAACCTTTCACTCCAGCACCCCACCACCCTTCCACCACCAGTATCCTCATATAAGAGCATTTGCTCTTATCCGCAGAAATCCTGTTGCTCAACCTAGTAGTAGGTTCAGTTAATCAATGGGAAATTGGTGAGTCGGTGTCTCCTTAATAATAATAATAATAATAATAATAATAATAATAATAATAATAATA
>JAHTLZ010000015.1:29515189-29530296 GCA_023846285.1 Phrynocephalus versicolor | reverse complement strand
TAATAATAATAATAATAATAATAATAATAATAATAATAATAATAATAATAATAATAATAATAATAATAATAATAATAATAATAAACAACTTTATTTTTATGCCGCCTTTCTCCCCAAAGGGACCCAAGACGGCTTACAACAAATTCAAAAAGTACAATAAAATCAATACAATGTAAAAACAACACAATACCAATAAAATACTATAAAATACTATACAATATAATACAATAAAAAAACAAGATTAAAAACAGTAGCTGCAGCAGAGTTTAAAAGATTCCCCAGCCAATAACTAAGATATTATAAAAATTTGTAAAGGCTGGAGGCTCAGAAGGCTTGCCTAAATAAGTAAGTCTTAAGGCCTTGCTTGAATATTTCAAGGGAGGAGGCAGTTCTTAACTCAAAGGGGATGGAATTCCATAGTGTCAGTGCCACTACTGAGAAGGCCCTATTTCTTGTCGCCGCCCCTTGTACTTCCTTGGGTGCCGGTACTCGTAGAAGGGCCTTCTCCGATGACTGAAGGGGACGGACTGGATTATATGGAAGTAGGCGGTCTCTTAGATAACCTGGTCCTGAGCTGTATAGGTCTTTAAATGTCATAACCAGCACCTTGAATTGGGCCCAGAAACGAATGGGCAGCCAATGTAGTCCCTGGAGAAGTGGCCCAACAGAGTCGAACCGCCGAGCTCCAGTAACCACCCGGGCTGCCGCATTCTGTACCAGTTGTAGTTTCCGAACCGTCTTCAAGGGCAGCCCCACATAGAGCACGTTACAATAGTCTAGTCTTGATGTCACCATGGCATGGATCACCGTGGCAAGGTCTGCACGATCTAAGTACGGTCGCAGCTGGCACACCAGCCAAAGCTGGGCAAAGCCCCCCCTGGCCACAGCTGCTACCTGGGAGTCCAGGAGCAGCTCTGAATCCAGGAGGACCCCCAAGCTGCGGACCTGCTCCTTCAGAGGGAGTGCAACCCCATTCAGAGCAGAATGATATTCCAGCACCTGCATCGAAGATTTCTGAACCAGGAGAACCTCTGTCTTGTCTGGATTTAATTTCAGCTTGTTAGCCCTCATCCAGATCCCCACGACTCCAGACAGCGCTCTAGGACTTCAACCGCCCCCCTGGAATCTGGGGAAAAGGAAAGATATAACTGGGTGTCATCAACATATTGATGGCACCCAACTCCAAATCCCCGGATGACATCTCCCAGAGGTTTCATGTAAATATTAAATATTAAGTTCCATTGATTCATATGGGGCTACTCTAGTGCAACTTAATACCCTAAGCAACGTAACATCAGCCACGGTTTCTAAGTTAAATTGGTAAATTCCTGTGATCTGCTCAGGTTTCTTTTTCAACCCACAACTATGAGGACTGGAAACTTATCTTGAAATGGACAGAATTGAATAAAGCAGCATCGGTTCTCAGGGTTGTGGAGCAATGCTGTTATTTCCTGCAATTAGTCATGAATCAAGTCCTGCTAATTGCAGACACACAGAGATTTCTAGACTCTGTCAGCATACTAAACAGTGGTGAACGTCCCCAGAATGCAGTAGAAGTCTTGGTTGTTTTGAAGGAAGAGTTATGTTCTAGCCATTTATTTCCTTTGCTGATGCCAGCACCATTCCTCTCCTTGGCACCGTGCCCTTAAATAGTATCTTTGGTTAATTACCTAATAAAGACCAGACCTTCTTTTCTTTGACCCTGCAACTTGGGAGAGGGGAATTCATCATCCTTTTTAGCAAGCTCTGTGTGAATGCGATCTGTCTTATCCACTTGCCTTTGCTGTTCCAACCCTCCCTCCCAGCTTCTCTCTCATTTGTGAGGCCATTCATTCTCTCTCTGTCTTTCACTCTCCATCCTAGAGAAATGGTTTTGAGCCAGGGAACAGCTGCCTCTCTCTCTCCCTGCTTGGGTGTGGAGTGTTTGGCTTGAGGCTGCTGAGCTGACCTGTTATGCTCCTAGTCCGGAATGTCATATGCTTGTCATGTGGAGGGAGCCTCCCACCAGAGAGCCCCCCCCCCAGCAAAGGAGAGCAGGGCCCATCAAACAAGGAGATAGCTAAGCCAGCTGTCATGTGCTGTACAAGGGTCCTTTGTTCTCATGTTCTGCTTTCTTTTTGTCTCTTTTTATCTGGTTTCTCTCGGTTCCCCCAAGCTTCCCTCTCTCATTTTCTCTGCAGTTTCTCTAGGCACCCTGTTGGTTTGCCTCGGAACGCAGGTAGTGGCCGCAGAGGGGGTCCTGTACCTTCAGGCCCCCCTGCACTTGGCTACATTTTGCTCTGTATCTCTTACTTGCTTCCTCCATTCAATAGCAATAACCTTAATGGCATGACAAGGTAGCCAAGTGTTGCCAAAGCGAATCCATCAAATACTTCTCTGCAGCTCCCCCACTACCCCTCGGGAGCACTTTAAGTGCAAGCCCTTTTAATCAAGGTGGAGGCTGGGAACTCTGGTATGTTAAGTTGGGGAGTGGGAGGCAGGAGTGAGGGAGCAGAGTCTGACCAAGCTCCGAGCTACAGAGCTGAATGTTCTTTCTTTTACCCACTGGCTAGGAAAGTGAGCTGATGTGCCCTGTGTCAGCATCTCCTTTTGTTGTGCAGTGCAGTCCCTAGCAGGATGTTTCATTGTTGCAGGAAACAATTATAAATACGCCATTAACCATTGCCTGCTGGGAGTAGGGATGGCTGGCTGGCGGAGTGGGAAGGGCCAGGGAGTGACAGCTGCCAACCACCACCACCACCACCCTTGTTCAAAAGCGAAATACAAAATCAGGCTTGGCAGCTGTCAGTCCCTGGCCCTCCCCCTTCAATGTCTTTCCAGAGATTCCTGGAGGAAAGAGACTGCATGTTGCTGTTTCCAGTCCAAGACAGAAGGTCACTGCTTATGTCATTTAGAGAGGATACTCTGAGGTTCCTGGTTATGTCTGCATGATAGGATAGTGGCCCTGTACACCTATCTCAAGTCTACTTCAGAAACCATAATATGGAAAAGGATACAGTTCTATTTGAACTTAGAGGTAGGCCCTGGTAACTTGTGGACCAGTGGAAGGGCTCACCCCAAAACAGGGGAGAGGGGAGTGTCCTTAGTTGGTGTTGTTTCAACTTATATACTGCCCTATAGTGGTAGAGCGCTTTCTGGGCTGTTTACAACTTAATTATGCAAACAGCAACTCCCCTGCCCTGTGGTGGGTACTTATTGAGTCTCCTTTCCTTTTTCATAGATACAGATACCAGTACTGTATAGTGAGGTTCCAGAAGAAGAGTTTCCTACTTTTGTCTCCTTCTTCCCACCCCCACCCCACCCCCAGACTGCCCTTGATCCCATGCATGTATTTTGAAATCCTTTTGTGTGTAAATTTGAATTCAATCTGCCCTGCTTACATTGCACCACTTTTGTTATTTTTGCCCTTGTCCAATGGATTCTAAGCAAAAACTGCATGTCTGTGCCGCATTATTCCATCCAGGCATTGGTGAGATCCAGCTTCTGAAATAGAACCAACACTGTGTGTGACCTATAATTCCACCTACCTCCTCTGGAATTGCTATGTTTGTGTTATGACATGCACCACTGTTGATGTTCCTTGACAGTGTACCCGAGCATAGCGTATCTAGGGTCCTTAAGGTATCAGTTCAGATTCAAACAAAATTACTGGCTGTGAAACCCACAATGATTTGTTTGAATTTGGATTGCACTCAGTACTGTGCAGACAGGGAAACAACATGAGAGAAGTGGGGGGGGGGGAGTGATTGGGGCTTTGAGCCAGCTTTTCGATATATCGTGAGACCCAGTAGCTAGTCCTGATTTAGTCTTTCCTCCCTCCACCTGAAAATGCTGAGTTTGCACACCTCTATGGCTCCTGCTTGTCAGGCTTGGGAGACTGAATTGTTCACATAACTGCTATTCATACGCAATTAGTTGCTGTTAGAATGGACAGATTGAGGTGGATAGTAACCGACTAGTGGGCTTTGCATAGATCCCTAGCATTGGTGTCAAAGGAAATAGTGTATTTTTTGGAGTGTAGTTAAGGCAGCACAAACTTTCAGAGCTTGTGGGGTGCTTGTCCCTCTCACCAACAAGACCTGGGGTAGGGAATAAATTGGACCGGAGACGATCAAATAGCACTATAATAGCCAAAGGAATAATGGGTAGATTACTGACAGCAGCTCTGATGTGGACAAATGCCAATTTTCACAGAAGGGAAACAGTGACAGATTCATATTTTTTACTTCCTATATTCTTCTCATGAGGCTTAGGACAAGAGAATCTACACATTTTGCTCCTTCAGCTGCAAATAAATTTTTTTCATAGCATTGGATGTACTGTATAAGAAGCTTGGGGACTGAGAAAGGTGGGATACCTTCTCTTACTATTTTGTGGTAGAGTGGTCCCATTTTTGGTCCCCAGGCAAATGGAGTTGTGATGTCCTGACAGCACGGACCCATCCAGTTTAGCTCTGGTTCCTCTGTACATTTAAAAAGGAAGGAATAATTTCGTGATTACCTAAAGTAAAGAACAGCCCTTTCTTAAAGAGGCCATGCTGGCTGGAGGTGATGAGAGTTGTAGTGATACAACATCTGGAGAGCACTCATTTGGGGAAAGCTGCTTGAACAGTATTCAATGATTTACGATGGACAAAACGGGCGGTAAGGAAAAAAAATAGGATGAAATATGGTGTTACTCAGATGGCAGCAGAATTAATGTGAGAAATCAGAAGCCTAGGGAGTATATAGTGAGAAATGGAATAATGGAAACTCTTTGGTTTTTGTGGAAGCAAAAACAAAAACAAACAAAAACCCCTTAGATTATCTTACTAGATAGCAAAGTCTCATAAGTGCCATTGATTTTATTTTAATTTTTAAAATCTTGCTCAAAAAGGCAAAGTGTTCTGTGCCTCGTGGCGCAGTGGTTAAATGCCTCTACTGCAAGTAAAACTGCTCACGACCTGGGGTTCTGTCGCAAGTAGCAGGCTCATGGTTAACTCAGCCTTCCGTCCTTCTGAGGTCGGTAAAATGAGAACCCAGCTTGCTGTGGGGAGGGGGCAATGTGTAGCCTGCATACTGTAATTGAAACTGTAAACTGCCCAGAGACTACTTGACGTGGTATGGGGTGGTATATAAGCAGAACACTTTGCTTTTGCTTTGCTTTTTATTTACCACCCCATAGTGCTTAAGCACTCTCTTGGCGGTTTACAATTTAATTATGCAGGCTACACATCCCCCGACCTTGGAAGGCTGGAAGAATGAGTCAACCATGAGCCAGCTACCGGCGATTGAACCCCAGGTCATGGGTACAGTTTTAGCTGCAGTACAGGCATTTAACCACTGCACCACGAGGCTTAGAAAGCCACCTGGGGCACTTCAGAGTGTGTAGAAAGCACCTTTCTTCATCTCTCTCCCTTTTAAGTGTCAAAAACATTTTTGTATGCTACAGGGTGTGAGGAGGCTTTTATATTATCTGCTTGCTGTGTTAAGTAGTACTTATGGGTATTGTAATCCAAAATATGTAAAGTATGTAAAATATGTCAGGGTCATTGTGTCCATTTAGTAGCAGGAACAATAATTAATTTAGGCCTGTCTAATGGACTACCCTGGCTTGTAGGGTTTTTTTCTCCTTCTGGGTGAACTTGGAATATGCTTCTAGCTTCTATGGCCCTGAGCAGAGGATCCAAAGTGAAGTGAATACTAAACATATTTCTGCCTCCAGCTTGCTCTCTCTCAGCCCCTTTGTGAAACTGCCAAAAGATTTGTCTCTTAGCCTTTTTCAGTGATCAAGTTCCCTTGCCCCCATTTCTTACCCCTCTGACCCAGGTTTTTTTACATGAGAAAAGAGAAGAGGTAGATCCCTTTGCCAGTGACCTGGCTCTGAAGACCCCTGCAGAGAAGGGCTTGGTGGTAGTGTTGTGGTGCAAAGCGGTACCATAGAGATGGAAATGAGGCGGGAGGCCCAAATTCCAGAGAGTGGCCTCCTGTCAGGGTCATTGTGTCCACTTAGTAGAAGGAACAATAATTAATTTAGGCCTGTCTATTGGAAGAATCATTTCCACCTTATCCCCCTCCCCCTCCCCCCACTGGAGAGACAGTGTGGAGTGGAGGACTGGGGCCATACAGAGGCATACGGTGAATAATGGAGGTGTCTATCTAAGAGACAGAGGGTGCCTATAGAATTTGCTGGTGTGGAAAGAGGCTGTTCCCAGCTAACACAGATTAATGGTAGTTGTCGAAGGTTGCCTTTGCCTGCTTTTTAACTGATTCTGATCCTTATTTCATAAGCAGCAACTTCACACTTCAAATATGTGTATCCATGTATGTTTTAGTCCATTCCCTTGTTTGTTTGTTAATAAGAAATAATTAAAACAAATATATGTACGAACTCATGTGGTATTTTAAGACGAAGCTACAAATGAGACAGTTAAATCCTGCGCAATCCAAGAAGAGTGAATCTTCTCCAAGTGGATGTTTTTATTTGTGGGTTTTTTGTTGTTGTTGGTAAGGTAACAACTTCCATCAGCCCTCACCAGCATACCAAGAGGGATGGGGGTGGGGGCTGAGACTTGCAATTCAAAAACATATTTTTGGTGTGTGTGTGTGTGTGTGTGTGTGTGTGTGTGTGTGTGTGTGTGTGTGTGTGTGTGTGTGTGTTGCAGTAACCGGACACTGGATTGGTGGTGTCCTACTAATTTGATTTAGGTGGGAGATAGCATCATATTTTCTTCAGAGGCTATGATGTACTACGGAGAAAAAAGAAAAGAACAGCCTGGTTCAGAAGGTGTGGGGGGGATGCTAGAAGAGGTGTAACGTCTGTAGGTAATTCATTTCAAAGGGAGTCTTGCAATCTAAAACCCAGGAGGAGCAAAGGCAGAGATAGAAAGCAGAATAGTATAAGGGCTTTAAAAAGGCAGAACAGAGCTAGACAAGTGAGTTATACTAGCCATTTGTTTTTCTTGCTGTGTGACTTCGAATGAGTCTGTCTGTTGTTCCCAGTTTCTTAAAAGTTTTAGGCTACATTAGGGTCTCAGCCCTTTGGAAACTCCAGCAGAGCTCTGCACTGAAGGAAAAGAGGTTTTGCTGTGCATGGCCCATGTCTTGTCTCAGTGATTCCCTGTCAGAGCAGAAATGTTGTGCTCATCTTAGTTGTGCCCCGTCTGTTGCAACAAGTCTGGGATTGGCTGTAGTGTCAGCGCGTTAGCCAGGACAACCCCCGCAACTCCTGTCAGTTCTGCTTATACATGGTCCGTACACAAGAGTGATGACAGGGTAAGGCACCTTTTGCTGTTCCTGCGTGGCTTGACCTCTGTCGTTCCTATGGCAACAGCCAGTACATGTGACTGAAAATGGGGGAGACTTCCAGATTGGGCTACAAATCTGCCATAAATCACAACTGAAATGGAGGTGCACACCACAGAGAAGTTGGGAGAGAAATTATTTGGGAATGAATAAAGGGCTACTCAATGTTGCCTTTTGATACTCGTAGCACATTCATCTATTAATACGTGGCCTCCCAGTAAGTGGGGTGTGCTTTCAACATTGGCTCCACCTGCTTAGACAAGGACTGCAACAGCACACCAAGCTACCCCCAACCCAATTTTCCTTTCTTCTTTGCTCATTATTGGCAGCCCTTCATCAACAGTGGGAGGAGGTGGGTGGGTTGGGGGTTGGAGATGCAACATCAGTTCTGCTGAGGTGGTGAGGGCTCAATTAAGGGAGGCCTTTGTCATTCAGAAAAGAAGGAACACCAATTTCATTTTTGGGGAGCGGAGGGGGAATACAAAAATATTTTATTTATTTATTTATTTATTTATTTGTTTGTTTATTTACCACACTATCTAGCAAGACAGCTATGCTGGGTGGTTTACAAGCTTCAAAGAAATATCAAAATGCAAACCATGAATAGTAAACTATACATTGAGTATACAGCATTTGTTAAATGTTTCTTTTTGACAGGATAAGGACACATCTGTGGCAGATATTTGAAAAGACATTATCTGAAGATAGTATATGTTTCACATGAGATTATTTGGAATACAAACATATATCTCAAGGGTAGGAGTTAATTCTAAACCCACCAGTACCAGTAGAAACATGTATGGAATTCTGTGATTAAAGGGCTCTGTCTCAGCCTTTGTTGTCTGAATTATATTTAAGCAGTAGAGTACAAGGTAAACAACCAAGCAGATCAGGATAACTGGGGTAATCCATGGGTGTGTTCCGTTATTGCAGAAAACCAAACGCTGTGCTTATCAAAGGACACCCCAGATATGGACAAGTGACTGGTTGGGATTTAGCTATTCTCCTGGGCTTAGTGGGCTAAGATGCTCATCACCCAGTATTGAGAAACCTGTGTAGTAATCCTTTCTTAGGCCACAATCAGAAAAATGCTGGATCTCGGGGGGAGGGGTATGGGTGGTTAAATTGATGGTTTAAAATTGATGAGTTTTATGGCTTCTCTGACTTATCCCCTGCTCAGACTCATCAGAAAATTCTTGCCTAGTTTACATCATTAGCATAATCTGCTCAGGAGACACCTAAGATTATTGATGACAGAAAAGGGGTAAAAAACCCATGTGTCAAAAGTGAGTCACATGCTCTCATATTGAAGGGAAGTCTTAACCTTAAGTTATTTATTTAGTTAAAGCCATTTCCCCATCTTCCCATCTTCTATCTCTTCAAAGTGCTGTTCAATAATAATAAAACATAAAATACAGAACAATAGACAACAATGCACAAAGTGATAATGCAGTATTTACATTATTCATAAGATAGATAAAAAAACCTCTTGTAACACAACTGCTGAATGGATCTCAGATAAAAAGATTGGAATAAAGGCAACTGTTCATGCCAAACAGTATATCTTTTAGGGTCTGGACTACAAATACAATCAGAATTTCAGAATTAGAATGGTCAGTGTGGAATATGAAAGTAGCAGGTGCTGAGTTTATAAAATGGGCTCCGGGTGCAAATTCTACAGTTCCTTTCAGTCAGCCTTCTCCCCAAATTATTTTTCTCATTTCCTTCTGTATGGTATTTCAGATATTTTTTATCTTGATAAGAAAAATAGTTGCTTTTATTATGGTGAGCTCCACACCCGAAACAGCTGTATTTGAGGCTGTGAAGTAGAAGATGGCATTGTATTGTAGCTCCAGAAATTTGTGCACTGTACACTTTAAAGAGCACAAGTGATGACAATAAGATTTCCTGCTGGGAGCTGCTTGAAACTTTCCTTTTTTTTTTTTTTTGGAAAGCTGACAAGGGTTTGATGATGATACAGAGAACAAAAACAATATGACAACAAAGACTGTTAAAACAGCAGGCTGCTGTGGAAGGTTTTTCAGTGGGCTTCAGTACAACCCAAGATTGCCGGAAGGGCTAGATTTGAAAGCTGATGTCTGAAATTTCTTCATAGCACACAAAGTATTTTAGCAGGGACATTGTGATTTCCTAATGCTAAACATCCTTGTGGCGACTACAGTAATTGCCTACATGAAAAGCAATAACAGAAAAGCCATTGAATTTATTTTCTGCATCCTCTTAATGTAATTCAGCATCTAGAAATAGGAAAGGGAATCAGTACCATGTGACAGGGCAGTTCAATTTAGATCATGAGTTAAGGAATATGAGTAGACTGTTAAATATATTTGGTCTTAAATTTTAACCAAAAGGGTTAATTAATGAATAATGCAAATAAATGCGTGTTCAGAGACTGAAAACCTTGGACACAGGCAATTCCAGATGTGTTAGAAGATATTTTACTGTCGGAAGACCTTAATGATTTCTTGACCGCATGCTTGATGAAGCACCAGGATTATACAGTGGACCCTTGTATAACAAACAGTTTGTATAACATAATATTTGTACAACATAAAAATTCCAGAGATAGAGGAAATTTGCTTAACAGAATTGTCTATGGGACAAATCTGTACAACATAAAAATGGGATCACTCTGTTTTCAATGCATTCCTATGGGAAATGTGTATAAAGGAAAATTTGCTTAACATAATTTCATTTGGAATGAATTAATTCCTTTATACAAGGTACCACTGTAATACCAACCTCCTTTTTGGAACTTGTGATCTTGTATGGCTGTTGTGCAGCCACTCATACTGTGTTCTACTGTTTTCTTCCTTAGGGGAGGGGAGATGTGTACAGGTACAGATAAGCAAGTCCTGCCCTGTTTCATCTCCTGCTTCTGCCCCTCCCCCAGCCTCTATAATTGACAAACTCATTCGAAGAACAAATGTTGTTTTAATTTAATTTTCAGACAAACAATAGTCCAGGGACAATGTTAAATTCATGAAACTGGCTTAATGTGATGAAATTTAATGAGGCAATTTGTGTTCTGCCCTGGGCTGCTGCAGCAGCGTGCTTGCTCCTAGCTGTGTGAGATGGTTCTTTTCTGTGTAAGCCAGAACACACACTGCCCCTCTAGTGCTTTTTCTCTGCCTGATTTTGGAAGCTAAGCAGGGTTGGCCCTGCTTAGTACTTGGATGGGAGACCACCAGGGAATACCAAGTGCTGTAGGTGCCTGGAGTAGGAACTGGCAAACTACTCAAGTATTCCTGCCAAGAAAACACCATGGACATGGAGTCACGAAGGGTTGGTCATGATTGTAACAACACAACACACACAAGTGGAGGGAGTATGCTTCCTTTACAATCACAAATACATTTCTGAGAGCCATGGATGTGTTTGTATGCCTGCGGAAACGCACGTCACTGGATTCATGTCATATCTTCAGGTGTGGGTCACCTGTAACTTGCCATTCACTCCATTGTTCTCATTAAACTTGATAGAATGTAGGTTCATGAGTCAATCAAAATAACCCAAGTGCAGCAAAAGAAGAGGAGAACTCGTAGGTGTAAACTAAAGCTGTAGGGTGCAGTACAGAGATGATAGAAAAGAAAATGAATAACATTAAACATTTTTATAAAACAAAAATACTACTTGTTCCATAAGTCTTCTGGATGACCGTACCACTGCATACTGTGATTGATATAATGCATTTATTTATACTATTTAGTTTTAGCTATGGCACAGTTCTTTGCTTTTCAGTGCTGTTATATATCATATAAAACCATTTATTGTCCCATGGCGAGTTAAGGACTTAAAGCACAGCACATGTTACCATCTGGTTTTTACAGGTAAATTGTAACTGGAGCAGGTGTGTACTCCTCCAGTTTTGGGGTTTTCATGTTGTTTTGTTTTGTTTTTGAGAGGAGGTGTCACCTTAACTACACACCAATCCCAGTCAATACATGAGCCACTACAGCTTCTACCTTTATATTTCTTCTGGAGGTGAGGGTATATAAAGAATAGCCCATTCCTGCAACACAAGGTCTTGGCATGTTGGAGGCTGAGGATGGATCCTTTCACTGAGCTCTCAGCCTACTCAGTTTCTCTGGGCAAAACTGCCCATGTATCCATTGACAGTCTCAGAAGCTTCCTGGTTTTCCTCTTTTTGTTATGGTCACATTGTCCTTTTAGAGTCACTTTATGAATTGGAAGTAAATCCAGTTAGGGTCCAGGAGTCAGAATCAGCAGCTATTTTTAAAAGAGGAGTTAGTAATACATCATATTCTTACCCACAAAGGTCAGTTTAGGGCAGGCTCTGAGCAGAGTATTGAAATGTCACTCTTATTCCCAAATGGATGCCCCTCCACTTTTAATTCTGTGCTCTGCCCATCCCATTTTCCCCTCATCAAGACCCTGCTAAATATGCCTTTCTCTTCTACTATTCTGCCCGCCTGACATTTCTTTCTTAATGAAGAGCTTCAGGCATTATCTATTGTACCAGGCACAGCACCCAGGACAGGCCTGGGCATTAGGAAGAGTTTGGCGGATTAACACTGATGAAGTGTACCAGCACATGGGATTTTGCTACTAATTCTCCATTGTGCATTTTCTCCAGAGCTATTCCAGAGGGCAAGTTAAAGCAAAGATTTGCCCTCTCCTGTCATACAGTAAAGGCACTGGAAGCAATTTGGTTAACACCACCCCACCCACCCCCCGTGGTGGATAGAAATATTTTGTTGCAAATAATTTTACTTTAACAGAAATAACGAAGCACAGCATCTCATTATTCTACCCCCCGCTTTTCTCGTTTGTCATATGGATGGCTTTGTACATCCCCGTGGAACCCCTATTCTTCTTTCATACTCAAGCTTATTCACTTGATAAGTTCTTAACTGGTGCTGCATATCTGAATTTCCCCTTCATAGGAACCCTCCTTTAAATCTAGAGAGCTACTGTGAAACATTTGATTGAGCAGCCACTGTTTTGTGTTGTGATGCCACAGTCTTGAGGATGTATCAGGCAGCATGAAAAAAAGGCAGCTATTAATGATGTGTTTCCAGTTCCTGGTGTCTGAGTTGAATAATTCCTTCTCATTCTGTTCTTGTTCATGCTGGAAATGTTATGGCAGTCTAGAGGCTAAGCTGCTGTCTGCCTGGTTTCAGTTTGTTGAGGCCCAACAGCAATGACTAGGGCAAGTGCAACGAGAATGGAATCGCATTGATGCCACCACCTTGACAGTAGAATGTAACCAAAAGGTTAAACAAGAAGATATCTGAAGAAAAAGTCAGACGATTTCCCAACATTTTTTTTAAAAAAAGAAAGTTGATTAACTCTTGGTCTTTCCATCTTGACCTGGCATGAACCATAATGTCTTCCAGTAACAGGGGAAAAAATCCCAACATTTAGAAGCTCATATTGCGTTAGTTGTATATCTGCAGTATCTTAGCAATGGTTTCAATTTTAGTTTAGTATAGTTTAGATGCTTAAGCAGTGCAATGCAGTGCAATGAAGCTTAATGTTCAAAGTGCAGACCTCCAGATACTATTTGTTTAGTTAGCCACTGTATGAAGTATTCTCATAGTGACAGTCTGATAACATCTAGAGTAGTTTTGGTGAACCTATGGCACAGGTGCCAAATGTGGCACTTGGAGCACTTTCTTTGGGCACCTGACATCACCCCTTCGTAGCCACCTGTATCCAGGTTAAATTGCTGTATTGGCAGAGTGGGTTCTGAATCGCAGTTTGGGCACTCAATCGCTAAAAGGTTCACTATCACTGATCTAGACTCGAGCATTATAATTTTTCATGCCCCCCATTGTATTATATGGCTGTCTTCCAGATTCCCTTTGTCCTTTATTACTATTGTCCTCCAGAAATGAATGCTTGTTTTGCTCAATCTAAGTTTCAAAGGCAAACAACAAACTCAAGTTGGTTTCATTGAGGTTAGGGGTGCCTTCAGTTCTTCTTTTAATCCTGGGATGGTCAAAGTCCACAGTTATGGAAGCAGGAGATACACCATCTCTTGACCGTGCAGGAGAGCTTCTGTGATTCCCATTGCAATATTTTTTCTTTCTGTCTTACTTAAAAAAAACCCTTGACCCCTCTAGTATCCTAACATTTCAATTTATTAAAATTAAATTAATGGAGATGATGTCCCCCTGAAAACATGTCATGCAAGTGTTTGAAAAAAACAGGGCAAGTACTTTTGTTGGTTGTACAACAAATAATAACAAATATAATTATTCCCTATAATTGGCAACAATGGCTTCCTCCTCCTTTCGAGTCTATTACTTAGGTTTCTAGACCTTAAATGTTGGATGAAGGGAGAGTGAATAGTGATGTCCAGTTCTTCAAGTACTTAACTGCAGGTCCCAAGATTTCCCGCCTTTGTGTGAGACCTGCTGTTTGATGAAAAATTTTACTGTGCTGTATAATCTCTTGGGTGTGGTCCAGAAGTAAACAGATTCCATTCCATCTCTTATCTGTACAGTGCCGGTCCATCTCTGGACTTGTGAAAAACTAATAAACAATGCATGACATTTCTCCCACATCAGAAGAGAGAGTTAAAAGGTTGCAACGAGCCCCGAGGCATAGTGGTCTTCTACTACTACTACTACTACTACTACTACTACTACTACTACTACTAGTAGTAGTAGTAGTAGTAGTAGTAGTAGTAGTAGTAGTATACTGCCTGCTTTTCCCAGAGGAACTCTAGATGGTGAATAGACAAGGAAAATAATACAAACAATTAATGGTAACAAATAAAATAATAATAATAAGACCGCCAAAACAATATGGCAGCGGCAAACAGTAGACTAACATATGGACAAAACAATAACCTCAGCAGTCACCAAAGGCAGCTTTAAGCAGCCAGGTTTTAAGTTGTTTTTTAAATGCTGGAACTCCACAGGCCTTATCTCGCTTGGAAGAGAGTAAACGGCAGTATTGCAGTCAAGTCTTTTCTCCTGACTTGAATTTGGTCCAAATGGGTTCAGATAGCTGGCTTAACTCAGCCTTCTATCCTTTTGAGGTTGTAAAATGAATGCCAGAGTGGGGGTACCCGTTGTTGTTCTCTTTGAATAATTACACTGTAAATTGTCCAGAGAATATACCAACCACTACGAAATGATGTAAAAGTAAAAACAAACAAACAAACAAACAAACAAACAAGTCAGAAGCTTTGAGGGCTTCTCATGGTACAATGAAATTGAGAACACTATAGCTACTGATCAAGAAGTTCCACCTAGCAAGATGATAGGAGAAAAGTATAGTGCACATCATTGGAGTGTCGCTTATGGAACCTAACATTTGTTTTGGGGATGTCTTTGACAGTTTTCCTGTAAGACAGTTACATAGGAAACACATCAACAACAAGCTTGTTGGCTGACATTAAAGGCAGATTGCACTTCTTTCTTAGCAATGCATTAGCAGTCTAATGGTCAATGTTGAAAGGTCTTGTAAAAATTTAATAAATGACACCTAAGTGTGTTTCATGCATGGCTTATAAATTGCTAGAAATACATCAGCAGACGGTGTTACAGATGGTTATTAGCCAAGTTTGTCAGCAAGCTATTAACCTGGCAAAGTCTCTTATCATCCAATAGGAGTTGATGAATTGGGGATTAAACTGTTTGATGCTCATTGATGAAATCAGTTCATTAATTATCACCTCTTTAATAAATGGAATTTTATGTAAAATTACAATTTGCTTGACACAGTTCACTCCTTACTCACATAAAATAACTGTAATGAAATGTAAATTGACTGAAAAACCTGTATGTATGTATGTATGTATGTATGTATGTATGTATGTATGTATGT
>JAHTLZ010000015.1:29483940-29508893 GCA_023846285.1 Phrynocephalus versicolor | reverse complement strand
GTGTGTGTGTGTGTGTGTGTGTGTGTGTGTGTGTGTGTGTGTGTGTGTGTGTGTGTGTGTACATACCCACACATCCACCCTATGTATGGAGGTAGAAGGAAGGAGATGAAAATACTAAAGCACCAGCATAGTGATCAACTTAATAGTAGTCATTTAACCCAGTTGAATGCCGAGAGTGACAAGGACATCCTGGCAATGTTTGCATTAGGACAGAATCTTCATGTATATTTCATTCGGTAAATGTGTTAAATTTAACAAGTGCTCCGCCAAACCTTTCTACCAATTTTTCTGGTTTTTGTTTTGTTTTTGCAGTTTGTTTTATCATGCCTTCAGAATTTCTAGAAATTTTAAATCTGTAGCTCCATGAGAATATAATGTGTAACATACACATGCACTGCTAAAGCACAGACTCCACTAGGCACATTCAAATACATTTTGATTACCACTGCAAATTATTTCCTCCCAGTCATTGAACTGATGAAGCTTGTGAAATAGAATTGTCCCATACTCCCAAGATTATGTTGAGCATAATTGCTTTGCTTGCTACCAGCTGGAGTACAAGAGAGTATTAAGAGATGTATATTATGAGTACTGCTTTTAGAGAGAGCAGCCAACAGCATGCCATTTTCAGACTTTTCTTGAGATGCTGAAAAAGATTTTTCCAAATGTCAGCTTTTTTGTTGTGGGAGCATCCTCAATATTTAACATCTTCTATGAGGAAGAGGATCCAAGGAATTTCTACCTGCTTGCTCTCCACCTCTCCCTTTTTCATATATGAAGCTTTATCTACCCACTGGATCTTTTATATGAAGGAAGGAATTTTAAAAGGAATGATGGCTGTGATCGTGATCAGATACTTGACAAGTCTGAGCCCTGCTTTTTCCTCTAAGAACACAGATTTTATGGGGCATGTGTTTAATTTACAATAGAGATGGGCATTTTGTTTTGGAAGGGGACAGGTTCCAAAATGAAACACACCACCACAGCTGGCACTTGGAACCCAGTCCCACCCTCTGGAACAAAATCAACCAATATCTTACCTTCCTGTAGCTGGCGCTGGGCGAAATTTCAACCAGGAGGCCGCCTCCGGTGTGTCATCTTTCCCTCTCCCTGGCACTGGTCAATCAGGAGATGTGCAAGGACATGCATCATCCCGCCTCCCTGTCTGATGTGCTGTGCTGGCATGTTTCGTTTTGGAACCAGTCCCCCTCCCAAACGAAACGGCCATCATCAGTTCAATGTTCTTGTCCTGAAAGATGAGCTTCTTACTTTTTATTCCAACCCTAACCCTAACCCTAACCCTAACCCTAACCCTGTCCCATTTCAGAAAATCATCTCCATTCAGAGATGTGTTCCTTTTCTTTTCCCTTCCCTGATTTTTCTGGAGATTGGTTGATTTTGAGATGGTGATGTCACCGGGAAGAACTAGGCAAAAAGATCCATCAGAAATATTAGCTTGGCTTTTAAAGTCCTCATCACCATTGGCCAGTAAGGAGCACATACTGTAGTTTAAGCAGCAGGCACAGGAGCTACGAAATGGAGAACGGGATGAAAATATATGAGATGAAGAATTTGGGTTCATTCCGGATACCACTGCCTGTCTATGGCAACTTCCAGCATTCTAGTGATTCGAGGAGGGAGGGGATGGGGCGGGCACCAGAACCGACAGCTGCCCTGAGTCCTCTACTCCAGGTGGTAGAGTAAATAAATACTCCTTTTTAAAAAATTCCACACTACTCAGGTATTCCAGGGCACCGTGGGAAATTAAAACAGCAGGCTTCAGCCTTCTTTGGAGTTCTTTCCCTTTTGTCAGAAATCCTAAGGGAGCGCATTGATATAAACGTCCTCACTAAAGAAGTCACTAGTGCTATAGCATTGGTTCTAGCTAATACGTTACAGCAATTAATTTCTTTATTTATTTTGAGTTCCCTCCAGTAATATTGATGGTGTACTCGTGGGAGTATTCTCACAAATGCGACAGGAGCTGGCAACTGCTGTAGTCTTGTGATTAGAAGGCTCCCCATCCCATGAATTAGACTAGTCATATGAGCTCAGGGAAGGAGAAAAACAGAAATAATGAAAATCCATAATTGAAGATGCAGCTTCTTTATTTTTGTGGTGAGGACCAGTTTGCCCATCTCTCACCACCTTCCCAGAAACCTTCTAGAAAAACCAAGGTGAAGTGTGTGTCTTATACTAGAAGGTATTTTGTGGGAGATTTTTCATTTTTTAAATATTGTATTGTAAGATTTTGAGGTTCTCCTTTGTTTCATAGATGTTGTTGTAAAAATGCTAGACTGGTGTAGGCTGGAGTGTTTGAGGCTGTTGCAGTTTTTCCAAAGTTATTTTTTATAAAGGCTTTCAGTTGCACAGGATGTTTCTGTTTATCCAAGAAAATGAAATCTCACAAACAACCCGCCTTGTTTGGCTCTTGTTGAACTTCAGCTGCGTGACCCAGGATTCAGGGAGAGCCAGAGAAATACTTCCCTTCCTTTCCCCTAATTCCTTATTGCCGCTGGGGGGTTTGTTCAGGAAGAACTGGCTTTAGAACAGAGATGACTGAAAGGAGAAAAGGTAACAGAAATGTTTGTGCATCTGGATTAGACTGGGATTTAGTGGTGAGACCAGGTTGTACCTTAGATTTTTTTGCTTTCAATAAAACCCAACCACACAGGGTCTTGTTTGAAGAATACAGTGCTATAAATGACAGATTGTTTTTACCCCCTTCATCTGTGACATTTTATAACAAGTAGTGAAGAAACCAATAGGATAGGATCCCACTCCTCTACACATACTTAACAACAATTACTATAATTGTAGTTAATAATCTCCCGGTTTATTTCTTCAGTTTTTTTCTGAGGCAGGAAGGACAAAGATGTAGTCTCGTTATTCAATCTACCTGTGTACCTAGTTTCTAAATATGTGAATAATGGCTACCAGTTTTCCATAAAATGATTATATTTCTGTCTCCCACAAAGAATAATTTGTCACTATAATTTTTCTATTATTAATACATTTGGGGTACACTGGTGAGAACAGAAAATGTTAAATCACCCAGAGTGACCTCGCTGCCAGACGGGCAGTATAGGAATCCAATAAATAAATAAAATAAATAATTAAACAGTACTTACGTCACTATTTCATTCCTGATCACAGCATCCAGGAATGTTTGCCAGCTTAAGAAATAAAGAACTCATTGAAAACCTTTATTTCATGCATTGGTTACCTCAAGAAGAGCCCCTACCTGTGAAAGATGAGTTCTCCAGCTTTGTTAAAATCAGCCCAAATCAAGCAGCATTGCTTCATACAAGTTATTTATTGGCTGTGCAGGCTCTTCATTATACTTTCCCCACCATCACTTTCAGTTAGGCGAAAACAGCTCAGGTTGAGTAATTGAATAGTCCAATCATGTTAAGGTAAATGGAAAAGTATTTCCTTTTTTGACCTTAACAGGTAAACCACGGAGCAAGCACAAGGTGTACAACTCAGTGGAGAGCCTAGAGTAAATAGCTTATTCAGAGAAAAGGCCCGAGTTGAAATGAAATATTTTGAGCCTCTAAGGCAGTGGTTCTCAACCTGTGAGTCCCCATGTGTTCCTGGACTGCAACTCCCAGAAGCCTCCACCACTCGCTGTGCTGGAAGGGGTTTCTGAGAGTTGGAATCCAGGAACATCTGGGAACCCACAGGTTGAGAACTACTGCTCTAAGGCCAGGTCACCCTTCTGAAGAATTGCCTCAAGGAATAGAGGGCCTTAAAGGGTCAGTCTTTGGAGTTGGAACCTACCACCCTTCATATTCTTCTTATTCTGCTTTGTAGTCTCTACTGAAAATCTCAAACAGGGATGTGCAGGGTTCAGATATGCATGTGAAGGGGCAGAACAATTCTTTGGGGCATGCAACCTCTGAGGCAATGGACATTACTGGCCTGTGACAGAGGGAAGTCTTTGGCCCCTCTGTTTGTGGTCCTGGCTGCTAATCTAATGAATTGTAGCTCACCTCTTCTTGTCTGAATTGGAATTAGTCCACGCTTCTGCTCAGGATTGGGTCATGATAAAGCAAGCCTGTTGCCATCCTCCTCCTTCTTCTCAGAGTGACACTCTTCTTTTGCTGCCTTCTAATACAACAGAAAAACAGTCTCTCACAAGACAGTTTACATTTCTTCTGTGCGTCCTAAAGGACCGCCTTCTTCCATATTAGCCAGCCCGTACTCTAAGATGAGGCCAGGAGGCCCTGCTGAAGGTGCCATCCCTCAAAGATCCAAGGGGGATGGCATGTTAAAACAGGGCCTACTCAGCAGTTGCCCCTCCAACTTTGCAATTCCCTCCCTATGGAGATCTGCCTGGTGCCTACACTTTTGGCTTTTTGGCACCAGGCAAAGACCCTCTTGTTCAGCCACCATTTTAATTAGTCAGTGTTTTAGCTGGACTCATGAGCAGCAGGGTTTCATAATTTGCACTGGATGACAATTGATTTAACCCATATTGTATTTTATAGTTTTAACAGTCATGTTGTTTTATTGTTCTATAGTTTTACTATATTGATGTCTGCCGCCCAGAGACTACCTGGTAGTGGGGCAGCTTTAAAATTTTTTTGTAAATAAATAAATAAATAAATAAATAAATAGTTTGGCTGTAATATAGCTTTAGATTTATACATCTTGCAGTAGGAGTCTTGCATGACTAAAAGCCCCTGCTTTTCTTTCTCTGTGCCAGCCAAATCCCAATGCTTTTATTTGAATTGCTGGCTCGGTTTCCCTTCCGATATGAATCACAAGTTGTGTGAAAAACTAAAGTGGCAAAAGTATGAGAAATATTTGAAATGCAGATTCCTTGAGAATTAATATCTGTAAGACCACAAACAAGGAGGACTCAACTCAGAATCCTGGAGTGGACGAGGGCTTGTTACTGCCAGTTTCTTTAGAGAGTTGTCTCCCTTGTGGACCTCTACTCTTGGTGTTCTTTGGCATTTAGTGGAGGAAGAGAAATAGGCCTGCAACCGCTAAGTTACCTCAGTCCAGTCTGTGTACATCCAAACCATATCAGTGGTTACCATGGGAAACTAGCAGCCTGATAACCATACAGGAATGAAGCCTGCCTTGCTGCTACACAGAATTTGGAGGAGGAGTCATCTCCCTGGAGAGGATTAGTATGATTTAACAAGCCATTAATGAGAGCTGGGAAAACACTCAGTTTAGAGAAGGTTTCAGCTGGAAGAAATAGAGGAGGGGAGGGGAATGGTTTTTGGCAGGGTGTGGGCCATATTGACAATCTGTTCTCCTTGCCTAGATTTGTTATGAAGGGTGTTGTGTTTATTTTTTTTAAGTTTTTGTGAGAAGTGTCTGGGGAACTGTGGCAAGCCAAGCAGGCCCCCAGCCAACTTTCAGCTAAACATGTTGTTGTGTAAAATTGTAGTCAATTAATTCAAGACCTGCCAATTTCAACTGCAAAATGCTACAAAGTTCTATCAAATCCTTACCAGGTTGAAGTCAGAAGAAGGGAGTGACTGAGAGAGAATGTGTTTCAGTAGATGTATTTAGCAGCATATTGCGAATTAAAATGAGTAGGTGAGGTTTCTTGCTGGTAGTAAAATCACCAGGCTTAATCCCATCCTTAAGAACAGATGTGTCTTCACTCATTGATTGCAATAGAACAAGTATGGGAAGGGAGAGGGGCAGCAGTCTTGATATTTTTACGAGAAACACGCATAAAGCTTTTAGGCTGTCAAGTCATGTGTGAATGTTGTTAGTGAGGAACAGAAAGCAGAAGGAGGAGTTGTGTAACACCATGGATATGTAAGAGTATGTATCAATGTTATATTTGAATTATAGTCAAGGGAAATATGAAAAATGATTTTTTTGTTACAGAAGCCTTCTGTGAGGGGCACTCATCTATAAGTTAACTGAAGGTGAAGGCAGACTGGGACTACTCTAGTTGCCATGGGAACTGAAACATGGAGGTCAACTGGAAGCTCTAAAACCCCAAGGGACCCCTTAGCTGAAAGAGAAGATGACCTTGGCTAGAAGTCAAGGGGCTTTCCTTAAGGGGAGGGAGATCTTAGATCTTGTACAAGAGGAAGCATATGAGCTACATGTAGACCATTTCTGAGGAAAAGGTTCGGACCATAGTTCAGCCATTTTAAAAGATCTCTTGAAGAGGAGGCTGCCAAAGGAACCTGCAGCTGTAACAATAATTACAGATAGTATAGGTTCAGAACAAAGCACTAGACTTCTGTATTGAGTCCTTTTTGTCACTACGCCCAGACTCAGATCATCGGCAAGGGACACAGTTTACCATACAATCTCAGTCAAACAGAGCACAGTGCTGTACAAGCAGCCTCAGAAATGATCCCAACATCATCATTGAGACAGATAAGAGTGGTGCTGTGGTTGTCATGGACAAATTGAGCTATGCACACAGGAATCAGATATAGTAGTTCAGCACTAAATTTTACCAGCTCCTGACCACAGACCCAGCTTCCAAATATCAAAAGGTATTACAAAACCTTCTGTGAAAATATACATGAACAAATGCTAACATACTACAAGAACCTCAACCAACCACCTGCCACCAGAAATACAAAACCTCCAGTTGGCCCACTGTATCAAGCATTCATTCCATCAGTATTGAACATCTAGATACACGGGCTCCATCCTCCAACCATATGCCACCAACTCACCTAACTACATAAGAGACACTACAGACTTTCTAAAGGAACTTCAGTCTACTCATAGTCGTCTTAACTTCAAAATCTTTACCATGATGCTAATAGAAGCTCTAGACACTAACCATCCACAGAGAGCTGGGCAGTGGTGACAAACCTCTGGCACACCAGATGTTTTGGACTACAACACCCAGAATTCCAAACCTGTATTGCCAGTGACAAAGGACTGTGGTGCCAAAGGTTTGCCACCAGTAGACTAGAGACTGTCAGAAATACTGTTCAAAATAAGGATGAGACCCACATAGTGACTACTAGAGATGGACACCAAATGAAAAATGAAATAATCTTTAGTTGTTTCATTACATAACAAAATGAGAGAAACCAATTCATGATTAAACAAAGTGAACCACCTTTTATTGGTTTCCTCAGCTCATTTTGTTGAGTTCACTCATATCACATCATCCCAAGAGTACTGCCATTGTGAAGATGAAATGTGACTTCCTTCTATTCGGTACTCTCCGTTTACTGGATTGACAGACTAAATATCGCAGGGGTGAAGCTAGGTACACATTGTATAAACGTGTGGGCTTGTATATTGAAGTGAAATCTTCTGAATGGAGTGCTGTAATTGGTAATGGTTGGGTGGTTGGGGATACAATGTGTGCTCATGAGTTTTCTTCCTGAGATTACGACAGTGTTCCATATGTTTCTTCTTCCTGTTTTCACATCTGATTTCCCCACAGTGTATGTGAACACTGTCAGGAGGGTCATCAAGGATGCGCTTTGTGGGATTTTTTTTTGGATTCAAAGGATAATTCTTGCCACTGTTGGAGAGCTCAAACGCAAAGAAGTTTTTCCATCTAATGTCCCATTTTTAATGTTCTGTCTAATACATTTTGCACATGGATTGTGAAACACCAGTGTACACCACTCCAGGGCCCCTTCTGTTAGTCAGACATGTTTTTAAGGTTTGTAAGGGAAACATAAGGTAGGCCTAATTCTTATTCAGGAACAATTGTATAGATATGGGGGAGAGAGTAAAAGAGACTTTTATAGTGCCCACTTTAGTAGTACTTGAAGAGGAGTTGTAACATAGTTGTACTCTATCCATTTCAGGTACTGTAAATCCATCGTGTCATTTGGTGCAATGAATCCCTGCTTTGGGAGGGGGGTTCTTAATCCCTCTCAGAAAAAAAAATATATCATGTGTGTTCACAGCTCATGCCTACATTGTGTCCTGCTCTCTAATTTCCCTGTGGTTGAAGGAAGAGGGGACTATCAAAATAATATTCAAGCTTTGCAGAGTTCCCACCTCCTTCTTGCCAGACACTGTCACTGCTTTATAATATGTTTGCTTGAGATTTGGGATTTGTTTTACTTTTTTACAGATTAATGAAACTCATAAAAGTTCTTAACAGTCACAAGGCTTACATAGAAAAGCCCTGTTTGAAAGGGTCCCTGGGGCAGTTCTTAGCTAACTTGGTAAGAATAAGCTCCAAATATCAATACAAAACAGGGCAGCTGCCCAAGGCTCTGTTTCTCTTTCCGCTGGCGTTGCTTTATTGTCTGTCTCTCATTTCCCTTTCTTCCAAGTCCAGAGAAACATTGGCCTACATCTGCGGCCTTCACCCAGCTTTTATGGAAGTATTTTATACTGAAATAATGGGATTAGTTCCAAATAAGAGTGATTAACTTTGGGGTGTAAACATGTCAACAGTTGTCCTCCCTTGTACTTGATGTTGGTTATCTTACTACATTTCTAATACAAGCCTTTCATAGACATGTAAGAATGGATTCATTTTTCCATCTACATAGTGAATTTGAGATTGACTTTTTCTCTGTTTCTGCTCCCATCTCTGCTATGCAACATTATACACGATGAGCACAATTGAGTCTAAAATAAGTATGAATTGTGAAGGATACATCCCTAAGAATTCTGGTCGAATTCTCAGTCACTGCTTAAATTTTGTTGATTTTTCCATTGTGCTGATTTTTTCCATTTTCCATTGATTTCCCAATGGGAAAGATTTAAAGTGCATTATTAACTAAATAACTGGATGAAAAATCCTAAAAAGCCTGTACCTTATGTTTTTAAATACTTGTTGTAGATCAAAAGGTCTCTCTTCTGTATACAGGAGTGATGGGGTTGCTGTACAGGTTGAGTTATACCTTTATTTATTTATTTATTTATTTATTTATTTATTTATTTATTTATTTATTTATTTAACTTATATGCCGCCCACTACCCAAAGGTCTCTGGGCGGCTTACGATCCAAAGAATAAAACAATTTAAAATAGTTAAAAGTAAAATATCAATAAATCATCAATAAAAAACGTACACTAAAATCATTATCCTAAAATTGTCACCAGCGGACCCACAGTCTATATTATATCAATTAAAAACCTTCTGGAACAGGAAGGTTTTTACCTGGCACCGGAATGTAATCAGTGTTGGTGCCAGGCGGATCTCGATCGGGAGGGCATTCCATAGCTTGGGAGCAGCTGCCGAGAAGGCCCTATGTCTACAAGCCATCCCTCTCACCTCCTTGAGGGATGGCTCTTTCAAAAGGCCCCCCTGGCTTGATCTTAATTGCTGGGTAGGTTTGTATGGAAGGAGGCGGTCCTTCAGGTATCTAGGTCCTAAGTCGTTATGGCTTTATATGTCAAAACAAGCACTTTGAATTTGGCTCGGACAGCAACTGGTAACCAATGCAGGTTACGCAGAATCGGCGTGATGTGATCCCTGGCGGCCCCACCACTCACCAGCCGTGCCGCACGATTCTGAACCAGTTGCAGTCGCCGGACCGTCTTCAAATGCAGCCCCACGTAAAACGCATTGCAGTAATCAATACTAATCAATTTAGTACATTCCACTGCTGCCTCATTCTAGCATAAATGACTGGATTCTTTTTGTTAAATGTTCTATGGCAGTGCTCCCCAACCTTTTTTTCGCCGCGGACCGGCAAATGCTGGACAATTTTTCCGTGGCCCGGGGGGGCATGCACTCCTCCACGCCCGTCCCCTTCCCACACTCACCCGCGCACGCGCACACGCACGCACACACACACACACACACACACACACACACACACACACACACACACACACACACACACACCTCCCCCCACCCGCTGCAGCAAAGCGGCTCCGCGACAAACCCCAAAGGCGGAGGTGCGGCGGGCGCACGGGCGACGACCCTCCCCCACTCCCCACCCTCCGGGGTCCGTCCGGGCGAGTGAGCCCTCCGCCGGCCCCCCTATCGGCTCCGCCCTCTCTCCCCTCCCCACAAGCCATGGGGCACGAGGAGGAGAAGGAGGAGCGGGGGTCGCGGCGGCAGAGCAGGGGTGATTGCAGGGGGGAGGTGGCGGCGGGGGGGGAAAGAGAGATCGAGAGGCAGCCTCCCCCCGCCCACCCTCCTTCGCGCCTGATCCGCCGCCGCCGCCGCCGTGGCTTCTGCTGCTGCTGCTGCTACTGGTGGAGGGCGAGGAGGAGGAGGGCGGAGGAGGAGGAGGATGCGCCGCAGCCGCCGGCGGGCGGAGGAGGAAGGCAAAGGCGGCGGCGGCTCCTCCTGCGCTCCTCCAGCCTTCTTCCATTGCTTGCCGGGAGAGAGAAGAGGAGGAGGAGGAGGGCGGAGGAGGAGGAAAAGGGGAGGCAAGCTGTCACGCCGGGCGCTTTGGCGGACACAGCGAGGCTCCTTCCCGTGACCCCACCAGCCCTTCCTCTCCGCCCTCCACACACACACACACACACCAAGAGGGAGGACAGCGAGAGAGGGGAGAGGCTGGCTTACCGGCGTCCTGCCTTCATCCGCGCCGCGACAGAGAACCCCCCTCAGCGGCCTCCTCCTCCTCCCTCCGCCGCTGCGGCCGGAGCCGCCACCACCCCCATGGCTGGCGGGCCGGTCGGTGGGTGGGCGGGCCGCCACCACCAGAGCCACAGTTGCTAAGGGTCGCTCCCGCCTGGCGGGCAGGCGCGCGCCGCCTCCGCCTTCTTCAAGCCCTACTGTTCGTTGTTCCTCCTTCTGCTGCTGGTGCTGGTGCTGCTGCTGCTGCCGCCGCCGCCTCCAGCCCCTGTCAGGAGGAGGAGGAGCGACAGCACCACTAACGACCGCGGCGGCAGCTCCCCAACGCAACAAGCCGCCTGCCCATTGGGCAGCGGGCCGCCCCCCAACAAGCGCAGCGCTCATTTGCTCCCCTGCCTCCTCCTCCTCCCTCCTCCTCCCAGGGCGCGTGCTGAAGAGATCAGGGACGGAAGGGAGGAGGAGTTTCCCCTGGTTTCCTCAGGCGGCCCGGTGCCGATTGGTCCACGGACCGGCACCGGTCCGCGGCCCGGGGGTTGGGGACCACCGTTCTATGGTGTTTGAAGTGTTTGTATTTTCTTATTTATCTAAAACACACTAACATATTCATCCTTCTTCGAACCAATTTCAGCTAATCCACAGTTGTTGCCTCAATGTAGCACTGCAACCAATCTATAAGGTAACCTACTCAGAGACATGCTAACTTTAGGGAAGCTACCAAATAGTCTTCTTAAGATAGTTAAAATTTTAACTGAAAGATTATCTTGTGTGGTGCCAAATTAACCTCTCCATCTCATACCTGGCTGTAATTCATAATACAGCAGCCATTTCTGATACGTCAGTTTAGTAATGCTTTCAGACTTGTGAGATCTTATTTAAGACTCAGAGGAGCAGAGTCTTAATTTTTGCATTGCTCCCTGTATGCAAGACAAAGCATCTTGGCTGTACCTAGGCTATACATTGTGAAGTATGTTACAACATACCTATCTGTGAGGATGTATTTCCCCAGCATTATGGATGGGTAATTTCCTCTGACTTCGTCAGAAGCTTGTTAATATTTTACTGGGACACAAGAACAGGCTATAAGTGTTAAAGTTAAAATTCCTTGACTTTCTATTCAGACAAAGGCTTTGGATGACTAAGTGTGTTACCGAAAACTAGCAATCTTCAAAAGGAAGAAAAATAAGATTTCTGGTCATATTATTGCCCGTGTATTTCATTGACAATATACAGTATTGAACAACCCTGCCAAGTAAGCATAAGCAGCCACTCTGCTTTTCTCAGGGGAGTCTACATCTTATCTTGAAGGAAAACAGGTTGTCTGATGTCTTTACCTTATGACTGTCAAGAGTTGCCAGGATTGAAGATTTGTGGTTCTAAGCAAAGTACCGTAGCTGGTGCTGGAAGCGGAACGTTTTCGTTCCGTGCCCAGTTGCCTTGCAGGGTAGACTTTCCCAAATGTAGCATGGAATATCTTCTCGTATGGTTAAGTATTCTTTTGCTGTGGACCAGTTCCACTTATCTGTTCATTAGGCCCTAGGGCAGTGATGGCGAACCTTTTAGAGCCTGAGTGCCCAAACTGCAATTCAAAACCCACTATTTTTTTTTTTTGCAAAGTGCCAATACAGTAATTTAACCTGTATACAGGTGGTTATGAAGGGGCAATGTTGGGTGCTCACAGAAAGGGCTCTGAGTGCCACCTTTGGCACCCGTGCCTTAGGTTCGCCATCACTGCCCTAGGGGACAAAGCGGTTACCCATTTGGGGCTGCAGTTGGCATGTAAACTGTTGCTTGTCTCATTCTTGTGCACAAATCGAGAAACAAGCATTCTTTTTCTCCTCATCCTCAAGATGGTGAGATGTTTTCCATTCGTCTCTCCAAGAATCACAGATAGATTTTTGGGTAAATTGCCTGAACTGCACAAATTGTGTAGCTACATTATGACTGCTGCTGCTTTGTTCCACGGATTTCTAAAAATTAGGAACATCAGGGGGCTGCTTGTCTCTTTTTATCAATCAGTCCGCCTTTTCTGTATTACTTATGTGTATGTACTTTTATAACCAGATTAGAAATTAGTTTAAGGCAGTGACCTTTTGCTCAAATTAGGAACACCTCAAGGGAAGAAAAGTGGTCATTGTAGCATTCTTGCATTGTAAGCAAAAAAAAAAAAAAAAATCACTAGAATTAATGGAGACTCTTGACAGGCTGTCTTATTGTAAACAAATGATTTAGGGAGATTTCTTCAGATACCTAGGTTTGGACTTTGCCTGCACAGTGCTGGTGCTGTGTGTGATGCTATGTGTTCATCAGCATTGACCATTGCTTCTTTGGTCCTTGCAGCTATTTGGTGCCTTCGGTCGTTTGTCTGTCCTCTCTTTGGAGTCTGCGATAAACTCTAAACAAAACTATAGGGCACGAGTCACAGAGGTGCATAGGCTTGGCATTAACAGGCTTTTTTTGCCACCTTGTGCTCTTTTTAAGGAGAAAGGTAGATAATACATTTTAAATAAATAGAAATAAATGAATAAATTGGTGAAACTAGGTGAAGCAATGGCATATAGAAAGAGAAAGAAGGTGAGGCAGGGGTCAGTTTTAGAACAAGAAATATATGCAATTGGGCATACAATATCTTTTGCAACGCTAAAGTTCCCTTCCTTTAGCTTCTCTCCACAAGCATTTCTTTCTTAATCAAGTTGAGATTTACTTTGCCTGGGTGAAAAGTATGGAGTGGGGTAACTGTGAAATAAAATAATTTGGATTGTCTTACTTATTTTATTTTATTTTATTTTTATACCGCACCATCTGGCCAATGGTCACTCTGGGGTTTACAAAAGTTAAGACATGGACAATACGATGAATAATAAACTTAAACAATATACAATGTATAGACTGAAATAAAAACTAGCCTATCAAACATAATTAAATCTGAAAACAAAGCAAAAGTAATGAATCAAATACATATAAAAACAAACAGAGGTGGACTAAAATATAAACTAGATCACCAAGATGGGCAAGATGACAGTGTTTTCTACGCATAGCGTAGTTTACCATCTTTACTTCTAAGAGAATTCTGAAATTGCAGTTTGCGCAAGGCTGCTCAGGCTCTTTGACTGACTCTGTTTCTGGGCAGAGTGTGGAATCGAACTCTCAACCTCTGGCTCTGCAGATACATAACTCATGAGTGACATTTTGCTGCACGAGGCAGAGAACAAGATGATGCCCTCCCTCACTCCATATACAATTGAGCCGTTATTCATGAAGAGCAGGAAGACATCAGCTTCCAGTGTATCTCAAGGCAGCAGGCTAGGTTAGGTGGCACTCAGCTCGCTCCCTGACACATCAGCTGTCTGGCACAGCCACTTCGTTTTTCTGATACTGTAATGATCCTAGTCCTCCCAAGCGGGAACCCAGAGGAATCAGCACCTGTCATGTCAATGGTCTCCTCTTTTGTTAAACCTTAGATTCACATCCTTCTTTACTTGATTGGGATGGGCTTTGGGATGCATAGCAGCACAACTGTTAAGTTTGGTTTGGGTAGAAGACCAGGAAATTGGCTTTTGTCTAGTTCTGTGCTTTCATTGGTCTTGTATCATTGACCTGCTTGTTTTTAAATCACATTTATTTAATATATTGATGTTTAGCCAGTTGAGCACTTTAATTCAAAACAAGAAGTTGGGACTATAAATATTTAAATCAATAGATCAATAATGTAAAACTGTTTTCTTCTAGGAAGAAATGGTGATTCCATGGCTTCAGACACTAGGATGCGGGGCAATGGTTTCAAATTACAGGAAAAGAGATTCAATTTAAACATTAGGAAAAACTTCATGATGGTTAGAGCTGTCTGGCAGAGGAATATGCTGCCATGGACGGTGGTGGAGTCTCCTTCTTTGGAGGTTTTTATGCAGAGGCTGGATGGCTATCTGTCAGGAGTACTTTGTTTGGGTTGCCTGCATGGCAGGCGGTTGGATTTGGATGGCCCTTGAGGTCTCTTCCAACTCTTTGATTCTATGATTCAATGTGATTCAGTTTTATTTGCTGCTCCCTGGTTAATAAAGGCTTTATATTTATGCTGCACCACAAATACACCAGTAGGGGTCCAGTATTGGCTTCTTCAAATATGTAGGTACGATGGGATGTTTGTATCATCAGGCACACAGAAAGAGTGCAACAAGCAATATCTGTTATGTGTCTAGGAATATTTGGAGCAACCTGAACGCTCTGCATCCTCCCAGATACTTCTGCTGTAGTCACCACTCAAAGATCTTTGTACTCATAGTGCCCTCTGAATTAACTGTTAATCTCATCCCATTCGGCTTTGAGTGATTATTATTGATTTTATTCGGTACTTTCTAGCCAAATAGGCTGTGTCACATCAGCTGATAAAACAGAATAGTCCCTGCACTTAGGCTTACCAGCTGAGATGTGAGATGTGACGTACAAGAATGTGTTTGCTGAGGGGAGTGGTGAACATTCCCAAGTGGAGGAGCAGGGGAAAGTGTCTGTACCCCATTGTTCCACGCTAAATGCTGTCAAAAATGTTCTGCTTATATACCACCCTATAGCACTTCAAGTAGTCTCTGGGTATTTTTAATTACAGCATGCAGGCTACCCCCCCCCCGAGCAAGCTGGGTACTCATTTTACCAACCTTGGAAGGATGGAAGGCTGAGTGAACCTTGAGGGTGTTGATGGAAGTGCTTCTGGCTGCTCTTCTTTTCCCTTTCTGGACAGAGCAGTGGCAAATGGAATCTGATAGGAGAGATACCATGGATATAATCTCATGCTTGATTGGCTTCACTAAAGTGCTTCTCCCACCTCGTTGGCTTACTAGAACAGCCTTGAATTAGGAAACTGGGACATGCTTGTTCTCTGCAGCAGATGCTGCTTCTAGTAAATACTATACCCCATGGTGTTATGCTTCAGAGTGGTTAAGGGATGGCCAAATCAAACAGACCAAGGTTCTTCTTCTGGGGGCAGATAGGACAGATTTATATGGTATCTTCTAGACCTGTGATTTCGCATCCCAAAAGGCTACACCTACAGAAAACTGCAATGCATCCAACCTTATTCGGTCTGCCTTCACTCTGCAGAAAAAAGTTTTTAAGTCGATGTGTGGATGTTTACATCCCACCCCTTTAAACATTTAAACATGATTCAGCTGTGATTCTGACTTGACTTGGGTACTGCCATCATTCCTCTCAACAAATTCATTTTTCTGTTCCTGCCACCAAGCACATTGAATTTATTTAGGCCACTACATTTTCCTGAGCCTCAGTACTTTGATTTCTGCTTTGTTTCTTAAATGGTTGGAGGGGTGTGATGCATTTTGCTTGTGTATGCATCCTGCTTTTGAGTGTGCGTGGATTTCACATCTCAGTGGTTCCAAAAGGCCCTAAATTGGCCCTCTAGGAGCAATAGCATATGAATTACTGCACTGCATGGGTGTCTTTATGTGTTTTTTAAATTGTGCCTCCTAATTATAAATAATAGCTGTGATATGAGATGTGATTATGATGAATGGTGATTCTGTATTCTGCGTGCATTAGCTGCTTTAACCTTGCCAAGGTAATTATGTCTCATTTAGAATTCTGATAGTATTTATTTGAGGTAAGGGACTGGGAATTTAATTTCTATGGCTTTGTCTTTTAGTATTATTATTATTTGAAAAGGATATCTTGGCAAAATTGTTTTTTAATAATTCCCTCCAGCGGCAGCTCTACTTCGTTAATATTTTAGTGGTTTGCGTGGCGACTCTTTAAAGATGTTCCTGGAGGTACAGGGGGCATGGTATATGT
Source organism: Phrynocephalus versicolor (assembly GCA_023846285.1). Taxonomy (NCBI): domain Eukaryota; kingdom Metazoa; phylum Chordata; class Lepidosauria; order Squamata; family Agamidae; genus Phrynocephalus; species Phrynocephalus versicolor. The sequence continues at coordinate 29,492,639 of JAHTLZ010000015.1, read as the reverse complement.
AAAGTAAGTGTTCATTAGTTCCTCAGGGAGGGAGGGAGGATGGCCCCTATACACATCCAGGGTCTCTCTCACTCTCCCTTTTTGTTAGAACTGCGGAGTGTGATCTGAAATCCTTGTTAAGGTGTTGTTTATGTGTTGGAGCTGGCAATTGGTTTCTCTACAGACTGTAATTTAGACATGTTAGAATATCTGGCACTTGAATGGGCATCTAATGAAGCTTTGTACCACTTCTCGAGAAAATTGTTTTCACCCCAGTCCTAAAACTAATCACACAACTACTTATGAAAAAGGTATAACCACCTTGGGAGTTGTGAAAGAGACTAAAGGAAGACCTTTATATCTGATAGAAGCCCTTTGAAGTTTCCTTTGTGGTAAAATTAAAAATATATTGTGGTAAGAAACCAATGTGTACATTTAAATAGGCAGGCCAATTCTGGAGTATTTTAAATAGAGCTAGATCTCTAGCATCCAGTTTAGTATATTCAGTCATTATTGTCTGTGGTAGCTAATTACAGTTTTGATCTGATCTCATCAAAAGCCTTGTCATCCAAAGTAAAATTTGAAGTGAATTTCTATGCTGCTTTGAGGAATCTGGGATGCTGCTTTGGACAGAGCAGACCATTGTTTCATCTAACTTAGTATGGTTTACTGTGGGATGGAAAACTCCTGATGAGCTGCATGTGTTCTTTGCCCCCTAAATGATTACTTCCTTTTCCCACCTCACAGTGTAGTGAAAAAGCAACAATTCTAAAATGAAGAATTGTGTTCCAGGAAGTCCCATTTTCTTGCAACACAAAACATACACTGCTCATCTGCCTTGTTTTGGCCAAAACAGGCCTCCAAATGGAGGAGAGAGGGTTTCAACTGGAAATGGTCAGATATTCAGCTAGTAATCTTCCTTAACCTCACATGAAGAGGTCAGGTATTAAATATTCGGTCTATTTCCCTGTTTGCCAAACTGCTCTGCTGTGGGGGGTGGCCTGAAGTCAAAAGAACTACAGCCCTCACAAAGCAAATCAGTAAGAAGTTCTGAGAGAAGCCAAAGGAGGACTGGTAAAAGCAGATGGGTGTTGTGTGTGGGTGGTGGTGATGGTGGTGGTGGTGGTGTTTCACTGCAGGCATATATATGGACTTTTGTCTAAAATGTCATCTGAAACGTACACTGAGGCTTTTCATTTGGTTAAACATCCGAAGAGTCACAAGGGAAGCACACAAACAAACATGAGTTTTCAGTAAGTCTGATTAAATCTTCGAAGGAGGATTCTGAGCATGCCTCACCCAAGTTAAACAATGGTTTGATTTTATTAAGCCCACCAGTGGTGGTTGGAAGAACATCCCTTGGTGGAAGCGTAACATAATCTAGTGCAGGAGATGAGGTGGAGTGTATGGGGCTATTTCAGGAAAAAACAGTTGTTTACTCAAGTGGTCATTTCGAAGTTTGTCTGGAAGATGTGTGTTCCAATTTAAAGCCCAGGAACACTGTGGCTGAGAGAAAAGTACTTTTACATGCCAGGAAATTTGTCAATATGTAAGAACATCTTGTTTATTCCTCTAAGGGCCATTTTTGTTGTTGTTCAGGCTCATCAAGGCATTTCTGACTTATGGGGACCGTAAGAGGGTTTTTGAGAAATGGGAAATGTTCAAAGAGGGGTTTTACCACTGTTAAACCACCACCACCCTTTTCACGGCCAAGCAGGGACATATATCCTACACTGTTGAGTCCTAGTCTGACATTCTACCAACTACACTGCACTGAGTCTCAGCAGTATTTTAAAGAAGGGGAAAATTAGTGCTGGGGAGTGTAGTTTGATGAAAAAACTCTAATGCTAGGAAGAGTGCCATTCTATGAAAGTGCAACCAGGCAGTAAAAAGAAACATTTCCCCCATTTTACTTAGACCCAAACTGGACCCTGGGTTAGTCACTCGTAGCAATGCCCTTTTTTTTGTTCATTTAAAACACACCCAGCATCCAGAGGTAGAGTTCAGGTTTGTGAGCACTCAGAATTATTGTGAGTGCTATAGGAATGAGAGGCCGGTTTTCATTGACACCAGTGGAAGCTTTCCTTCTTAAAGTATAGCCATAGCAGTGGCATCTCCTGCAATCTTGATCCATTTCCCTTCCCTGTACCAAAACACTAGCTTAAAAACAAGCATTACACAAAAGCTAGAAGCATGAATTACTTTATGCCCACCTAGGTTTTTTAGACAACTTGTTTTGGCTGCAAAGGGGCTGTGGATTTTGAACAGTCTAGCATTGCTGCTGTGAACTTACTTCTCCTGTGTGGGGAAAAAATAGGAACTCTGTTTTGATGGTCTTCAGAAAAAAGGTTGAGTTTAATGTAGTGGGTGTTGATCCCTGAAAACTCACATGGAAATGAATCTGTTTGCCCTTAAGAAGATGCCACAGCATCCTCCCCACATTTTGAAACTGTCTACCCTAATTGTGTCAACAAGCTGGAACAAACTGAAGCAGCTTCAGAAGAAGGCAGTTCACAGCTTTGCCCATCTCATCATCCTTCAGCAAAATGATCGTTCATGTTGTTAGTGAAGTATTTATTTATTTATTTATTTATTTTGAATATATTTGCCCCACCTTTCTCTTTGAAAAAGGACCCAAGGTACCTTACAATAATGATAGACAATATGCAGTCCAGAAACATTTAAGACATATTCAAGTTAAGAACAGAGAGTTAGAAGAGGCATCTTAGATCATTAAAAGGTAACAGTAGTGCTACAAAGAGCACGCAAGAAGAAAAGAAAAATCCATTATGAGGGGTGGAAAGTAACATGGAAAACACTGGTGTTCTTATGAAATCAGTCAATACAATCATGTGTGGTAATCTATATAAAGTTGCATAGTAGGAAGTCCCTCATTCAGGGAAAGCTTGCCTGAAGAGGAAGGTATTTGCCTGCTTCCGGAAAGACAGCAGAGACAGGGCAGTCCTGGCCTCCAGCGGGAGGGACTTCCAAAGTCTGAGAGCAGCAACCTTGAAGGCCCTTTCATGTGTTCTTTTAAGGTACACTTGTGAAGGTGGTGGGATGGAGAGAAAGGCCTCTCCTGATGACCTTAGCACCCTAGCCGGCTATTATTGCTATATTCAATCTTTGAGGTAGCTTGGACCCAGATCATACAGTGCTTTGTAGGTTAAGGTCAGCATATTGAATTGTGCCCGACAGCTGATTGGCAGCCAGTGGAGCTGCTTTAATAGTGGTGTAATGTGATCTCTGTAACCCACCCCAGTCAGCAATCTGGCTACTGCGTTCTGGACCCGTTGAAATTTCCTGAGGCTTTCCATCAGTAGCCCCACATAGAGTGCATTACAGTAGTCCAGCCGGGAGGTCACTAGGGAATGTGTCACAGTGGCCAGAGCGGATTTCTTAAGAAATGGCCGTAATTGACATACTAGTTTTAATTTGGCAAATGCACTCCTGGCCACAGCTGTAACCTGGGCATCTAGGCTCAAGGATGAGTCCAGGAGCAACCCCGAGCTACATACCTCTTTTTTCAATTGCATTCTCTCCTGCAGGAAGGTCAGAAGCCACTGTAAAACAGTGCCCCCAAGACCCATTTTAGGGAGACAAGTCAGGAGGATGCCATGGTCGATAGTGTCAAAAGCAGCTGAAAGGTCCAATAAAATTAAAATGGACACAGATCCGGTATCCATTTCCCTACGTAGGTCATCTAAACAAGGCAACCAGTGCCACCTCAGTCCCATAACCAGGCCTGAAGCCAGACTGAGCTGGATCCAGATAGTTTATCTCATCCAGAAACCTCTGGAGCTGCGAGGCCACAGCCCGCTCTAGGACTTTACCCAGGAATGGGATGTTAGATACCGGTCAGTAGGCTATGGATCAATAGCAGCATCCAGGTCAGCCTGGATCTGTACATTTTTGGCTGCAAGGTGTTGTGCAAATTCTTCATAGCATGTTACAGAGTGATCTGTGTTATCCACCCATGGGTCAGCATGTAGCAGACTCTTGACTATTTGGAAAAGCTCTGCCGGGCAATTCCGTGCCGAAGCAATGGTGGTAGAGAAAATGATTTCTTTGCTGCTTCCATTGCCTTGGAATAAGTTTTTCAATGGCCTTCCACTGTTTCTTTATCTGTTTCACTCTGAGTTTCCGCCAACACCTTTCAACTCTATAGACCACCCTTTTCATATTTGCCAGTTCCTCAGTATTCAGGAGATCAGAATTAATGGAGAAAATGTTAGTGCCACAGTGCTGATCTCCTCCAACGAAAGGGGGCTTATAAAGTAAGTAAATATATCAGTGCTTTCATATGCCTCTCTTATATAGCTCAAATCAAACTTCTCCAAGTTGCAGAAAGTTTTGAAGAGCTTCTCAATAGCTTGAATGCATTCCCCATAAAGTGGTTGAAGGGCGTGGGAAAGCAAAGCAAGACTTCTCAAGGATTGCAATTTAGCCCTGATAAACTACACTCATGGATTGCTCTCTTTGTTTGGTGTGACTGTTTCCTGTTGGTTATTGCATTCATGATGATAATAAATGCAGATTGAAATATTTGCTTGCTTGCTTGCTTGAAACATTTTTACTCCATCTTTCTCCATAAAAGGATCCAAGGTAGCAGGTTCCACCTTGGACCAAAATATTTGTTCCGAATATATTATATAGATATGACATATGCAAGAGTTAACCTTTTATCACACTTAGCCAATGTTGTTGCACATGGGAGTGCAGAATAGGGAGTCGGGGTGCTCTAACTGGTAACATAACCAAGCAGTGCTCTAGGCAGGGTAGATGGGATGTAGCTGCCGCACTGGTGGAATGTCTTCTGTATTCTGTGCATGTCCACTCCAAGGAAGTGGAGGAAAGATTGGAAAGCATTTCCAGGAAAAAAGATTGAAACAGCTTACCTGCCCTGCCTGTCCCCATATCACTAGATGGACTGTGGAGCTCACAGTTCCTCCCTGCCACATATACCTACCCCAAACCAGTCATCTTATATGCTCCTAGCATAGAGTCTTGCAACTCTACCTGCACACTGTGACACCACAGCACCCAATGCTGCAGTTCATACATTGCTAGGAACAGGCTTCAGTGAACCAAGGGGATTTTATTCTTGGCAACGTACACATTTTAAAAATTGTTCTATGAGCAATCATAGCTATAAAGTAGAGCTTTGAAGAAAGCACATGAAGGCCTTTGTCCATTCATTGCAGCCAAAGGTTTGAAAGAAAGCATTAAAAATGAGAAAGAGAGAGGGCTTAGATTTGTTTTTTGTCTGTCAAATCCCTCCCCCATTTCTAGTAAGTTTAATTAAAAATTAAATCAGCCCAAAGATCCTGCACGTGATTCTTAATCAGTTTGAAGTCTCCAGGAGAATAAAGTAATTATACTAGTCATTTAGTTACATTAATTAAAACTTTAATTAACATCACTTTGTACCCTTTAGCCTCTCTAAACAGGGCAGAGACTTGAGTGCGTCAACCCCGACACCCTTGGAATTTGCCAGAACTGCTGCCTTTTTGATACTGAAATCAAAAGAACTGTTTGTTTTGAGGCTTTCTTACTCCCTCTCTTTTATGGCTTGTTCCCAAATCACAAGACTCATTGAGAAATTACATAAACACTCCTCTTGAAACTTGGGCATGGAAGCTGTGCTTCAGATGGGTGCATGCTTGATGTCCTTTGTTGCAGAGTTCAGTGGGTAGGGCACTGCGTATGTAGAAGCATTCAAATCAATAATGCTGTTTTTGAACACCATTACAAGTCTAATACATCCAATGGAGGACTGTTATTTCCGAGCTCTCTGTTTTTATAGAATTCTATAAGAGGGCATAGTAGCAACAAAAATATATCTCTAAAATGCTCTGTCTAGCTATTCGTTATTTCCTTGAATGGGCCAACACTGAAGTTGGCTTCTTAATAGAACAAATGGAAATATAACACAAAGAACAGGCTTCTGGGTTTTAAAAAGACTTTCTTCCAACTGGAAGTGGGAAAGTGCTTGTTTTGACTTATAAAGCCCTAATTGGCTTAGGACCTAGATACCTGAAGGACCGCCTCCTTCCATATGAACCTACCCAGCAATTAAGATTGAGCCAGGGGGGCCCTTTTGAAAGAGGCATCTCTCAAGGAGGCGAGAGGGATAGCTTGTAGATATAGGGTCTTCTCGGCAGCTGCACCCAGGCTATGGAATGCCCTCCCAAGTGAGATCTGCCAGGCACCAACATTGAATTCAGCTCCAGGTAAAAACCTTCCTGTTCCAAAGGTTTTTTTAATTGATATAACATAGATTGTGGGTCCTGATGGCAATTTTAGTGTATTTTTAAATGTTTTTAATTGTTTTAATTGTTCGTTTTAATTCTTGTAAGCCACCCAGAGACCTTTGGGTAGTGGGCGGCATATATAAATAAATAAGGTGAAATAAATAAATAAACAAAATAAACTTGTGGGCTCCCAAGTGTTGCTGTAATGCTCCATTGATTTCATGGAGAAAAGCAGTATGATGGTCATCTGCACAATGATAGGCAGCATAGGAATGATAGGTTTGAGACCAGCATCATCAGAGGGTTCACAGGTTTCCATATCTGGAAAAAATATTCCACAGAGTGAGACATAGACTGGAGAGAGCAAAGTAAAATGTGTTTCATGCCCCTGGCTCCGTCTTGGAGAGGACATTTTTTTGGGGGGTGGGTGGGGTGGGAGTCACAGTCAAAATGGACAAGGCTGGAGAACCTACGTTTCTGCGCTTTTGTTTTGTTTTGTGCAATTTTGGTAACAAAATGCAGTTGCATTTTTTAAAAATAAAGATAGTTGAGTTTTTGTTAGGAATGCATTCCTGCCCTGTCCTGAAAGGAAGCCTTTATGTCGTATATTAGGAAAGAAGGGAATTTGCAGCCAGAGAATTTTACACCAAGTAACAGCAGAGGTGCCATTTCAAGAATAAGGAGTCTAATATGGAGTAGGCCACTCACCTTTTTCAACTAGAGCAGACATATTGACACAACAGAATTCATGTAAGGGTCAATGTACTCATTCAGCAGCCATGCGCAATGCTCAGTTGGACACTTCCAGTGATAGTTGGAGTGCACCAAGGCTCTCCTCTGTCACTGCTGCGGTTTATATTAGTCATGGATGCCATCACACAAGACCTGCAGCAGAAGACTCCCTGGACTATACACTGCCTATGTAATGGGATGTCATGCTTGCTGCTATCACTCGGGACGAACTTCAGTATCAAGTTCAGACATGGAATAACCGCCTCAACCACTTTGGACTCTGCCTAATCATCAAGAATACTGAGTGCCCTGAGAGCGTTACTGCCCATGGAATGCTCCCAATAAATGGACAAAGCCTGAAGAGGGTGGATATCTTCTGGTATCATTTAAGATTTATAAAACCATCATCCACCCTGTTGCACTGTATGGCACAGAGAGTATGACTGGGCAGCAACAATGAGCATAGAGGGACGTCATGGAAATGCCATGGAAATGCCTATGTTAGATACTGGATCTCTCCCCACTTGAGCATGTCACAAATGATACTATCTGATAGCAACTAGGTATGTTATCAATTACAGAAAAAATTGAGAGAAAGCCACCTTCGCTGGTATGGACATGTCTTCAGAGCGGTACCTTCCATTGTTGCCAAAACTGCTTATCACCTGAAAATCTATGGCGACCAAAACAGAGATGGTAGGACACTATCAATAATGAGATGCAAATTGTCTTTCTACACCCTGAAGATGCAGCCAACAGGGCAGACTGGTGTTTCAGGATCTGAAGAGCAGATCCCACACCTTTGGGAAAATGTTAGAAGAAGAGGAATGTAATCATTCAGCAATCATCCAGTGGGTGCATTCTCTAGTTTGAGACCAGCAATGATGTACAAGTTTTAATGTATGTACAGCTTTGGCATACTTTCATGATTTTTGCCATCACAGTAGGCAATCTTGTATAATCATTTCATTGGTAATGTAACTTGTAGCATATTTTAGCCTTGCCACCTATGAGTGTTTGCGGACAGAGAGAGATTTCCAAATAGCACAAATAGAACTTTGCATATAATCTAGAATTCAACATATTTTGGGTTTGAAAATCCAGTTTGTCATTTTGATGCTTATGAAAAGTAATATTGAACGTTAACAAGTTATCAGAGTGACATATCAGTCAGTTTTTCCAAGAATGTCAGGCAAAAACAAAATAAAAGTGCAAAAAAGTACAAAATAAAACATGCAAAAATGTTTTTTGCGCCTTAAAGGGTAACTGCTTTCTCTCCCTCTCCTTTTTTCCTCTCTCCCTCCCTCCCTCCCTCCCTCCTTCTCCCTCCCTCTGTCTGTGTGTAATGTTTTATTTGTTTTTATTTATCCTGGGGAGCTAAAGGTAATGGCAACTGCATTAGGGGAGAGACCATTACATGGTAAAAAGCATCATTTCCAATTTTGATATTCACAAAGTTACATATCTAATCTTCTAACTGAGTAATACTATTTATGGGCTTCTTTTACATAGTAGTTGTAGAGCGTGCTCAAGCTTTCTCTTGCCTTCTGTAGATCTGTCTCTCTGAGCAGTTCTGACAATATATCCATCTCTGCTGTTTCAAGATATTAAACCAAAAGTCCTTGACGCTCTGGTATGTCTGCTGTTTTCCAATATTTGGCGAGGGAAATCTTTGCTATGGTTATCATATTTATTTATTTATTTATTTATTTATTTATTTATTTATTTATTTAT
>JAHTLZ010000015.1:29458961-29483930 GCA_023846285.1 Phrynocephalus versicolor | reverse complement strand
TATTTATTTATTTATTTATTTATTTATTTATTTATTTATTTATTTATTTATTGCATTTGTATCCCGCCCATCTTCCCGGAGGAACTCTGGGTGGCTTACAGAGTGGCGACAAAGCGCAATATTCCGAATACAATATAACAAGCCACAGCTAAACAGGGTAAAGCAATAAAACAATTTTAAAAACACAGAACACATAAGTGCCCTAGCATCGCCAACTAAGGGGAGGCGAGTTACTTAGGAACAAGTGTTGATGGCGGCATAGAGGAGGGGAAAAGAGTAAAAAAAAAAATTAATGCTCGCCAAAGGCCTCGCGAAAGAGAAGCGTTTTTAAGGCTTTGCGAAAGGCCAGCAGGGACTCTGCAGAGCGCACATCACTTGGAAGGGTGTTCCAAAGTAAGGGGGCTGCCACCGAGAAGGCCCGGTTACGTGTGAGCGTCTTCCGGGCCTCTCGAGGGGTGGCGACCCGGAGTGAGTGCGCTCGCGACTGCCGAACAGGTCGGGCCGAGGTCGATCACTGGACGATACGCTCTGACAGGTAGTCCGGGCCCAAGCCATGGAGGGTTTTATAAACTAAAATCAGGACCTTGAATCTAATCCGGGATGCAACGGGCAACCAATGCAGGCGAGCCAGGACTGGGGTGATGTGGTCATAACGACACACACCCACCACCAGCCTGGCAGCCGCATTTTGTACCCGCTGCAAGTGCCGGAGGAGAGTCAAGGGCAACCCCATGTAGAGGGCGTTGCAGTAGTCCAGCCTCGAGATCACCAGTGCTTGGACCACAGTTCTCAGAGAGTCACCATCCAGGTATGGGCGGATCTGGGCTATCTGGCGAAGATGGTAATAAGCGGATCTGGTCACGGCCGCCACCTGGGCTTCCAAGGTAAGTGCTGGATCCAGAACCACGCCCAGATTCCGCACCCTCTCCGCGAGTTGGAGGGAAACTCCCTGCAAACAGGGGAGGGGGCCTCTGTACCCAGATGGCGAGTTCCCAAAGAACATAACCTCCGTCTTCCCGGGGTTGAGCTTGAGCCTGTTCGCCCTGGTCCATGTCAATACGGTATCCAGGCACCCATCAAGAGTCCGAACAGCTTCCACTGCAGAGGTGGAAAAGGAGAGATAGAGCTGCATTAGTAAATGTTTCTTTTTAAAATCCTTAATTTCTGGCGTAATATTTCACAAAAAAAATCAGGTTTAAATGGAATACTACATTTCAACATTTTTTGTAACATCTCATGCACCATTTTCCAGTATTGATATACCTCATCACATGCCCACCACAAATGATAAAAACATACTTCTTTCTCTGTACATTTCCAGGCTAACTACTATATTTTAATGTGAGGTTTTGTGGACAGGTTCATTCTTCAAAACAGATTATTCCTTTCCAAATAATAATCAATAGTGAGATAATGGTCTGTAGAGGGGACTGATGTACAGTGGTTACCTGCTTTGCAAACATCCCGTCTTGCATAATTTTCGCATGACATAAGGAAGTCCTTTGGAAATAATGTCTGTTTACACATTTTAACACAAAAACAACAAAAAAAAAAACAAAAAAAATGCTTTGCACATTTTTGGGGGGACTTCATTTCCCAGGATGCATTGCACTGCTTTGTGCCCCATCCTGATCCGCTTTACATAATTTCCACTTGACGTAACATCGTGGAAGAAGGATTATTTCCGTAAAGTGGGGTAGAGTGATCATATGTCCCTTCTTTGAATAATTTTATTGAGGATTGCTTTGTGAGAGGCTTAAAATAATTTGAATGACCTGTTTTTCATCTTTCTCCCCCTTCCCAGGATAGGTATCACAATGCTTATCCCATTGGTGTATGTAGTCCCATATCTCAGACCCTGTTATGGGTGTTCTTTATATAACCTGAGGCAGGCAACAAAATGAATACATAATTTGTTGGTTTTGTATGCATTTGTTGTTTTTCGCCTTTGAATTTCTTTGTAATAGCTTTCAATGTAAATGCAAATTAAAGGCTTTCCTTTGGTTTGCTGTGCTCTCTGCTTCTCCCACAGCTCCTGTTTAAGGGGCGGGTAAAAGAGGCAGGGGTATTTTGGGTGAGATAAAGCCTTTCTGCCTTCCAGCTACTCCATAAGTGTACTGATAATACTTGAATGTCTAAAGAAAATGAATATAAAACAAAGCAAAAACAAAGTGTGCTGCTTATATACACCCCACAACATGCAGAACACTTTCTGGGCAGTTTAAAGTTTAATTATGCCGGCTACACATTGCCTCCCTTCTCAGCAAGCTGGGTACTCATTTCCCCAGTCTCAGAGGATGGAAGGCTGAGCCAGCTATCTGAGCCCATTGGACCAAACGGAGGTTAAGAGCAGAGTCTTGACTGCACTGCTGCACATGGCTCCTCCACCAAAGCTCAAGTATCTTCCTTGTGATGGCATCCAATTAGGCTATATTAAGGTGGCTCTTCTTGCCCATCCTGTTTCCCATGAGGACCAGGAGTGGTGGGAAAGGGATGTGCAAAGCACATCCGCCTTCTTTTCCAATGCAGTTTTTGGAAGGTGATCCATATTAAAGCTTCACACCCATCCCAGTAGTTCTGCTTTAATCGCTGAAATGGGAGCAGGGTTAAAATATCCCTGTCATCCTGTGAACTTTAGCAACACAGTGGAGAAAGAACTTTAGGTTTGCTCCCATTCAAGTGATGCTTCTTTATATTGTTGGAATGGAAGTGAAGATTCATCCCCACCACAGATCTGCTGCAGCAGATATGCCTATTTGTGTGTGTGTAAATAGACCATGACCTCCAGTATTTTCAGGGATTGGGGTTTCCCAGTCACCAGATACTTCTCATCCCCCCACCCCATTTTAATTCTTAGTATATGGTGAATGGAATAGTTTTCTTGTGCTGAGTGAAAAGCCTGTTGCATATACTGTACATAGAAGTGCTTGTGTTATTGTTATGTTTTTTTCTCCTTAGAAATTCTGGTAATTGCCTCCCAATTAATTTATTGCAAAAAGACCCACAAAGGCTCTCAGTAAACACATTCATTGAGAGATGGATATTGCTCATGATGTATTGAAATAATAACTTCCAGGACATGACAGAATCTTATACAGTATCTTCTTTCCTGTCATATAATGAAAATGTATTCTCAGTCCTATTTAGTGTTCCTTTTCTGGTTTTTATAATTTGTTGTTGCTGTAAAAATGGTAAAAAGGAATTCTGATCATCATTGAACTGCGTTTGAACTGTTTCTTTACTGCTTTGAGCTACTGTTTCTCAGTTCTCATTAGGAACGGGGTACTTTATGTGTTTTTTTTTTTTTTTTTCATGTGCTAGCAAGTTGCTTTCAGCTTTTGGCGACCCTAATAAATTTATTGAGAAGAATCATGTGAGAGGTCCAAAGAGGGCTTTATCATTGCTGTCCACCATCACATTTCCATGTCTTAGTGGGGATTTGACCTCAGGTCTCCTAAGTGCTAGTCTGACATTTCATCTGCTGTATAACACCAACCCTTTTTTTAATTTGGTATGCATGTGAATTTCATGTCTTTCCCAAGCTTGCCTTACTGCTTTTGTTGTCTGTAGGCATCTACCGACGCTTGTTCCAGTTTCCACTTTCCCTGCTCTCTGCGGTACATGTACTTCTTGATAGCCCTGCTGTCTTTCAGGAGGTCTTACTGGGAGGCTGATAGACCCTGCCCTTTCCCACACTCATTTGTGCCCGTGAACATCCCTCTTTTCATCCACCTAGTAATTAACTAGCCTGCTTTTTGAGGCTCAGTACGATGTAGTTAAGGTGGCTCATTCTTATCTAAATTTCATGTGGGAAAACTGCAGTTCACAAATGTGTACAACTGGAGGAAGACGGCTGAAAATCCCTTCCATCACCAGAAAAACAAAACAAAACCAAGTGACCTTGGGCATATGGTTGTTCCCATAGGGTCAGATGAAGTCTTTGAGTGAGCCTGAAAAAAGGAAGGCTCCATCACTTTTGATTTGGTTCTGCTAGCTGTTGGTTATTTTCCTCATGGGTCAAGGGCACTGCGTAGAAGAACGATTTCCTATATCTCCTATGTGTAAAAGCTGCTTGGAATCAGATAGTGTATCTTTGCATCTGGCTAACAGAGATCCACCTAACACAATTCAGATTTCAACTGCTGGAAATAAAAAGGTGGATTAAAACAGCCTTGTGAACAGAATATTCAGTCTAAACAGGGGAGTCAAACTGGAGACTAAAGCATAATAATAAGCACACACACTGTATGTAGTGAATCATTAAAGGGTTAAGTGCTCAGAAGACATTCTGGAAAATGTTTCCCATTTTTTAGGGTGAGGTGTCTTAAAATAAATCTAAAAACAGCGATTAAACTTTTTTTTTAAAAAAAGAATGATATATCACTCAGTGTAAGCAAGGTGGGCTGCAGCTTATAAATGCCAGTTTCTAGATGGGAGATATTGACTATAAAAAAGTTCCCCAGACAATTAGTAAATCCATAGAATATTCAAAACACATACCGGGCAGTTATATGCAATAACTAACTCATGAAAGTGAGACAAACCACAGATTACTGAATTAATCGGAGTAATTAATTCCATTTGATCATGAAATAAAAAAGTTTGGCTCTATAGACAAATGAATATTAAAAACCTGACATTTAAAGACACATAGTTACACAATAAATGTATGAGTTTGAGGCAAAAGATAGGTCACAAGTTACTAGGTTTGCTGCTGACATCTATAGAAAACGGAACCTAATTAATTAATTTAGCTAACCTCTTAAGATTCTAGTTCAATATCTATGTATGTGATAGGATTAAATAACTAAATAGGAGTCATTTTAGCATAATATTTAACTTACTTTCATCTTCATTTGCCTCCGGCCCAATTACTTGATTCTGTTTTACCAATACACTTGTGTCTTTTCTCTCCTCCCATCTTACATTCCTTTTTTAATGTCATGGTTGCTTCCCCAGGAAATAATATATTTTCTGGCTCTGGTTTTGTCAGACAGAGGGAAGCCTAACTTTTAAGCAAATTGGCTGGAAGTATATTAAACATAGGGCCAACTTATCATTTTTCCTTTGAAAGAAATATCGATCCCTACTGATCTGTTCTGGTTGTCGGAGGCAAATTCCATGGTCCACTATTGCTTATAGCCAGCGTAACTATTTCTCAATTTCTTTTCCTTTAATTGGACGTGATTTGTGAATCAGGATAGGGGGGCACCATTTTGGCAGAAAATAAGACAGCAGGGAGAGACTTGTTCCTTGTAAAAAAGATCAGGTGTACCTTTTAACTTACTAAAACTCAATCTTGCCAGCACAGTGAGGGCTTCTTTTCTCCCTGGGCAGTCTTGAACGGCCAGTGGATTTAGCTTACATTATGAAGGTTTTGCTATGTAGGAAATGACTTGCCAACTTCATGCAGTAGAAATAATGGATTTAAAACTCATATGGTAGGTGCTGAGTACATTGAAGACACTGACACATGCTGGGATTAGTTGTCTACCCATTTGGAATCCTTTTAACATCTTCTAGGGGATTGTACAGAGTTGTAGTACTGAGAATCTGATAGCTAAATAAGATTTGATACATAGTACTATATACCAGTGATGGCGAACCTATGGAATGGGTGCCAAAGGTGGCACTCGGAGCCCTTTCTGTGGGCACCTGACATTGCCACTTCATAGTCACCTGTATACAGGTTAAATGACTTTATTGGTACTTTGCAAAAAAAAATTAGTGGGTTTTGAATTGCATTTTGGGCACTCGGTCTCTAAAAGGTTCGCCATCACTGCTATATACAGTGAGAACAGCCTTTTGCACTTCAAAAGAAGATATGGTTGTCTTGTTCAGTAGGGTAGGTTTACAACTAGTGGTAATTCCAAGTAAATGTATTTCGGTGTATCCACCTGCAAAACATATTCTTTCGACCCTCATACTCCTACCGTTAAATATCTGTAGCTTTCCTTCCACCTTTGACGGCCGTTTACAAAGGTTATTTCACGCTCTACTATTCTCATATTCATTTTGAATCTGTTTCTGCAGAGTTTTCAAAGGTTTAATTACATTTGTTGATTAATGAAGGGTTAATATGTTATTAATTGTTAAGAACCCGTCAGACAGATGTAATGATTATTAAAAAGCTTCTGCATTTCCCCCTCCCTCCTACTAAAATGCTTGAGTAGTGTTTGTGAAGAGGGTGATAAATTGAAAGGGGCACTACCTTCATTCTGTTCTAGTTACTGTAAACCTTCTGATTGCGTACAATTATATTTGAGGTTTTTTTGTGGGTAAGTACATCCCTGCAGGGTTGCCCGCCTTAAGTGACCTTCCAGGAATTATTGAACTCTCAAAGTAAAATCAAAAAGTGTTGTGCTTATGTACCACCCCATAGCGCTTAAAGCACTCTCTGGGCAGTTTATGCAGGCAAGACTACACATTGCTCCCTCCCCCAGCAAGATGGGTGCTCATTTTACTGACGTCGGAAGGATGGAAGGCTGAGTCAAGCATGGGATTGAACCCCAGATTGTGAACATAGTTTTAGCTGCAGTACAGCCGTTCAACCACTGCACCATGAAGCTCCTTGCAGCAAACAGAGTATGATCTCTTTTGAGTAAGCTTGCACATGATTGAACTTCATACCATATGCTGGCTTGTACTGCATTCTAAAATATTGTGTTTGTGTTTGTGTTTGTTTGTTTTTTATTTTGATGAACCTACACATATCATGGGCTAATGCATGATACAATCCTTGGCTGAATTCTGATAATTAACTCATATCTAGAGTAGGCTCATTGGATCACTGAGGATTGGGTGAGTCAACTTCTCCATATAAACCATTGATTCAGTGTGCCTTTTCTAGTTGCAGCTTACTTCTGGGGTTCAGTGTTTAACTGGTGGCCATTTTAAATTCTCTCCTCTCTCTCTCTCTCTCTCTCTCTCTCTCTCTCTCTCTCTCTCTGATATACACCTCTTTCTTCCTCTTCATTTGCTCATAGAACCATGTTTGTCTCACACAATATAAAGATCTTCCATGAAATTTCCTCAGGGCAATTATGCAAAATAGTCTGGAATATTCCCATTGTTCCTCAGAGCTGAGGAAAGCAGCTGGTCAGCAGTCTGCTACCTTAGTCCCAGTGGGTGTGTTTTGTGTGAAGATGGTTTGGTGCATGTCTACCTCTCAACCTGGTGGAATTGATATCTTCTCAGGGAGTCTCCTACTCCGCCCACCCCCCATCTCCAGTTCTAATAGATGTTGTCTGCTTTTAATATCTCTGGCTATGGTGGGAGTTGTATCAGCTGGGCAAAGGCCTAAAGTAGATTGATTGCTTAGTGCCAACATAAAGAAGTCTGGAAAGAAAAAAAGTGCTTTTTGTGATGAGATTCAAAGCCTGGGTGTGCAAGGAGATTCTGGGACTTAGCCAAAAATATATAGTGCCAGAGTTCATACTGGGCTTGCCACTGTCTGTCTCAGCTTGGTAAAAAAAATTATTCATTAGCTTGTTACTGTCAGTCATGTTGGGATCTACTTCAGCCTCACTTTCTTCACACTCAGAATGGAGATAAGATAGCCTGGACTGGGCTAAATAAAGGCATCATGAATGTTCCTAAGGAATAAGAGAACACATTCTTTCTTCAGTGTTGGAGCTTTGGGGCTTAGAGGCAGGTGAAGGGAATCATTCATCACTATGAAACACAGATGTCACTGACTGGGTGTCTGGTGAGGTATTCCCCCGCCCATCTTTGTGAAGCAGAGCACCAAGAAATCATCACATGCAACAGGAATTCTTCACTAGATTGCTAGGAATTTGAAAGGAGAGTGGGAATGGCAGTTGTTATTGTTACACTCAGCCTACCTTGATCTGCTTGTAAGTATCATAGAATAATAAAGTTGCAAGGGGCCTATTCAAACCCCTTTGCTCCATGCAGGAATACAAATCAAAATGATATCTGCCAGATGATTGTCCAAATTTATCTTGAATGACTCCAGTGTTGGAGTACTCCTCACCTCTCAATGTACTAATTGGTTCCATTGTCATACTGCTCTAACAGTTAGGATGTTTTTTGTGATATTCAGCCGAATGCTGGGTTCTCTTAATCTGAGCCCATTGTTGCACGTCCTGCATTCTAGGATGATCAAGACCAGATCCGGTCTCTCCTCTGTATATTTGAAAGGTGCTATCATATCAACCATCAGTCTTCTTTTCTCTAGGTTAAACATCCCAGTTATTTCAGTCTTTCCTCATGGGGTCTGGTTTCCATTCACCTGACCATCCTTGTCACCTTCCTCTTAACTTGTTCCAGTTTGTCAGCATCTTTCTTATAGTGTGGTGTCCAGAACTGGATACAGTACAGGTATTCCTTCTGAAGGCTTACCAGTGCCAAACCGGGGCGCCCCCCCACGAGTACCTCAAGGGGTTTGTTAACTATGCTTTTGGTAATGCAGCCTAAAATAGCATTCACCTTTTTTGTGGCCGCATCACAGTGTTAGCAGCTCACATTCAGCTTATGATCTACTGTACCAGAATTACAGCTTAAGATTTACTTCTCACATGTAGTCTTGCTGAGCCAGGTGTCCCCCATCTTGTAGCTATGCATTAGGTTTTTTCTTCCTAGGTGCAGTACTTTGCACTTATCCCTGTTAAATTTCATTCTGTTGGTTTTAGCCCACTGCTCCAGCCTATCAAGATCATTTTGAATTTTGTTTCTGTCCTCCAGAGTATTAGCTGTTTCACTCAATTTTATTTCACCCACACATTTTATAAGCCTTCCTTGCACTCCTTTGTCCAAATTATTAATAAAAATGTTGAAGAGCCTCTGACCCAGGACTGAGCCTTGAGGTACCCCACTTGTTACCTTCTCCCACTTAGATAGAATTGTGTATCCATCTTACACATGATTTATCCATCCCACAACTAGTTAGTCTGCTAATCAGGATATAATGGGGAACGCTGTCAAAGGCTTTGCTGAAGTTGAGATATATTACATCTACAGCATTCCCTCTGTCTACCGGGGGGAGGGGGGTTACCTGATCAAAAATGAGATCAGCTTAGCCTGGCAGGATTTTTTCTTGACAATCTTTGTTGGCTTCTAGTTATGGTTACATTGTTAATCATCTGTTCCAGGACTTTTCCTGGGGTTGATGTCAGGTTGACTGGCCTGTAGTTCCCAGGTACCTCTTTTTTGTCCTTTTTGAAGATAGGGACATTAGCCTTCTTCCAGTCATCTGGCACTTCCCCTCTTTCCCATGATTTCAAGAAAATAATGGACAGTGGTTCTGAGATTTCTTCAGCCACTTCCTTCAGTACTCTCAGATGCAGTTCATCTGGTCTTGGAGATTTGAACATATTCAAGGTGATAAGGTATAATGTGTTCAGATTCACATATGAATGTGTATCTGTTGTGCACTAGTGGCTTACAATCTAGCAAGTGGTACATGTTAATAAATCTGCTTATATAAGTGGATTTTATCTTTAGCTTAACTGGATTTGCCAGCTGTCTTTTATACTACCTTACACCAGTTTCCACTTGGTAAATAATAATGCAACAGTAAAAAAAATGTGCTTTTTCTTAGTTCTAGTAAGGGGTGCATGAGAATACCTGGTTTTGCCCCAAGAGGGTTAATATTTTCCAAAAGATTAACCTGCATGCCACAGAAAGCATGAAAGCATGTGTACAGTGCCTTCATCTACTGCATCCATCTTATGACTGCTTTTAGGAAGCCCTATTGGGGAAAAACGGTGGACGTCATATTATATCTATTCAATAGAAAGACTTCCAAGGCTTGACTGTGTTTATCTGATGTTGTTCATAACATTTGAGCATAGGTGACTACTTTTGCAAATGTTGAAACACTTGTAATAATTGTTGAAATGCTTGCATTGCCGGGTCCAGACTTGGCCTGGTGTTGATGAAAGTGCCAGAATGAACAGCTAAATTATTTTTGTAAGATATTCATAGATTCATTTTGAAGGAAGTAATAAAATACTGAACATATAAATATAATATTCAAACAAATCATGCTTTCATGACATATAATGCTGGTTGCAATGTGGCCATTAAGTAAAATTTAAAGATCAGAAACTGATGCTGATTGAATGTGTTACCCAAAGTTTTAGCAGTGAAAGACTTATGGGGCCAGTATACACAATCCAGATTTAAGTTTACTCCTGGTCATTAGATCTTCCAGCTTATGTGGCTGAATGTCAAACAATAAATTAGATGGCTGCAAGAGAGCATCAAAGTGGTTTAGTCAGAGATTTGAGAGCTCGATTCCCCACTGTGCCCCCTTTACAGGGGCTGGGCTTGGTGAACCATGGGGTCCCTTCTAGTTTTGCAGTTCTAAAATTATTATTAGATTATTATTTGTGGAGAAATATGCTTGCTTTCAACAAATTTGCATGTGCAGATAAGTATAAATTTAATTCATAAAAAGCAGGTATTTTTCTTCTAGATTCGGAAAATTTGGGGGTCCAGAACCTAATAGAACTTAACAATAGTTTGACTGCTTGCCTTAGTGTGTCTAAGTTGTACATTTACAGGAGGTAGTAGGCTTGGACCTAGGTCATGGAACATGTGAGAAGACCCTGAGCTAGCGGAGTGAAATGTCGATGTCTGTAGAACTCCCAGCATTCTGCCTGGGGAGTTCTGGAGAAATCTGGGAAATGGAGGTCTGTTTTTTGTTATTTTTAAAAAATCCAAATGGCATATTTCTAACAATGTCTCTTTGGTTGAATCCTGGGTTTCCTGATCTTCTGTTGCCAAATCTCTGGGTGTGAATTGCTTTTTTGGATCGTCTTGAGTGTGCTTTGGGCCCTTCCTTCTCTGGTCATGTCAGAGCCTCCGTTGGTACATTTGGTAGTGCTATTGATCCTGGTTTTTGATATTCTTCTCCTGCTTTACGTTGCTCTCTGATGGCCTCAGTTTGTTGCCCAAAAAGGGTCATTTGTCTCAGAGAACAGGACACCCTGGGCTAATAGTTTCTTATTCCTGACTTAGAATTCAAGAGCATGGTACTGTTGAGTTTGTTTTAAGTGCCAGATTCAAGCTGCCTTCACAGTCTTTCACACATAAATCTGTTCTGGGTCAGCCATTTCATCATCCTAATATTGGGAAGGGTGTCATGTTTGTTGTTCCGATGGCTAAACTATTGGAGTCGGAAGTCCTTTTTTGATCCACAGGAGATCACCTCTGCCATAAGAAACATATGAGCTTGAATCTTTCACTCTTTGCAGGCCCTGCTAGGGGACCAAATTGCCTGCCGTTTGGGTTCTCTGAGGAATTCTGACTCTGTGAAAAAGGGTGAAGCCTGTGCATTGATTTCCTTGTCAGTCCCCCACCTCGTCCTACCCTCAATTGACTCAACAGAGAATAATTGCAATAATAATAGAGATATTTGCTCTGGTAACTAGGCGATACAACCTGGGCACGAAGCCAGAAAATTTTTGAAGGGCAAAGCATGGAGATCAATGACTCCAGACTTGCAGGAGCAGCTGTCAGTTTGGGAGGAGGAGGCAGGGCTAGGGCAGCAACGCAGGCAGAGAAGATGGCGTTGCAAGGGCATAGGGAAACTTTTTAAAAGCCCAGTCCTCCCTGGTATGGGAGGGACTGGTTTTTGAAGAGGGTAAGCTATGAGGGATGCTGCACTGGCCGTGTCATTTGATAGCTCGGAATGTGAACTATAATTCTGTGCAGCAGCACATAAAACCCTGTTTGAAGGGAACACCAGAGAAGAATGCTTCTTAAAAGTCCTGCTGAATGCCTGCAATCATAGGGACTGAGATACCACAGTTGGCGGTCTTTCATTCCCTCCTAGCCACAGCCAATAGGGCATGACCCCTTGGACTTGCCAGCCAGAGAGTCTTCACTCAGTAGCATGTGATGAGGACTTCAGAAAGTGACCTGAAAGTGTGGGCAGCTTGGTATAGATCAAGGCCACTGTTAGGTAACCTGCTGCCAAACTGTTTAAGGCCTCGAGGTTTAACACCAGTGCTTTAATTTGGGTGTGGAAATACAGCAGCAGCAGTACAATTGGTCTAGTAGTGTAAGTATTCCTGCCACGAAAACTCCATGGACATGGGGTCATGAAGAGTCGGTCACAACGGTAATGACTAATCATTTTTAGTCAAAAAGAGAGAGATAGGACAATAGCCAGGACCCCTATCCCCTGTGTAAAAACTGTGTAAATACTTCTGTAGAAATATACATATATACACCCTATTTCAGACCAGGGAAACAAGAGGTCAGACTGAGCTATAAAATGGAGGACTCACAACTAGCTTTTTTCAGACTGATGAAGCTGTTTAGATGAACAGTGAAATGTTTCAATTTCTCAAGAAAAAGAAGTCCAGTTGCCATGACTCAACTTCCAGATAAACTCACCTGGATGACTGAGAAACTTCACAGACATATATGCTGAATGCCGTGTTTACTTTTTCATTCCATGTTCATTCCATGTTTTTTATTCACATCATGAAAGAGGCAGCTGATTATGACTTTGGAAGACAGGTTATTAGTCATTCAGATCTGCATCCCCCATTCTATTGGAATAGGCCTAATCTGTGCTACTAGTGGTACACCAAACCATGCTGTGTCCTGATAAATGAATGGCTGTTACATGCTGGGTGGAGATGTATAGTGAAGCTGAGATTTCTGGGGATGCTTTTGCCCAAAGATTCTTATTCCCAAGTCACATTTTGGTTCTAACCAAAGAGTTGTTTCTCTGAAGAAGCTAGTACGGTAGTTTTGCATCTGACATTGTGTCTTAGCAAGAATGGTCAGGGGACTAATGGGTGATCACTCAGGTTGTACTAAGCTTGTGGGAATGAATTTCTACTTGGAATTTTGTTCAAGGAATAATTGGAGCTGTGTAGCCAGATGGATGTAATGCATTGTGCTTTCACCTGCTAAATCTAATTCAATCCTATTTGAAAGATTAGGTCTTAATGAGTTGAACTTTCTAATTTGGCTGCTTTTGTAGAGTGAGTACACCATAGACCGGAAGGTATTTTAAAGACTGATCAGTGAAATCTCGACCTTGTGACAAATTGACTTTGAGAGGCAATGTGTATGTCTATGTTGACTGGGCTCTTCATTTCTGTTTTTTACTGATTTTTAACAAGCAGAGTTAAAACAAATTTATATCCATTCTATTTAGAGACCTTTTGATCTCTCCCATTCAACCAGTTCTTACAGGTTTTTAAAATCTCCCTCTTTTGTTTTGTTTTATTGCTGCTAGATCCATGGAGTCATGTACCTGCTGCTTAAAACTGGTTTGCACTTGGAAACCAATAGATAATTAGCAATAACTGAGGGAATGACTCTCTTTCTGTAGGATCTGATTCTGTATAGACTCAGACGGTTTACAATGCACAGTAAGAATACAGTAATGCTGCAATATCCATTGCTCAGTTAGGAAAGTTGTGAGTATGGCTGTTGTGGAGAACCTTCAACACTCACCAGCATTTTTTGTGTGGGTAAGCAATATACAGCTTGATGTTGGCACACTGATGTCTTGTCCTGTCTTTGTCCTGTATAGACTATGACAGTCTCTAGTATTTCTTTATTGGTAAGTGCTCATCAGGACTGTTGAAGGATCTGCTGCTGCAGTATTCCAGTTTGAGAACTATACAGGGACTATTCTTCCTGTTGTGGATGGAAAGGTAACTAGAGAGAGAGAGAGCATCTCCATGATGAATCAAAGGGCTCAATTTGCTCTACACATCTGTTCCTATATGTCAAATAATTTGGTATTTAGCAGGCCGTCACTCCCTGACTCTTAATCTAAGAGTGAAAAAGTGAAATCTGCAAATCATTCAGATTTGCAAATATTAACACATGAGGAGGCCTTCTTAGGGGGGGGGGATTTAGGTGGATTCTTTAGGTGGTCTTGTGATAATTACACTAAGAGAATCACTGCTGATGGATAGCCAGTTATGGGGAAAAGCCATAGGAAACTCTGAGACTAAGACCACATTCTAATCCTGGGGCTCCCCATTCAACCCAAAAGGATAGGTTGCCGTCCTAAAGGAGCTGTGCTGACTGGACAAGTGTTGACTTTGTCATATTACCTTGGTCATTTTCCCATCCCCAAAGCTTTCCCCTCATTCTTTCCCTCCATGAGCACATTTTCCTCAAGATCTGTCTGCATGCCGAGAAGCAGGATTGTGTTATAAACACACACACACTTCAGCTGTGTGCAGCTGTGCTGACACAGCATCGCTGCTTAGTGTTGGGGTCATGTTTGGAGCCTATGAATAAGCTTACACAAGGATCACTGGGGGTTTAATAAAAAGCATGACGTTGTTGCCTATTGGCCAACATCCAGGGTCCCCCCCCCGCCCCTGCAAGGAGATTAATAGTCCTCAGCAGCAGCAGCAGCTTGGAAAGAAAGGAGGCATTGTTTTCTCACTGGTTCCTTCTTGGGGAATGGGGCAAGCTGATTAGTTGGGAAGAAGGAGTAGGTTGCTGCAGCTTACCACCAGCACATGCCTGGCCAAGTGCCTAGCATGCAGGGGTGATGAGGGGAGAAGGGCAAGGGTCTGGCCATGTGAGATCAGTTCTCTGCTAAAAGGAGCAGGGAGTTGCCTTGACCATTTTTAATGTTGCTTTAGTGTACTTGGCTTAGGCTTGCCAGGTGAGATGGTGCAGTGTCTTGAAGCTAAAATATGTGAGTGACCAATTGATCATTGTCTTTCCTGAGTGTCTGTATGCAACAGAATTTGAAATATTCTTCAGATATGCAGCATGGTATGGCTCTGATGGTTAGAGGGTTTGGGGTTTTTTTTGCCCTAGGTCAGATTTCACAAATGACTGCCCTTTAAATTTGAATTTTCTGATAATAATTGGGGTAGTGGAGGATACGGGAAATTAGAGAGAAAAGGGACAGGTAACGCTAAGCACATCTTAAAATGTCAGTGTTACCTGAATGGCAGCTGTCTAATCAAACAAAAACAATGGTTTTGTGTTGGTTTCTTTGGCAGACATCCTTATTTGCACTCTTTGAGAATGTTTACCTGAATTTACAGTGGAAATACTCATTTAAGTTAAAGCAGGTGCTTTACTTCAGCCACTGTGGCATGAACCATGCCGCACAATGGCCTTGTGACAGCTCCTGCAGACACTTCATTTCTATATGAACAAGGTTTGCATGGCAGCCACTGGTCAAAATACACATTCAGGAATAATAAAGATGCAGGCACAGGAAAAAGGTGACTTTTTAAAAAAGCATTTGAAACATCTGGCATATAGTCAGTACATAAACAGATGTACATGTTGAAGATACTGGAAATTTGTGGAACTTGTTTTATGAGCCCGCAGCGATGAAAGAAACTTTGCAAGATGAAAGTTTGGTTACTTCTACATCCTTGATGCCAGCACCTTTTCATTTCTTATATCTACAACGTATACTACTTAAGAGGTGAATTAATGGCTTACTGATTTAAGCTGCACTCTTTTGTCATCTCCATGTCCACTTCATTGTTTATATGAAGTGAATTTGATACTAAATAATGCCCGCTTTATAGTTTATATGGGAATTGTATACTAAATCTAGTTTCAAGGTCATGTGTCCTGCCTTCTCTGCTGCCTTTTAAAAAATGACAACTGCCCTCAAGGGCTTCCTTAAGGAGAAGGAATAGAATCAGAGGAAACATGCCTGAAATTAATATTAATGACATTCAATATATGGGCAGGAAGGCACCTGACTTCCCTGGCTGGGCTGGAGTACAGCTTCTGTGTTTGGTAGGGAGCAAAAGCAGCTGGTTGAGATGAAGAGAGGCTAGTATTATATGTTAGATGATGATTCCCAAAAGCAAGTCAGTCTCCAGTTTCTGGTTCTCACAGCCCTGCATATGCAGCTGAGTTTTATAATGGTTTTGAAAACAATATCTTCTCACCGTGGAGCTCACCTTTGGAAGTTTTGTTTCCTGAGGCAACCATTTCCTCTGCAGGTCTCAAAATAATCTGTTTTCCCCACTTGGTTTGCCTGTTGATCACTCACAGCGGAAAAGTTGTGATTGAAACACTGAACATGCCGTGTCTGAAGGTGTTGCGCTTGCTGCTGTGCTGTCTGAATGAAGTGGCTACAGATTGTTCAGACTGGGATCTGTGCAGAATTTGGAAGCGTTATTTAGAGTCAGTCAGCCAATATGGCCAGTGAAGAACTTGAGGAGTTTTAATTCAAAAACTTCTGGTTTTGAACTGACCTGACATTTATTATGGCAGAAAGGTTTCCTTATTGAAAAGAAAGGGAAAAGGGAGCAGTAAGGCATTAGGTTCCAATTGTTTTCATTTATGAATCAAAGCCAGGAAGCTTTCCATTTCCAGATACAAAGGAGTCTTCTGGATACAGCCGATTTGGAACTTGGAGGCCACATAGAGCAGGAAGAAACTAGTTATGTTCATAGCTTCCCAGATAGTGGTCCCAGCAGTTGTATTCTTTCGTCCAAGTCCATTACCTCCACAACAGCACAGCAAGCTTTCTGGAACATTCTTGTGACAAGCATAGCGGGCCTGTCCTCTTGAGACACCACCCCAGAGGAAGGACATGGCAAAGGCAAAGGTAGAAGCCTACATGTAGGAGATCTGCAAGTCAAAACAGACCTATCCCTTGTGTTCTTGGAAACTGTTTTGAGAGGTCTGATCAGAGTGGCCCAGTGAGGGAATATTCTCCTAGGCAGGGGGCTTTGTCGGTTCACACTGCTCACACCTGGCATCTAGATCTGTAGAAAAACCTGTTTTCCATAAGATCAGCCCCCTGTAGCTAAGTTCCCTAGAAGTCTCATTTAAGAAAGAAGGGCACAGTCTTCTCACAATGCTAGCATGTCATATGCCTCAGTCAGCTGCAACCTTCTCCTGCATCTCTCATTCTTCAAATGGCTGAAGACAAGATTGTGCTCACTCACTCAGTTGTGCTGTGCCCCAGGTTCCCACCCACCATAGAGTGTCTACTGTGCCAGTCCACCTGCCAGTGCTACCCATGGACCATATTTCTTTTATTAAAAAGAAAATTGGAAGTGCTTACGCAATGATCTAAGGATTAACATTGTATTTTCTTGTTTTTACATGTGCTAACTTACAGAAAAAATGTTAAAAACACCCTTCTTCTTAGAAGCCTCCATTTTATTAATCCCTGGCGGCAACCATGTCCCCCCCCCTCAGTTTGCTTTGGAATTTGGTTTCTGACTCCATTATTCCATACAATAAAGTGACCAGAGTTAATGACATAAAACATCTTTGGATAATACAAGTCTCCTTATAGGACTGGGAGAGGAAAGTGAAGAGCCGTTGTCCCTAACATGGAGCTAGGAGGTGGACCAATGGTTTGATTTAGAACCGGGCAGCTTCCTGAGCTCATACTTCATCAATAAAAGGTCCTGATATACTGGAAGGCTTAGCAGTTCTTGAGAAAGTCCCATAGTTGTTATCGAGGCCACAGACAGCTGCAGCATTCTCATTGAATTGACAACTTTTGATGTGTGCTTCAGGTTTAGCGCAGAAAGATTTCTGTTCTTGTGTTGTGTGCAACTAGTCTATATTGCAGGAACATAGGATGTAATTGTGAATGCTTTTAGGTGATCCTGCACATGGTGCAGCCTCAGTGTGAACAAGAGCTGGAAGTTTAGTAAGCTTGCATAGGTCTGTGGCCAAGGCCCATTCATGCAGATTGGGACCATTAATAATGTTCACTTTAAATCAGTTTAGATTAACCGGTGTCATATCTGTCAGTGATTTTGAGCTGTTGGAGTTTCTTGCTCTTACGAACATTGATTTAGATTAAGTATCTCCCTGGCTTTTTGGAGCGGGGAGAGGTATTATGCTGATATAATTAAAGTTCCAATATTTTCTGGCTTGTAGCAATGCAGGGTCTGGAACAGAAGCTGTGGTTGTATTAATCTTTATTAAAGAGGAATGGAGGACAACAGCTCGTCTTGCCTATCCCTCGATACATTATTGATGAGGGGAAACTGTGAAGCTGATTTGGGAGAAGGGAAAAGGCTTCACTGATCAGCCCTTTGTGCTTTGTAGGAAACCTGGTTGATAGGGAGCTTGGCATATCCTCTCCCCACCCACCCACGCAAAGGCATTCAGGAGAATTGGAACCTCTGGGATAATTCTCGTGCGTTAAAAAGGACTATTCCACATCCCTTACGAGTTAAAATTGGTTTCAGTAGCCAAAGAGATAGCCTTCTGAGCTGCTTAATGTTCACTACACTGAAGCGCCAAAGAATCCCAGACCTTCCCATTAATGAAAGGTGCAGATGGTCTGAGGGGTCTTGTGTGAGATTTCAGTTCTACAGTACCTTCAGTTGGTTCTGCGATCTTAATTCCATCTACCTGCAGGAATGGCAAGAGCCATATACAGTACTCTTATTGTGGATAATAAGTCCAAGATGTGTTTATCAGTATTCTAAGCATCTGCTGTTTCCCTAAGTAGCTACTGTATGTCAGAGTTGTACTCTGTCTTTTTCTGTTTCGGACAAAATTCTGCTAAGTTCTCTTTGTGTGCTGCTCTTCAGAGTCTGCGATGGATGTGGCAAGGACCTTTCTTCTATGCTTGGGAATTCTTAGTGGCTAAAATCCTATTACTTAGAGTGGTAAATCATATTGGAGCGGGCCCATTTAATCAATGGAGATCTGGCGAGTCAACTCCTCTATAAGTGCCATTGTTGTAAATAAACCTGTTCTAACTGACACTGTGTCAAAGTAAATCACAGAGTATGCCCATTTGAGTGACTGGAACTTATGGAGGAATTGACACATTAAATCTTCATTGATTCAATGGGCTTACTCTAGTGCTATTTATTATGCTAAGCAATAGGGATTTTGGCTGCTAAATGCTCTTATGTTATGTTGTAGTATGTGATCTATCACAAAGAACAGTCTTCTCCAACGTGGTTCTGTTCAGATGCTTTAGGTGGTAATTTGCATTAATTTGCACCATCTCTTACCAGTAGGGTTGTGCATTGACAAGACAATTCCATTTGAATGCTAAATTGACAAAAAATACAAGTCAGCTTGGATCTGTTCAGAGGCACTGTGAGTGAACATTGGTTTGAATCTTGATTAAGAAATTGGCATTATCTTGTTTTGCATTGGCTATCATTAGAAATCAACAAGCAGCAATAATATTTTACCTCATTTTGTAGAATGGGATGAGAGTTGCAGGTTTACTAAATCCCTGCCAAGTAAACAACTAGGAGTGAGCACTGGGGAGCAGAGATATTGTGCAGGGTCACAATTTTCTTTTAAGGGAACTGATGTGTTCCCTCACCCTTTTGTGCTTCATATACTGCAGTCCCGATATATCGCAGGACGGCAGTATATGAAAGGCAAGGCCCCCTGGGGTAAGCTGGATGGGCCTCTTTCAGGCCTCCTGTACTTACCCCAGGCCTGGCGCTGCCCCGAACGGGTGTCCGATGGCCTTCCTGGGCCTGTCGGAGGCCCCATACGTGCTTTCTGGCGAACCGGAAGTCACTTTCAGATTGCTGAAAACCACTTCTGATGCCTCCGATGGCCTTCGAGGCCTGTCAGAGGCCCCAGAACTGCTTTCCAGTGAACCTGAAGTTACTTCTGGGTCACCGGAAAGCACTTCTGCGGCCTCCAACAGGCCCAGGAAGGCCATTGGTGGCCTATTTGGGGCAGCACTAGGCCTCAGGTAAGTGTGGGGGGGCCCAGACAGGCCCCCCAGTCCTGACCCAACCCAGCATCCACATATTGCGGATTTTCAATTATCGTGGGTTGGGTCGGGTCCCTAACCCCCACGATAGGCAGGAGGTTACTGTATAAGTGATTTGCTTTTCTGCACAATTTTGTGAATTTTGCAGGGTTTGTTATACCTTTTGGTTAGGATCATATCTGGCAAGTTTCAGTACAATAGCTGCGTGGAACATGGTGCAACACTGTCTTTTAATGTTTGGCAGGTAAACAATACTGATTGGGGCTTCCTTTTTAACAGGGCACATATTTGCACCTGAGATTCTTTTTTGCAGAATATGAAAATCCCATATGGAATAGCGAGGAATTTAAATGAAAAGAAAATTCTGTTTTTATTAATCCTTGCCCATTTCAGGAGACAGAATTATTATTAACTGTATCCCAAAGCTGTCTGAGCGTACTGATAGGACCGCATGCTCCTGATTTCTTCTGTGACTCAATAAAGTACTTAAATTCAAGGAGATTGTTAGCCAGGGAATCCATAGGATCTTGTAACAAGGGAACTGCCACATCTCTCTATGCTGTCCTATTCCCTTTTCAGCCACACAATCCGAATTTGCAGTCCTGTACAGGCTGGATTTGCTGTGACAGCCTTGCCTGCACATGTGTGTAATGGTTGCACATTGTAGGAGACTCAGATGTTTTTGTTTTAATGCAGTGTGACAGATGGACAGACTGATATGGTATGGCATATTGGAAATGAGCAATCTATTCCTTTTATGTATGATTGAGAGTTGTGTTGCCAGATACATTGCCCAACAATTCTTACAATAGTTGGAGTGGGAGAGTTCTGCAAAATAGCTAGCTCAAGGATTCCCAGCAGAGATTTTCTGTTCCTAAAACTGCCTGCTTTGTCAGTAAACATTACAGGCCATCTGACACAGGTCCTGGATGTTCTCTAATGTCACAGAAATAAATGTTTCTGCCTTGTGAGGTGAGCTGGAAGGAGAGGCAACTGTTGCAGAACAGAATGCCCCCACCCACCCAAACCACATTAGTCATACGGACCACGTTTGTACAGTACTGCTGTTTCTTACAATGCTGTTTGTTGATAGTTCCCTAGAGTATTTGCCTGTGAGTGGAACAGAACACATACCAGTTGCCAAGTATATTCAAATTGCCATATTATCTGTAGAACTGGAATTGGGCTTAAATTTGTTAATGGTTGGGGATATAGGGTGGAAAACAGGAACCACAGGTAGGAAATCACAACTAGGGAAGAAGTCTCCTAAGGCGACTCGTGCAAAGCAGATTCCTAGCCTGAGCCTTGTAGTTCTTCCTAGTGAGAAGGGCCTTTCATGGGCTTGAATGAGACAAACTATTCAAGACCTGGAAGCCCATTTTGCGTAGGGAAACACTGAAGTTTTAATGTAGAATTTGAAACTGTATGGTCTCCAAAGAGTCCCATGGTGTTCTAAAAGGGCTCCTTTGCAAAACAAAACATACAGGTGAAACTGTTGTTAACCGCCCTGAGTCCCCATTGTGGTGAATAGGGCGGTATACAAGAGTTAAAAATAAATAAATAAATAAATAAACTCAAAAAATTAGAATAGCGTGCAAATGTTAAATTATTTCAGTAAGTCAACACAAAAGGTGAAACTAATATATGAGATAGACTAATTATATACAAAATGATATATGTCAAGCCTCACTTTGGTATAATTGTGATGATTGACAATTTCAGAAAATTAAAACAGTGTGAAAAGGTTCAATATTCTAGGCTCAGAGTGTAATCAGCTAATGAATCCATAACACCTGCAAGGGTTCCTGAGCCTTTAAATGGTCTCTCAGGTTCAGTAGGAATCACAGTCATGGGAAAGACTGCTGACCTGACATTTGGGCAGAAAACCATCATTGACACCCTCCATAAGGAGGGAAAGCCCCAAAAGGTACAGATTGCAAAAGAAGTTGGATGTTCCCAAAGGGCTGTATCAAAACACATCAATAGAAAGTTATGTGGAAGGGAGAAGTGTGGGGAAAAAGGTGCACAAGCAGCAGGGATGACCGCAGCCTGGAGAGGATTGTCAGGAAAAGGCCATTCAGAGGGGTTGGGGACTTTCACAAGGAATAGACAGAGGCTAGAATTAGTGCATCAAGAGCCTCCACACAGAGACGGATCTTGGACATGGACTTCAAATGTCGTATTCCTCTTGTCAAGCTGCTCCCGAACACTGTTGCTTAGTGGCCCAAAGTCCTCTTTTCTGATGAGAGCAACTTTTGCATCTCATTTGGGAACCAAGGACCCAGAGTCTGGAGGAAGAATGGGGAGGCACACAATGCACGGTACTTGAAGTCCAGTGTGGAGTGTCCACAGTCTGTGTTGATTTGGGGAGCCATGTTATCTGCTGGTGTTGGTCCACTGTGCTTCATTAAGTCCAGGGCCCATGCAGCCGTCTACCAGGAGATTTTGGAGCACTTCATGCTTCCTTCTGCAGACAAGCTTTATGGGGATGCTGACTTCATTTTCCAGCAGGACTTGGCACCTGCCCACACTGCCATTCCCTGTTAATTCTTCATGGCTCCCAAATCACTCAGCATTTTGAGTCATGAATTGTAACTTGAGGGTGGGCCTTTGGACCAATGTCTTGGGGGCTAATACTGTTATTCCCATTCTCCTCCCAGCGGGTTCGCTCACAAAGACTACATTTTTCCCCTTGTCAAAAGCTCCTGCACCATGCCCAACAGTGGCTGTGTATTGCATTTACTTCCTTCCTCCACCTTGGGGCCGCTGGGTTTCGGTAGTAAGAGAAAGAGGTTTTCTTCCATGTAAAGCGTCTAGGAGCTTTTGAGACCAGAGTCACAGAGTCCGTGGAGAGATGCTTCCACATCATTCACCTTTTAGATCTGCTGAAGCTCTGAGCACGCACGTTGAGGCACGCGGCTGAGCTGTGATAACTGAGCCTTCCTTATTAAATATGCCCTGCTGCTCCCTGAGTGTACACCCTCTGTTCTTCCCACCTGCTTTGTGCTGGATGCGCTCTCTCTGAGCCTCAATGGTGTTCAGGGCCAAGGACCAAAGGGGCCTGCTGATTCTGTTAGGAATGCACACACACCATGGATGGAAACTGAAACCCCAATACACAGGGTGCCAGATGCTGCCTTGCTCCAGTGCAGAAGCCTGTGTGGGAAAAGAAGGGGAAGTCAAGTGTTGATCTGTGGGTCTACAGTCACCAGATTCTGTGGTCTCTTTCTTACAGTCTCAGTGCTCTGTGGAAACTGGGATGGGGCCATGATTTTGTAAGTCAGGCATGTCCAAACTTCGGCCCTCCAGATGTTTTGGACCCCCCCAACTCCCACAGTCCTTTGCCATTGGCAATACAGCCTTTGATTTCTGGGAGTTGTGGTCCAAAACATCAGAAGGGCCGAAGTTTGGACATGCCTGTTGTAAGTGAAGGCTATCTGGTTTGCCTGGGCTTTTGAACAGTGCCATGATAGCCTCGTCCCTCAGAAGTCATGTCTGTTCTTGGACAGTAGTGATGACTCCACATTCCTGTACCGGAGCTTAGTGTTAGTAAGATGGCGCAGGAGCAGATTGGGTGGAAAGAAAGGAATTGCCAGTGGTGACTTCAGAAGAATTCTTTGTCTTCCTGACAAGCTATCTGTGGAGTTGTTCCACTGTGTCTCTTCCAGCAGGTGTCAGTGCAGAGCACAGAACACAGCTCAGGGACGGCCAAGTGGGAGGGAGAGGGAGGGGGAGCTTTGAAATGCAGCATTGTAAATAAACCCTTCTGTTGCACTGCTTCTCAGCACCCTGAGAAGCCCCCTAGAACTGGAAAGGGTTCCCCTGAAAAGACTACAAAAGTGTGTTTCAGGCAGATAAGTCTGTGCCTTTGAAGTATGGCAGCAGACTAAAGCGCCCCCCCTCTTGTTGCTGCTGCCAGCCACTGAGAATTAATCATAGCTCAGTGAAGATAAGAGTACAAAGCAACCCTGAATGGGGGGAAGTGGGGGTGGGGATAAGCAGGAAGAACAGGCAAGCCATGCCTTGGGCCCAGAGAAGGAAGGAAGGACAGGATCCGAGTGGGAAGGTCAGGAAGAAGAGAGCTTGGCAGAGAAGGCAGAATGGGCTATTTCTACTCCAGTGCTCTGATAGTGTGGAAATACTAGAATACCAATCTATTTTTTCTTTCTTTTTTCTTGCTGTGCACACATATTCTTGTTGTAAGTCTTGTTTTTATGGGGCATTCTCTCTCTCTCTCTTTCTCTCTCCCTCCCCCCTTCTCTCTCTCTCTCTCCCCCTCCCTCACTCCCTCCCTCCCTCCACCCCTCCTGCCATTATGAATCTTTTAAAGTCAATTATGCACCCCAACCTGCTGCCTAGATGCCCTGAGCACATCCGATCTCACCTGATCTCGGAAGCTAAGCAGGGTCGGCCCTGGTTAGTACTTGGATGGGAGACCACCAGGGAATACCAGGTGTTGTAGGTGCCTGGCGTAGGAACTGGCAAGCCACTCCAGTATTCCTTCCAAGAAAACTCCATGGACATGGGGTCATGGAGAGTCAGTCACGACGACTGTAATGACACAACAACAACAACAACAACAACAACAACAACAACAACAACAACAACACGCCCCAAGGATTTAGCATTGTGGACTGTGAAGACAAGTAGCCACAGAAAGTAGATGCCTGTTAGCCATCTCCCTGTCTTCCCCTGAGTCCTGCTAGCCCCTGAGCAGATGGAATGCTATTCTCAGGAACCCTTTAATGGTAGCATTAATGAAATGCTTTGCATTAGAATTGTTGGTGTTGAAGTCCTGGCAAAGAGGCTATTCTTGCTTTAACTTTCCTGTGCCCGTGACATGGGCTTTATTTGTAGTACTACAACTGAGCATGGGGATGAAAACACCTCTTCTCAATACAGGAATGCCATGTTGTAGTCCCTTTAATGTTTATGCATTTCCTTTAACTTTCCAGTGATTCTAAATCTCTCAATACCCCTCATGCTATCAATGTCCAACATAACATTTAAATGATTTATGCTAACAATGTGGGGAACCCTTACAGAATTACTCATTCTGGGCTATTTTTAATTATATGCCACCCACTATCCAAAGGTCTCAGGGCAGCTTACAATAAAAGAGTCCTTTTAAAGGCTTTCCAGTGCCAAGATTCCCAAGACCAGCAAGATATTCTAGTTTCCCATAAAAACAGGACACAGGATTAATTTTTTGTTTTAATTTTTTGCTTCTTTGATTTTCATTTCTTGTTCTCTGCCATAAATAAATAAATAAATAAATAAATAAATAAATAAATAAATAAATA